>JAWWEU010000081.1:57558514-57671724 GCA_035583155.1 Acropternis orthonyx | reverse complement strand
CCCAGCAAAATCCTCTGTGAAATGTGAATTCTGGTACCCTGTTGCATAGACTTTCCATCTTCTGAACCATCAAGGCTACAAGATGTCATGGAAAACCTCCTGCGATCAGCAAGACCAGGAGCAACAATGCTTCAGCTCATGGACACAAAACAGAAGGCACAAGCGATTTTAAAAGTAAGCCTTTAAAGGCTGGGGTTTTCCCCTTTCACAAAGGTTTTAATGTATTTTAGTCAGATAGCTACACAGACACTTAAGCCCAACAAAATCTGGAATGGCATGGTGAGGCTGTAGGCAATCAGAACTTTATTTCTAGGTTTGTGCAACCAGTGGCAAGGAACTTACTGCAGCTTGATTTTAACTAGACCTCAGCCCTCTCTGACTGCAAAATGAGCTAAAGACAAGTCCACTCATAGCTTCTGCTATCCTGCAAGGTCAAACCATGTGGTCAGGGTCTCTGGAGCCTCATTTGGTTCTTATTACCTCTTGTGAGTTTCTTCCAGAAACTTAAAGAGGAATTCTTAGCACCCAAAACTGCTAATATCAGACCAAAAAAAGCATCAAACCACCCCAGAGACAACATGAATCAATGGCTGCTTTCCCAAACATAGCCCTTTATTTCTCAGCAGCTTAAGTTCATCAAAGTGATATGAATAAAAACCTTGTTCTGTCTTCTGGAATGTTGAATGGCAAATCATTTAGGTGGTGAGTTGTGAGACTCTGCAGTGATGAATGAAACAATTGGCCATACCCATTTGGTTTTAGTATTGTGCTGCACCTCATTTTGGTTCCAGAAATGCCGACACTTTATCTTAATTTGGACTGGTCTTTGTTTGCCACTTCACTACTCTTATTATTTACATCAAGGGGATGCTATGCTCCATCCCTGCGATTTTGTCCATTAGTATAGTGCTATATGTTTTGCATTTAATTGAATTCCATATACTTCTAACAAGGCTGCTGATCTCATCCCAGTGTAGTAACTGCCTTGATATGAAATTTCATTGGAAGAATGTGTTCTGCCTGAGAGCTGTTCATATATATGAGCTGCTGCAACCAATTAAAACATTAAGGAACCTACAGTTGAATAAATATCGGTGAAAATTTAAGAACAGAGTGGTAGTTTTCAGCCAGTTTTATGGAAAGTCAATAGGTATCCAGAGGTCCAATTACAGGAAATGTTTTTTGCAGTATGAAATAAAATTATAAGAAATAGAGAAGTAAATGAGAATGTTACAGGCATCTAGCATGCTTTTGGTCTTGGCATAATGAATTAATTAAGAAGAATCAGTATTAAATAGTAACAATGAAATTCTGCTGTGCATTGCACCTCTTTAAATCTGACATAGTTTCATAGACTTCACAAAAATCACATTGGATATAAAAGTGAGAAACATGGAAAACTCTCACCCTGACAAGCCAAAATTTATCGTTCCTTTCGGCCAAAGGCCCATCTACCCCTGCCTATTTAGTGCAGCTAAAAGGCCAGTTTTGAAGCCAATGCTTCCTGTTAATATGGAGCAGCAAGATAAAGGACAGTATTTTATTCCCACTCATCTACTTTGGGGTGTCTGAGCAGTGAGGTAGCTTCTTTCTTTGGCTTCACGTTTCAAAAAGAGTGAGGAGATTAGCTCAGTTGGTTAGAGCATGGTGCTAATAATGCCAAGGCCATGGGTTTAATCCCTGCATGGGTAATTTTCTTGGACTAGAGGATCCTTATGGGCCCCTTCCAACTCAGAATAATGTGAGATTCTGTGAGGAGAAAGTCTGCTGTTCCTCTTCTAGATTAATTTTGGGCCATTTGGCCTCCCTGGCTTTATGCTTCTGCAATTTCCTCTGTTCCCTTGCAGACAACCTGCCAGCAAGCCCTGCCTGCAGCACTCATGGGAAGGCATCATCACCCTGCCCCGTATACCTGCTGTTTGTCTCATCGGCACCCACAAGCCCTGTTTGCTGTTTAGACACAGAGCTGCACACCTCCAGTGCTGCCAAGTGGGCTTGGTAAAACCTACTCAGCCATTCATTTAAATACTTGTTAAACAGGAAGTTGCTGCTGGAAAGTTGAATGCTGGTTTATATTTAAACAAATAGTGGGAACAGGCACGAGTGTCATTTTGTGATGTAGTGGAAAAATTTGAATGACTTGCATTATTCCACATGTATCCCCTTGAAAACAGACCTGAAGAGGTGTTAAGGACCTTGCCCAAACCTGTAAGCTTTTTCACTGGTAGCAGCAGTGAAGGGGTTAACTTTCTCTGCAAATGTAGGCGTTTAAGGAAAAGTGATGCATACTGGTGTAGCATTGGTGTTTCCCTTGTGATTGAAGGAAACTAGTTATTAAGGTCAGCCATGCTTATTTTTGGCTGAAGTGGAGCCCCTTTCAGCCTGAACACTCCTAAGGAGTGTACTTAAGGTCAAGAAAGTTGCATATTTTGTGAGTGAAGTAAACAAGGAGAGCAAATGTTGGTGTGTTGAATACCTCCTTTTAGCAGCTGTGGAATATCAAGACTTATGATTTTGATTTAGTCTCTGTCTCCTGCAAAGTTGGGCATCCGTATTGTCAGCAATGACAGTGAGGTCAGCTGCAACTGTGGGGTCTCCAGAAAGTTTGAGGCATCCAGGGAGATGCCAGGTAACCGAGGTGTGGGAAGCTCAGAGAAGCCAAAGGGCACATGGTCAGTGCATTTGGGTCTTCAGGTGTTCTGTGAAGGCTTTGCTTCACACTTGCGATTTTTTGCCAGCTCTTTCTGTTCTGCAGGAGGTTTTTGTCTCTCTGCTTAAGATTTTAATAGGCAATCTGTCTGTTGAAAGTGCATGAACTCTCAGGAGAAGGCAGATCTCTCCACCTCTGTCACCCAGTGATGGTGTGATAGCTACCACAGTGACACAGTGCCTAATTTACTCCCTGTAGGCTTACTCCTCAACAGTGACAGTCACAGTAGTTTACACAGCTGATGGCACCTGCCAAACTTCACAGCATAGCCAGGAGATTTTTCCTGAGAATGCATTTGGAAACATGCATTGGGCGGCCACAGAGACATGTACTAAGGTGAAAGCCAGGAGAGAGCCTTATGTTTTTCCCAGGTGACCAAAATGCTTAACAGCTCTAGTCAGCTTCCCAGATACATCGCCATATTTTTCTAGTCATCAACAGACTTCATTCTTCAAGCTCTCCTATTTGCCTCTCTCACTTCTTTGTGACATGTGCCATGTAAACAGTCTTACTACTAACAGAAATAATGTATTATATTTATATACATGTATAATTAATACATTCTATAATTTATATAATTACCATTTGAATTCCTATTTCTAATTCATGCTCCACAAATAAAGATGGTTAGTGATGATCCAATGCCAAGAAAATACTTTCAGTTCTACTCATTTTCTCCTGACTTTTCCTAATGATGTTTTTTATGCTTAGGCATGCACAGACATATTTTCAAAGGATGCACTTCTCTTCAGTGTTAAAAGTCCTCGCCATTTAACTTTTAATATATTCTTGTCTGCTGATGTGTCAGAGCTCAAAAATGCATTGCAAACTACAGGCCAAGTTATTTCTCCTGTGAGTGCTTTAAAGCACCAAAATAATTTTATGGTCTTGGAAATGTGGCCTGAAAAGCATGCAAAATGATTCCCATCACAGTGGGTAAGATGTTGCAAAAGCTCATCGATGGTCAGGTAGCATCTGTGGCTGCACATGGCATGCCGAGCAAGCACTGATCCCTTTTCCCTCCAGAGCCCACCCTGATCCCAAGATAGGTGGGTGAGGTAATGCCGCTGCCTTTCATGACTGTGACCCAAGAGGGTGGTGGTGGGTTTGGCTTTTTTGTAAGATTTTGCCAAAACAGAAAGTCAGAATTAGCTTGTACAAAACACATCTAAACAATGGAACACATACAAATTAGAGTACCCACCCACAACGCCTAATACATAACCAGTGAGTCATGCCCAGAGCCCAGTGTGAGAAATCTGTGTAGGTGGGTTTTATTTGGCTTTCTTTTTGATTGTGCTTCTCTCTAGCTAATAATTATTGCACTCTGAACTAATAAACATAAGGATCTGAGCTTTCCAAGATGTCCAAGTGGTACAACATTTCATTTGTTATAGTTAAAAGTTTGATTCCTGTGGAAATGCAAATGAATTCTGTCTTAAGACTGTAAAGTCTTTACTGCTCATTTGAGTCCAGGGATTAGAACTGAGATGCTAAAGCACTAGGATGAACCGAGTTCAAGGTAGTAGTGGCCAAAACTGTCCCCACTGCAAGTTATTCAATCCCCTAAGCAAAATGCGCAAAGAAACAAGAAGCGATAGTTTCCTATGGATAAAAGGATGCATCACAAACATCACTGGCAGTACTGGCTACTTTCTTATGAGGCTCAGCATAGATGCCAAAGGTTTCAAAGGTGGGGAGCCTGAGCTGCCTTCTCACGCCCAGTGATGGTCCCTCCAGGTCAGGGCTGGGGCTTGCCGGCAGGGCAAGCGCCAGGAAGCGCCCAGTGCCACTCCCTGCTCTCTGATCAGCCTCTGATAAACAGGGAGAAGGCCAGCTCAGAGAGACATAAACTTGGCACTTTTACTGAGTGCTACTCATAAGAAACACGAATAATGAAAGGGTGCAGAGAAGCCTAAGCAGTTTGTAAATGCAATTTGACTTTCAGGATTTTCATTTTAAATATCCTGAGAAACAGATTTTTCTAAGCTCCACAATAATACATATTTTTACATTATTTAAAGTGAGTTTTCTAACCAGCCTCTGAGGGCCTCAGAAAGTTCCTGTGTGGTAACTGCTGCTGGGTGTCTTTAACACTACAGACATCTGAGGTTTCCCAGAATATCTAAGTGGACACTAGCTGTAATTTAGTAGCTTGATGCCATTGTTACAGGCAGAAGTTGTAAGAAAACATTGTAATTCTAAGGTGAGGTTTTCTTAAAGCGCTCATTGATAGTGGGACTGCCACCTCTACTTATTTTTGTTGCCAGCATCAGTGGGAAAGGAATTACAACTTTTTAGGACAGTGAGACACTTTTGAAAATCCTGTCCTTAATTTACTGTTTCTGCAGTGCTTCCATTTCATTTCCCCCATTTCTTCTTTATTTCTAGTGTTTCCATATTCACTCCCTCCACCTCTGCTTTGGTATCATGCTTGCCTTTGATCTTAATGTCCCCTCTTTTTTCTTACTTTCTCTTGGGGTATTCTCCCAGGGTTGTTTTCCTATGGCACTCATTATTGTCCATAGACAGGATGACTCATTGTGACCCATCCTCATGTTGTGACAAGCCACAAAATTCAGTATTTCCTGCCCCTCTCCCAGTTGGAGCTTCCTTCTTTTCACATCCTCACTTAACCTTACATTTCTGATCTTACTTAATTGTTCATCTGGCCATTAACACAGCCATAAACAGCAATGCATAACAAAGAAGATTTATTTCTAAAGTAATTCTAAAAGTGCAATTGCATTCTCAAATAGCACTTTTTCCAGGAAACTTCAGTGAATGGATAGATTTGCTCATGTCTACAGTTGCAGCAATTCAGCATTCAATGAGATCAAATTAAGTTCAGTGTTTTCTGACCTATGGACATGCTCATGCAAGACACATGGACCCCTGCAATTCATGTTTAAGGTCTTGGTGAGAACAGCCCAGCTTATCTGCTGGCATGGCAAATGCTAAATGGTATGAGTCACTTGGACCCCTGACACGCGGCAAAAATGCACATTAGAGGAAAACCTTTATTCAGGCTCTTGGATTTGTGCAGCTTTCCTTTCTTCCATCCTGAATAGGAACACAGCCAGGGCTGACTAGTGTTTCCACACAGAGTCTCTAAGTCATGGTCTAGACTCGGCAGTTTTGGAATGGACTGTAAATTAGCCTCTGCTAACCAGCCCAACAGACACTACAGCAAGAAACTTGGACACAGGGTCTTTTAGTTCCACAATGAGATTTTGGAATTCCAGACCGAATAAAATTTTTTTCCAAAGCCATAGCTCTGTGCATCCTCAAACATTTGTTCAGAGCTCAGTGGAAATATGATAATTCATTACAAGCTGTGGAAGTTCCCTTTCATTTGGACATGTTTCACAGCCATGCATTTTCTTCACTCATTCAACTCTAAGTGTTGTATGCTTTTCAGTCTTGGAGAGAAGTGTCATTGAAGGAAGATAAGCACTTGACAGCTTTCTCTCAGGCCATGATAGACAGCACTTCTGTGCTTGTGCAGTTTGTTTACTCATGATCTGTTACACTTCACACACTCAGAGTTCTCTCTATTGTAAAAGCAGAAAACTGACATCTCTGTTGTACTGAAAACTTTTAGTTTTTTCTTCTAACTATTATCTGCTTGGAGAGGAGAAAATGCCAGTACTGCCTGGAAATCAGAAAGACATAGAACAAAAAATCTCATGTGCCAGATGCACTCCACAAGTAGCTCCATTATTATTAGTTGTCCTCTCAGTAACCTCTACCTCTTGTGCAGAAAAGCACCTGCTTCTCTGAGAACAGCAGGCAATTTAACCTCCATGGTGGTTATAAGAAGCTCCTCAGCCACTAAATGGGGACTTACAGTCCCATGAGTCAGTTTCATCTGGAGCACAGTTCTCCTTAAAATAAGGTGATAAGTTAAAGGCAATGGTGTATTACATAGAAGCAAAGGAAAAAGTACTTTTTACCCCACATTTGATCTTTTCCAACTGACCACAGGAACAAATGCAAGGAATAGGGCTCAATGAAATTATGGAGTGCTACCAAACTGATCCAATGAAGTGTTTTCCAGATGTGCTGAGCAAGATTTTCATTGCCATGAGCTGATAAGTTCAGCAGGTTGTAAGGGTTCAGATAGTACAAATACAAAAATTAAGAGCAGTTCTGCCATTGATGTACGGGGGGAAAGCAAGTAGGTCCCGTATTTGAAAACAACATTCTGCTTTTAGTCTATCCAGCAACATTACCAAGGTTTGAAAGTGGTATGTCACCTGAAAAATGCTCTGTTGGGGTACAGCCTGCAGGGGTGGAATACCTCTGATGCTGGTTTAGTGACACACATGTGAACACCAGCAAGGCACAGAGCTCCCAGCCCAGTAGTGTGGGTCTCTCAGATGTGCTATAGCTCCCAAAATCACAGCCAGCTAAAAGGAAATAAGCAGTACCAAGTGCCTGTCTGGGCTGCAATGCCTGAAAATGAGGTGTGAAGAAAAGGACCCAGCATCACTAGGGATGTCTGATTGAATACCTCTCTGTGGACAAATACAGCCAGACCAACCATATACAATTGCAGACTATCCTCTCCCAAACCATCCTCTGATCTCTTGTACCCTCCAAACCTCTTGGCCTTTCTTGTGGGCAACTATTCATTCCAGTTCTCACCTGTTACTTTGATCTTCCCAAAACCTGCTTGGACTCAATTGTGTGGCAATTGCTGGAAGGGACCAACACAGCTTTCTTTACATCTCTTTACTGATGCCCCCTTTTCTCCCTTCCAGCTGGCAGGTTTGGCTACATGTATTGCTGAAGAGTGGAACCCCCAAATACTTTCCCCACAGGTTCACTGGCAGAATATGTCACTCCGGTATTTCAGCCATTTTAACACTGTGCCAGAGGAAATCCTGCACTCTGCCACTGTAGTGTGTCGTTTCTGAAACAGCTGGATGTCACTTGTATTTAGGTAGCTTTTTAATCATATAAGCTCCCCCAATCAAAGTATCATTACTTCAGTGAAGCAGATTTCCAAAAGTCGGGGCCATAAAGTCTGAAGTCAAGTGATACTACCCTGCAGTCCACCACAGTTTAGAGTTTATGGCATCTTGGTAGCACACTAAGTACTACTTAGTCCAGTAGGGTTACTCAGTTTGTGTCTCTCAGGGTTTGTTTTCAAAAGGAGCAGAGCCAAACACCTGATCACAGCAATCTGTCATTCCTAATGTTCAAGGACAACATGACTGGCATCATCAGCTGCAGGAAGACTTTGGTAAACCATGATGATGCTATCACTGATGATCCCTGCTAGGGCCAGGGTGCTACCTCCTTTTGCTTCTTCCCACTGTCCTGCAGATGTCTTTAATCCTACCACCACTAAGAGACAGTCTCAGCTCCAAAAGTCTAGCAAAGGTTCACCACAATAAATAGAGGTTCACCATAATGCTCAAGCATATTATTTCAGCAAGGTCACCCCTTTGGAACCTCCAAATCTGTTGCCTCTCCTGAAGAGCAAACTATATGGAAAATATGGAGATAAATGTCTTTGATTTTTCAGTCTGTTACCTCTACCCCAGATCAACTGCTCTCCCTTAATTAGCCTTGATGAAAGAAAACTGGAGTTTAGGTGTCAGGGTATATGTCAGGGTGTATGGCACCAGTGCAGGCCTACCAAAAAACTTAATGCCTCGTACAATGTTCCTCCAGCTGTTAGTCATCAGGCTCACATTTATCTAGTCCTGCATAGAGGAACTCCCTACTTCCCTGGTTGTTTTTCTTCCTGGGTCCAGCCAGCAGGTATTTATTAAGAGATGTGGAAAGGGTTAGGATGAGATAGGGTCTCTTGTTGCTCATTGGTAGGAAGGCTGAGACAGCTAGACCTCATAGGTGGGAAGGATTTACACTTCCCATCTCTAGGACAAGAATGAGACTAAATAAGGAAAAGGCACAAACTGAGGTAGGATTACTCAGTGGAAAGGTTTCTTGTCCACTGTCAGTCAGGTACAGACTAAGAGAAAAATCCTGTCAGCTTTGAGCTCACAAATCAACACTGTGCTGCCTCAGCCAGCTATATTTACCCCTATCACCACTTCATGAGGTGTCTTAGCTTGGTTTATTCATTGTCTCTTATGGCATCTCAGAAATTTTAGAAAATACAGTATCTTCTACATTCTTTACTGACAAAATATTTTCTCCTCTTACAAATTAACTAAACTTCCTGTCATCTCTCCTATAACTCAAGTTAAAATATGAGATAAATCATAGACACTTCCGGGAAATTTTAGCTCATAATTTGTTCTGAGTTGCACTTTGTTCTACACTGGCGACTTCAATGTCATTTCTTGCAGACCATGACTCCTGGGTGGTGGTGAAACATCTTGGATAAAACATCGTGACAGTTGTATTCCCACCTATTTTGTTTGTTTGTGTACTTCTTTTCATGGCTGTTGCTTTCCAAAATGAATATTCTTCTAAAATGATGAGGAGAAATGATACTTTGAATAACCACTGAGCAAGCTTCCTACTTGGCCAGAGCTCCTATTCAGTTGAATTTTATTAAATCATGAAATATAGGCTCAGGCATGCAAAGAAATGTAAATATTGGCTTGATTCTGCAATTAGGGTAAAACTCATAGTCACCTGAGATGAAGTTTTACCTACAGAAAAGCCATAGGGTTTTATTCTGTCTATAAAACAGATGCAGCAGCCCTTTCTTCCTCCCATTTAATTAAAACTAACACAGCAGTCTGAATTCCTTTTATCTACCTTCTCTAGAATACAGAATTTTAAACGTTTTTCACTGGAAATGCTTTAGACCACCCTATATAGACCTCCAATATTTTACTGTTCCTATAAAAAGTATCTGTCTCAGAGATGTTTTGGTTGTTAAAACTATGATCAGATAAAGCAGCACTGTTCAGAAACAGTTGCTAAATAAAAATGAATGGGTGGTGCCCTGTTTGGCGTCCATGCAGCCAGTGATGTGTAATTTATTATTAGTGAGCCAAGTATAAGGGAAGAACATCATCCGAAGGAGTTTCAAGCTATGGGCTCTGTCACACAGTTAACTTGCTGCTGCTCCCACATTCTGGAAGGGTGTGCAACCCAAGTTCTGGAGGAATTTTGCTTACGCTATGATGAGGTGACCAAAGTGCCCCAGGAATGTGGCACAGAGTTTCTTCCTGCCGCAGCCCTGCTCGGGGTGTTTTGCTCTCAAAACTGGTAACCAGCCCTTCATGTTAGCACAACTGTGTGCAAGGAGAAGAATGGAAGTGGGCTTTATGTGCTATATTATTTCTGTCTGTGCACCATACACAAGAATTATGTCCATCTCCACGTTAGGTAAAGTGGGCTTATTAAAATTCCTCTTAACGTTTATGTCAAACTTCCTACTGATTTTAATAGGATGTGGATCAAGCATGGGGGGCACAAAGATCTGAAACTGGCAGTAATGCAATGATACATTTTTAGTTTGAGTTTGTTTGCATGTGTGTAAATATGAGCCAGCAGAGAGGGCTGTTAGTGGCTGCAGATTAGTGGAAGTTTCACTGACGGAGGAAATAAAGAAGTAGAATCCTGTGGTGATGAGTGTTGTTGAAAACTCTAAGACAGGCGGAATGAAAGAAAACACAAATGTAGAAAAACAAAGTCTCGGTCTGTGCGATTACTGAATATGTGTTAAGAACAACCACAGAGCACTGGAGACCAGAGCTGACCCAAAGCCGAGGAGCAAAAAACACAGAGGCATGGGCAAGCACCATAAATCACTCTGACAGGCGTATCATTAGATCTGAAGGAAAGACCACCTAGAAGGCCTGAGAGAGGGACTCACCAAGGCTGTGTCTTCTGCTGGAAAGCATTATGGCTGGAGATACGCTCTTTGCTGTAGAGCTGCAGCTTTTTTGAACACTTAATAATAGTGTTTCTTTCCAGTTAGTATAAAGCAGGAATTGCTTCCCATGTGATAGTAGAACTACTTAATTCTCTTGACTGGTCTGTCATAACCCAAGAGCAAAGAGTTATGAGGTCATTTCATTATCACTTCAGTATTAAACTATCTTGATGAGCTAAAAAATTATTAGTTGTGTTTTCTCACAGTTTGAAAACATCATGTCTATTTTCTTTTCAAGGAGTTATGACCTCCAGTACAGATAAGAGTTTTCCCTGATAGGGATAAAACAACTTTGTTAAATCATGCATCTCAGCAGCATTTAAACAGGGCATTTTGGCAGAGAGAGAGTGAACAAGAGAGATTCTGCCTTTTCTCTCAGTGGCAAAGCATGTATCTGGCAAAAATGTAATTCTCTTTTACTGTCTGTCTTTCTAAAAGACATCTATTGTAAGGTCAGTTTGTTTATTTACTTATTTCACTGGGAGGAGGATGGATTTATTAAAAAGTTCACTTGGGAAAACTGGAACTATTGTTAACTTGTTTACAGATGGTCTATTGACAACAGGTCAGGCTTAAGTTTCATGAATCATCCTAATATGCCATAGACGACATACTATCAAACATGGGCTACTGTTGGTCTTCTTGAGGTGGTTGATAAACTTGGTGTTTGTTTCACAGGATTCTTGAAGGTGGACTAAGCCTACTTATGGGCAACTTGCTTCTCTCTTAAGGAGAGAACAAACTGCAAAATGCAGCCAAGGAGCATCAAACTGAATGTTAACCAGATGTTTGAAAAATTTAATGAGATTCCTTGTGTGTGGGTTATTTCTGATGCCTGGCAACAAAATACTCCAGGCTGGGCTCTATATGGTTAAACTGAATGATGCTCAACATGAGCGCACAGCAAATGATGAGGCAGAGCTGAATATTTTCAACATCCTCATGTGTACATTAATCAGCAATGGCTTGCCTGGAGTCTCATACCAATTATGACCTGAAAGGAAGGGTAAGGTGGTGTGTGCTGGCTTTCTTAAGCATCAGACCATCAGTCTCTTGGCCAGTTTTTCACTGTATTAACTTCTCCATTTTCAGATTCAGAAAGGAAATGCATGTGACATGCACCCAGTTTTATCTAGCAATACTAAGAATAATGAGATTTTAAGGACAGTGTTTTATAAACACAGAGATACTAATTTTATGTTCCTTTCACCACAAGTATTGAGGGCTCCATTCAATACCAAATATAAGCTTCGCAGCCAGTGCTGAGCCTTGTCCTGCTGCAGTTCAAGTGCTAATGCTGTCACATTCAGCTAATTTAAAGCTAGCTCAGGTGTTGTTGTGCTACACCAGACATCCACAGAGAGATTAAGTGACTGGCAGTTTTTCATGCAGCAATAGAACTGCATCCTGCAGTCTATAACAATACATTTAACATCAGTATCGGTTTTGCCACCAGCTTCTGCTAAAACTAGGACACTGGACTAGCTGAAAAATCTTGTCAATAGTCTAAAAAAGAAAAAAACAAAACCAAAAACCATCTCTGAAGATTTGACTGAAACAACTTCCAGTTTATAAAGATAAGACAATATGTGAAGCAATTTCTGGTTTTGTCCCTCAGTGCTTAGCATAACATTGGAGGAAAATGGGCAAAATGTACTCACTAGGAGGCTGTAACTTCACCAAAAAAAAATTAATAGAAAAGGTGGTTTAGGTCTGGAGATCAGTGGACTGGGATACTGTTTCTACATCTTTGTCACTAATCTGTTTTGTGACCCTAAAAAATCACTTCTCTGAGCTACCAACTTGAAAAGAAAATTATAAAAACCTCATTTCAGAGATAAAGAAGCACGTTTAAAGGAGCTCTATAGCCAAGAATGATAATTTATTTGAAGTATTTTGAAACTGCTCTCCAGTTTGCTGCTGTGCAAGCTTAGTTGTATTTGTCTCAAGCACTGAAAATCATTATTTCTAATTGATCAAAGCTGTAAATATTTCCCCAGTATGACAGTGCTTGAATGTCATCAAGAGTTACTTTTTCCACTTCATACTAGTATTCCTTTAAAGGAGATGGCAGGTTTTGTTCCATCCTTCTTTATCAAAGCAACAATCTGAGCTGAAGGAGGGCTGCTCTGACTTGGACAAGCTAATAATGCTTTTCCATAGCACGTGAATCCTTGAATCAGATGAAATCCTCCTGTTGTTCCATGAACGTTGTACCTAAAGTCTGCACATGACAAACTCCCTGTCATGTGGATGATGGTTCAGTTTTCCCTCTGAGTTTCCAGATGCTGGAAAAACAGGACTTATCTCTTTGGAGTGTTTGAGGGCAACAGGATCTCTATGTCTGCCCCCTACCATCTGTAGTGATCCTCACGGTTCAACACACCTGACCTATTCAGCAGTAGTGCCTCTCCGCTGGCATTGGCCTGTATCTGTCTGGAAAGCAGATCTTTGGACACCAAGTCAAATCACTCCTAATTGTAGGTAGCTACTTCCCTTAATCCCTTTACTGAATTAATCATTCCACAACAGTCTTTGGTTGTTGTAAAATAGTGGTGTCTGGGATGTAACTCTGGAGAAAAGTGGGGGAGAATGGCATGAAACTTAAGTGCCCATCAGTCTTAACAGCAGCGAAGAAGTTGGAACACCAAAGGTTTATTTCAGGGAGCAGTTGTTGCTGGGGCTTGGTACCACAGAAAATATCTGTTGTCAGCCACCACTTCCCACATATATAAAATTAGGCTAAATTTGCCCACAGTTGTGAAACTCTGTGTTAGTGTCAACAGGTAAAAGAAGATTTTTAAAAAAAAAACAAACAAACCACCAAAAAACCCAAACAAACAAAAACAAAAGAAAAAACAGAGAGCTGTCCCAGAAACTCCAGTTCTGAGCTGCCAGCTACACAGTACCTTGGGCAAACTGAACTCAGCATGTGCCCCTCATCACTTCACCTGCGTTCAGTCCATCATGTTCCTCTTCCACTGGACCACCTCCCAGACCTCAGACCAGCATCAAACAGCAAGTTCTTTTTTCTTCCAATCAATCTGTTGCAAGCAGCATTCTTTTAACCAGATTCACAATTTTCCTTCTCAAAATAATAGCAACTTGAGATTTGGGCTGGGCAGTATTGAAACTGACAAAGCTAAGACCTGCCACCTAGAAGTGAATACTAGATGGTGAAAAATGCCTCTAGCAAGTCTCTAGCAAAGCTCCTCTTTCCCCATAAACATAAAGCATTTCATTATATTGGTAGACTACACTTCAATATCATAGAGAGGAAAAAGAAGTCTTTTTTTTCCTCTTTTTCCCTCAGAAGGTCAGTTTTATGACATTTCTGCCACCTTCCTGGATGTCTGACACACCACATTAATCCTACGGCTCAGTTTCAACTCCAAGAAGCCAAAGGGGCACATAGTGATGTGGCATTTGGGCATGGTCAGTTCTTCTGCCTACACTATTTGTAGTCCCAGCATTCTTGAACTTTGTGGGCTTTCCCAAGCTCCTGCCAGGAGCCTTTATACCATCCCTTCCTGGAGCTGCATGCACCACTTCTGTTCCCTTCCCTCACCCGCACCCCCTCTGTCATTTATATATGTTGCATGGCTGGCAGCTGCAAGTGTTTATAGCTGATGTTTATCTCTTTGTACAGATTGTTGCTCTCTCCTCATGTAATTTTATTGTTTTTTCTATCCTTAATGTCTGTTATTTGTTGGCAAAGGAAAGCTACTGAAAGAGCAACAAAAAGTGCTCCAGCGCAGAGGAGCGCTCAGTGAAAAGAGGGATTGGATGAAACCTCTTGTTTCCACTCAGTGAACAATAGCTTGCAGTCATTTGAAGTGTGGCATTTTTCCCATTGCTCTTTTTCAAAAGCACAACAAGGCACAGGGCCGGGCACGGATGCAGTGGCTGCTCCAGGCTGGTGGGTGAGTGGGGACCCTGGTGGTGCTGGTGCTTGGTGGGAGAGGGGTGGCTGGCGGCAGCAACACTCCCCAGCACATCTACTGCATGTTGTTTTGTTAATGCTTCAACATGTGGGTTTGCTCTCTGAATGACCTGGATTCAGAAATCAACTCCCAACAATTTTTCTTGTGAGGTCTGACCTCCAGAAAGTCATAAACGCCAAAAGGGAGAGAAACGGAGGGCAAAGAATAATGCATCACATGACAGAATGGGAAAATGTACTGCCACACAGCTGAGACTGGTGCTTTTGATAAGGAGTGACAGACACAACACCTCATTGTGGGTTTTCATTTGAACAGCTTTCAAACAGCCCGAAGTTGCAATGTTTGACCTCAAACCAGGTAATTCCTTGAAGTTTAGAGGCAATGTGTTGAAGACCATCTTTGATGTGTAAAGTCTCATCGATGTTTTCTTCAAAAATTTTGGTTTAATCTCATCCCTGCTGATCACCTCAGCCCCAACCAGTAAATCCTCTTAGTGTATATATGATTAACTGCAAACAGACACACAGCTTGCAGCAGGAGCATCTGGGTATGTTGCAGGTTTAACACATTGGTGGATCAGAGAGTTTATTGCAGAAGTAGTGGAAAACAGAAAAAGAAAGTTAGAAAAGGGCACTGGAAATTATTATGCAGTGACAAGCAGAGGTAATTCACTTTATTTCCAGTTCATACCATGAGTTTTAGCCTACTGCTGGTGGAAACCTTTGGGCACATCCTGAGGCAATGGACACAAAGCAATGGAAATCAGACAGTTTGTATCAATGAAGATGGTACATTTCCAGTAAAATTCCCAATCTTGCTTTCTGTTCAATGGAAAGCAAATTTCAGAATGAGGGTAACACCACAGCGGAGTGTACTGAACCTTAAAGTTGTCAATAGCAGCATAATTACCTAGAAAAGTCTTGCCCTGGCTCATCCCACAAATTCTGGCTCTCGTTAGGCTTTATATTTTCTAACATTTTTACTCATTGGCATTATTCTGAATCCCTGACGCAACCAGATGCTCTTGCAGAGGATGAACCAGAAGCCCTGAAAAAGTCTATTCCCCTTTAACAATGCATTTAAGTGCAGGGTTGATATCAAGCATATTAGTAATTTCATGGGTAACAGTACATCAACTTAAGAAGTCTTGGCCATGATTCAGCAACATATCCCTATTCAGCAAAACACTTAAGCACTTTAAATTCTGTGTACTTCAATAAGATTTAAGCCCATACTTACGAACCTAAACATTTACATGGGTTTTTTCCCCTTCTTTTCACAGCAGGAATGACTTACTTAGCCTTTTAGTATTTTAAAATGGAAAAGACTGTATAGTTCATCATAGTTTTTAGTCCATCCCCATGCAGGCATGCAAGAGATTAAACGGGTAGGCAACACAGAGCTGGGATCTAAGTGCACTCACCTTTATTTCACTGTGCTCCAGGGGCAGGAGTCTGAAGTGTCTCTTCCTGAGTCTTCAAGTCATCTCTTCATCATCCAAACACCCCATTTGTCACAAGGCTTCATGTGTCTCCCAAGACCTTGATATAAGCAGAATTTTATTGTCAAAGCCATTTGAAGTTGAAGAGAAGCCATTTCTCACTTTTTTAATAAATAGAGATACTGTTTATATGAATAAAAGTGAAAAGTACTTTCCCTGGATACTTTTGAAGCTTCCAAAAATAGTTCTAAGACTCAGCCAAAGTTACTGCTGCTGAGCTTCCCCAAGAGAACACCAGTACATGGTACTGCTGTGTGAAATATTCTCACTGCCAGTTAAACTGGTGAGAAATCACGTTTTGGTGGTTTTGTAATAAAACAAAATATTTTGTGGCCTGGCCCTTAGTTCTTGGCTTATTTCTAAAGAAACAAAAGGCTGTTTCCATAGCTACAAAAATAGGGAAACATCTCTGTAAAAAATTAGGCCGCAGTCTAGAACTGAGAAATTTCACAATTTTGCCCATAGCTGAGCAGTGATTCTGTCTGGAAACAGAAAACCTTGTTCTGTTTTCAGTAAAACACTGTACTCTTTGACAGATGTGTTTTCCTCTTGATCAGGTTTGAGATGTGTAGGTGGAGGGTTCTCACAAAGTTCCTCTTATTGCAGAAGCACGTTCCATCACAGGCTCTAATCCTGCAAGGGGCCAGGTGTTCTCAGTTCCCAGTGGTGTGAGGAGGAGGAGAGATCACACAGAATATAATTTTTTTTTTCACTTTTTTGTTCTTCTTTTACCAGAAAGAGCTAGATTTTGGACTTGCTGATTCATTCCTTACCTACCAGAATAATCTCATAGGGCAACCAGATAAGAGTAAAACCTGAGGCAAAAAGCTTTTACTTTCGACATAGTGATAACTGTGAATAAGAGAGATATTTGGACAAGCACTACAGACCAGGGAATACAGATACTTGCTTACTCTTTCCTGTAATGGAGAGACTACTTACAAGCAGTCTTTAGGCTGGGTATGTATAATGTGGAAAAACATTACGTAGATCAATACAGTGAAGCAGCAGGAGATACAGTGGGCACCAGTGTCACTGCCATCAGCTTATTTAGAATGACATAACTTCTTAGAGTAGGTAGTCATTGGTGAAACTACCTCTGTGTGGCCTTATTTTCAAATACCATATTTACCTTCTCTCTCTAAAACACCAGCATTCTGAGTGCACACTCATGTGGGAATACACAGATATTTATTGAGCAAGAATTTTAAAAATTGTTAACACATTCTAGTGTTTTAAAGTTTCTCTTTAACATAGCAATGTATGCTTCTATGAATGTGTAAGCGGCACAAAAGTTATCAAACTATAGCACCTTCATGAAGCCTCAGGGCACTGCAAACAACAGCAGTGATTTGCCTGTAGGGAGAATCCGTGATTTTTTTTTCACAGACATGACGGCTGCTGAGGACAGAACAAGACCTGCATACTTCTTGAGCCTTCTTAAAAACCTTGAGCCTGATATGATGGGTACTGTCTCTTCCAACCATCCAAAGAGCTTAAGAAATAATTTCACACTTCAATTCTGCTTCATTACTAATGTAATTTTGTTACAGCTGCATCACCATAACTCAGTTCCCGTGCATGCTTTGGTACATGACCGACACTGCACTTCACTTGTCACTAAAGAGAAGCCCCTTTCACAGAGCAGAAACCTCCATTATTGCTATCAGTTCCTGCCTTGTACAATGGCCTGAGGATTGTTTCTAACTCTTTTGCTACTTCATATTCAGGACCCTCCTTCAGTAATATGCATCAGTGCATTTTCTATTAGCACTGTGGATAGTAAAATCCAGGGTTATAGCCCGGGTCACTTACACAATTCATTTACTGCCAACATACAGATGCTTGAATGTTCAGCTGTTTCTAGCACCCAGGAGAAAACACTGGACTTTACATTAACTAGCTTAGGTCCTGTTTTTCCACAGGCCACGTTTGGAACAAGCATTCAGTGCTTGTCTCTTGTGTCCCGTTGACATGATACAGACATTTCTCATTGAAGCACAGTAATTAGATTTACTCTTTAGTACTTTGTAAGGTAAAACAGAGGTTCCAGTTAGATGGGTATGTCAAACCAGCAAGTACAGTAAGCTTGCATCTCAGGTGCTAACTGCAGGTGCATTTTAATCCATTTGAGGGTTATTTTATAAGGTGTGGTGAAACCAGCTACACGCATACTAGGCTTTGGAATCATCTCATAAATGAGAGAAGACAATCCATCCCTCAGATCATCTTTCTCCAGATTCTTAAGGAGAAGGGGAAAAAAGCAAACTCAAGTAGCATGTCTTGCAGTTTAGTGCAGTGAGTTGCTGAGCCAAGGGGCTTTGGCAAACTGTGCCCCACGGGCAGTCCTTGCTAACAGCTGATCTGCCTCCCAAATGCCTCCACTGATGGCCCTCTAGTACTGTGCTTTGAGAAGAGAGCCTGCATCCAGGGTTTTAAAGGTCAGTACCAATACCTTGAACCCTGCTGGCGGCCAAGGCAGATCTGAGAATGGTGCTGTGACGTGCTGCCAATTTAAGATCTGATTAATGTGTGACTGCTGAATGCCTGACTTGCTTCAGGCTCTGAATGATCTCCAGCAATAGCCTAAAGAAAAGCATATTATGAGAGGCTAATCTCGAGGTGACAAGACTGTGAAAAAGCATAGTAAGTTTCATTTAGAAAAATTTTTTGCTATTCCGGGTAGATCACAAATTGTGGGATGGAAATTAAAACGCATACGCACTTTTTGAACTGCAGCACACGAGTGATGGCTGTTAAGTGCATTGAAGTGATTTGATGTTGAATATTCTGGGGATGGAATGAGTAACATTTCATTTTACTACAACTGCTAGGAGTTTGCTCTGTCTGTATGTACCTACAGTTACTTCCCCTTACTTTTCAACCCACTGTCGCAGGAATTCTGATTCTCACCCCAGACAGCTAGTGAATCTACTGTTTCACCTCCCCTGTCTGCAAGATGGGTGCACAGAGATTTTTTTTGGGTCTCGACGGCAGATAGCTGTTCCAACCAGTTAGAATAGACACTCAGAAAATAATATAATAAAAGCACTCTAACATACTTGTATGTTGCCCATAGCAATACATGAGTTGTGTATAGAAAGGTGCACCTCAAGTTACATGCAGCTTTTTTGGGATATAATGTCCCACTAATGTTGGCTCAATTCCCATATTCATCAAAGGCCCCTTATTTTTACAAGATAAATGAGGATTTAAATTCTAGGAAGTAATTTGCTGTGTTGCATGAAAATTAATGAAATTCTTGCTGCTTCAACAGTGGTAGACAGAATGGTGGAAAAACATTTAGCTCTGGGACTAATTAATAAACCAAGGGATTTTAACGCATTGGAAAGAACTGAACCAGAGATCAATTTGGCCCACATTGCACATGCTTTGTGTAATGAAGGATATTAAGCTCCCTTATAATACATGATTCCTCCACATTCAATACAGAGCTGTATCAGTTTCCAGCTGCTCAAATTGAGACTTTGGCAGAGACAGTGGCTGAGGTACGGCATGTCACTTTTATTTTGTATAGAATTTTTTCTGTGGTTTTATTTTTCTCTATAACATAACACTTTATAGCCACAATCTCCTATCCTTTCTAACAACGAGCAGTATCTTGTCTTATTGCTTTCAACAGAGGTTTGAACACAGGTCCACTTCAAAATTGTATAGGTGACAGAATCCAGTCCTGAAATAGTTAATCATAGCTTAAATGTTGGTAGAAACATCCACAAAATGCCAAATTACTACCAAGGCTCTTTGCCTTATTACAAGAGAGCCTGTAGGAAAGAAACATGTTTGTTTGCTCTAGAGACCTGCCCCCCAGTGGCAACACACCCTAGTCAGGCTGGAAGAGGAGGAGAGGAACAGAGGCAGAAGCAAAAGTCCTATTTCACAGAAGCAAAAGATGATGCCAAAACTTAATACATCAATATAGCTTTTGCATGGCACTAGACACTCAAGAACTATGGGCCAGGGTGTACTGTGAAATTATCTGTGGCACATTTTGACCCGAGCCAGCTAACCTCCTAGACAACTTGCAGGCATGTTTTTTGGATATAAACACAGACTAGGAATCATTCCTGGTAGGCAATTTGAAAGTAGCCACCCTTGCTATAGCTGAAATGTTGAACCATTGTATGGACACAAAATGTGTCGCACCAATCATGCTGGTGTCAGGGAACTGACAATAACCCTTTTTATTATAATTTCATTATCACTAATATTAATATAGAATTATTTCATACTAATTATTCTATGTCTATAGTTATAAGATTATTAGTATAGACATATTCTCAGAGCCCTCTCTGCTTCACTTCATTCATTCTGTAATATAAGGATAATAATGTTTGTCTCGCCACCTGCCTAACAAGGATGCTGTAAAAATTTATACTCTATTAATGATAAAGCATTAAGGATTTGGGGAAAGGACAATGGGACACATATTAAATAGCACTTTCTACTTTTAATCTGACTTTGTCATTCCTTCTAAGCATGTTAGCAGCTGCATTTCCTGCCTAGCACCCAGTCATTTTTGTTTCCTGATATGGGGTGAAGGAGGAGAATCCTGGTTAAACTTACTAGGCCTTCTAAATGTAATATATTTATTAAGTAATTTATTTAAGAATTAGCCTTTTTACTCTGCTGGATGACTACTACAGAACCAACTGTCTCCAAAGCAAGGCTGTGGTAGAGCGTTTGCCTTTATGAAGGATTTAACACATAGGCCATGGGCAGGGGGAGAGGCACACACATAGACAGTATATGTATATATATGTACACTGTATATAAATAGTAAGACCTGCTCATGTAAAGGTCACGTAACAACTACGAGCTATACAAAATGGCCATCAACGTCCCTAGGGTTGACATTCTCCAAGACCTTATGAAATCAAGTTGGCAGGATATGAAAGGTATGCTGTTGCTCCCACACGTCTCATGCAAAACTTCAGGAAATTGCATTCATGTTTCTTACACCAACACTCGCAAATGAGATTCACTTTTTCAGTGCAAGGACACTCAGAAAGATGTATTAAAGAGCTGCTATCCTCATCCACTCTGAAATTTCACTCTAGTAAGTACTGTCTGGAACAGCAAAATCAAGAATTTTGGAATAACACCAGGAAGATGAAGAAGAGAAGAAGGCAATTTGTTTGCTGCTGATGAGAGAAACAGAAGAGGAGCAGGTCAGTCTGTGCAGACACGCCCAGGAGAAAAGCCCTGTTGTTGCCCTGTGTCAGAGGACATAGCCTCTCCAGGAAAAAGGATGGAGGAGCTCCAAGAGGAACACGGTGTGTGCCCATTCTGTGTGTGGAAGCTGAGGAGAAGAAATATTTTAACACTTTAGAACAGGAATCTTAATTTCCTAGCATTGTTGGAGTGCTTAAATGGACTGTGGGCTTTGCTTTTTTTTTTTTTCCCTTTACAAATCTCTTATCTAGCTCTACTAGGACTTAAAGGAATAGCAAGTTGAACACTGCTCCCAGAGATATCACAGATAAAGAGAGGAAGAGTCCCTTGTGTAGAAAAGATTGCATAGAGTAGGAGAGACAGGCAGTCTGTTGTGTGTCCCTTCTTTCATCAATTCAGGAAATTAATGCTTTCATTAATTCCACGATCACAATTTAACACATCTCCTAATGCTTCCTTGCTTATGTTTTTATTTTAATCTAACCTCTTCAGGTAACTTTGATGGTCCAGCAGGTGAGTCATGTCACTGGAAAGCACTCTCTGGAAATCATCAATGGTATGATCTTGTTCAGCCTTGGTGGTTTTCTCTTTTGCACTGGAGCAGACAGAGTCCTCGTATTGCCAGTGATGATACTCAGATAAGGAGCAGTAACAAACCAAGGAAGCAGATAGGACAGATTAACTTACGTCTTCATTGGTGATGCACATACAGTTACACTGCATGAAAAAAGGGGTCTTTGCCGTGTGAAGCCAGGTTAGCATATGGTTAGCATATACCTGGCTGAAATCACTGTCCCAGTCCAAGGGCTACTTATAAATGGGAGAAGTTGAGGTTTGGAACTGTGCTTTAATGTTGAGCTGGGACAGAGGCAGTGGTGGAGTGCTACTGGCTCCTCTGCAGATACCTCGAGATCTCTAAGTCCCTTAACACTCTGAACCAATACTCAAGTTCAGTTTCAGAGATACGGTCTAAGACAAAGTGTAGGTGAAAACCGTGACTTAGA
This sequence comes from Acropternis orthonyx, assembly GCA_035583155.1. Lineage (NCBI taxonomy): Eukaryota > Metazoa > Chordata > Aves > Passeriformes > Rhinocryptidae > Acropternis > Acropternis orthonyx. Next base: position 57,649,499 of record JAWWEU010000081.1, on the reverse strand, counting down.
GCCCACATGATATGATCATATTTGTTCCATTTACCCTTCAAAAATCTAGGAGTTCTCCAGCTCCTAGAAATGTTTTAGGAGATTCATTTGTCATGAAGACTCTGCTTAATGTACATGAAACAACATGCACCTCTTGTTCTTACCATATGTTGATTGCTCAGCTCGTGCCTGTGTCCTAAGGGAGAGCTCTCCTTTACCAGAGCATGTGAGCTGGGACAACCAAGATCAGAAACTCTGTTTTGTGGCCATGGTTTTGTTGGGGTTTTTTCGGGATGCTAATTCAGAAAAAAAATCTCACTGATTCAAATACTAGATTTCCAGTCTCAGGAACGCACCTGGAGAACAAGCTGAAAGAACTGGTTTATAATTGTCATTTGCTGATGGCAAAGCTATGAAACAAAGTGACAGTGCTGGGTGTTCAGCCAACTGCTAACTACAGCCATGCTGAAAACAGGTTGAACCACAAGAGCCAGGCTTAATTTGCACACTGAAGGAGGCCACTGAGAATGGACTGAGGGAAACTTGAGAAAACAAAACACTATGATTTCATTTCACAGTATCATTGTAAATGAAGCCTAAGAAGTCACTGCTGAAAGTCAGCTTTGCCTGGTGATTTTTTCCTTATTGAACAGAGGGTGATGTAGCACAGGGCCTAAGTGACAGGAAGAGGAAGGTTTGAAAGGTTTGGAAGGTGACTCACTACCTTTTTCACAAGCAGAGGCGAGTACTTGGTAATTATGGGGAATATGAAATTAATACCTAGACAGCTTCATTGTTGCCTTTTAATAATAAGTAAGAGTACTTCCTCTGGTGGCATAACACTATATATTTGAATCAGCTGTCCAATGCAGAGACTGCGCTTTTTCAGCATTGGAAAGACGCTGAATAGTCATCACATAACGATACATGTTCTGAGCTTCTGTGCTTCCTGCTCATAACAGACACAAAAAGGAACAATCAGGGCTAATTATAACTTAGTAAAGAAGGGATTCATGCCTTAAGGGCTCTGAGAGCCTAGCTCAAATATAATTAAAAACAAGAGTTTAAAGGAAAAAAGCATCATGGTCCAGTAAGCAGAACAATCATAGATTTATACTGTCTGTCTAGGTAGATAAAACCTTTCCAGAGTATCTGAATATGCTTAAAGTAAGCATCTAGCAAACCTCCACACACTTAAATACCCTAACTCCAAGCAGTTAATACAGAAAAATAAAGGAATCTGGGCTGCTTGCACCATATATGTGAGAAAAGTATATGTAAAAATCACTGGAAGTCAGCCTCATGGCTTCAGACGCCCTTCTCAGGGGTGGTTGGCTCATCTTTCAACTTGTCTGATCTTAATCACCACATTAAGGGGCAGGTCAACAGGCAACACCACAGATTTGCCTGATGTTTTCAGTTTTGCATGCTACGATGGTTCTGAGCTGCATTTGCTGTCAACACTGTTAGAGGCAAGTACTTAGCACAGCTTTCCAAGCAGTGCAGCATTGCTGATTCACAGCCGGTGTGCTGCGTGCTGTCATCCTGCCACGCTCTGCACCACCCACGCTCCGCATGGCAGCCCCATGTGCAGGGCCCTACAGCAGTCTCCAGGTTGCCTGGAGAAGTTGTGGATGTCCTGTCCCTGGAAGTGTTCAAGGCCAGGTTGGATGGGGCCCTGGGCAACCTGAGTTAATGGGTGACATCCCTGATCATGGTGGGGGGTAGGAAATAGATGGTATCTAAGGCCTCTTCCAACCCAAACCATTCTATGACTCTAAGATACTCTGATTTACAGTAATGCTAGATGTGAACACCTGTGATGCGATGTGAAGGCCACATCCAACATTTTCAAGTTGAAAGAAGTGGGGTTTAACCACACATTAAATTTGTTCCCATATTCAATTGGTAGATAGGGGAATCAAGACAAAGACAACTGTCTGGAACCCTGGAAACCTCCTTGCACCAAACCAGTTGCAACAGGACAGATGTCATACAGATCTTTAGACGTACTCCTCAAGCCATTCCTCATATTCTTCTGGTTCACTTCAACTTCTTGACCCCCACTGCCAGGTACTGAGCAGGTGGCAGAATGCTCCAGAGAGGAATTGATCCTGCACAGCCTAGCTAATTGATTAAGTCAGGTCATCAATATCTCATAGTCATCAAAAGCTACCTAATAGATAAGGTTTTACCTCTATTTAAAGTTTGGTCTCAAAGTTATCCCAGTCATTAGATTTTCTGTGCTAAACTGTGATCTGGTAACAAAGAAACATAAAAGATACACTGTCTTTTCTTCACACAGTTCTGGAATTCATAGAATCACGGAATGATTTAGACTAGAAAAGACCTCTAAGACCATTGAATCCAAACATTAACCAGCATTCCAGATACCCCACTAAACCATGTCCCCAAACACCACACCTGCAAATTTTTCAGTTTCAGGGACAGTGATTCCACCACTTTCCTGGGAAGCCTGTTATAGTGCTTGACAACCCTTTCAGCGAAGAATTTTTTCTAATATCCAGTCTAAACCTTCCCTGGCACAACTTGAGGTCATTTCTTCTTGTCCTATTGCTTGTAACTTGTAGAAGAGACCAAACCTCACCTGGCTACAATCTCCTTTCAGGTAGTTGTAGAAAGCAATAAGGTCCCCCTTGAGCCTTCTTCTCTCCAGGTTAAACAAGTCCAGCTCCCTCAGCCACTCCTCATCAGACCTGTGCTCCAGGCCCTTCTCCAGCTCCATTGTTCTTCCCTGAACATGCTCCAGTACCATATTTACCTATTGCTTCCTGATTGCAAAAGTAATCCATAGTTACCACCTGTGAATCAAGTTGTGATTTGTACAGTAAAAAGTGACAACTGGCATAGTTTATAATCTGACCCCCTGTCCTATCTGAAGGAAACATGATTTGACAGAATTCCTTCACCCACCAGAACCTGTGTTTAAATTTATAAAATGAACACTAGAGACTTTGTAAAAGTGCATAACTGTGATCTTTAATGCGTGAGTCTGCTCTATCAGAGCCTTTGCCTACCATCACCAACATCTTGAGGTCCTTCCCAATAATATGGAGGGTTTGGTGCAGTACTGTAAATGCATTTCATAAGAAAAATCTCTTTTCCAGTTCATTCAAAGTTCTTTTCAAGGGTCTGCCAGAAATTCTTGAGAAAAGTAGATACTGATATGGAGAGATCATCAAATAGCATTATCTATGTTGTACATTCCTGTACTGGGCATGGACCAAAACTAAGTCTTCAGAACTGTCAGCTTTAATCATTAGAACATTATTTAGAGAAAACTGGTCTAAGAGGGGAAAACATTTCAAAGAAAAACTTATGTTTCTTGCAGCTAACCAATTAATTTGCTGGTGTGGTTGTATGTGGGATAATTCTACAAGAATTATACAATTGTGCAATAATTAAACAATGTAAAGTTACACACCTAAATGCTCATCTGCATGGCTAAACTCCTTGCCTGGTGAATGCAGTTTCAGCCCTAACTCTTCTGTATATAAAAATGTTTCCTTCAGAATGTACCTTCCCAAACCACTTTAGACACCTCCATAGAGTAACCCGTGGCATAGATGTAATTTTTGTTACACCTCACAAGACTTAAACAGCAGTCATGATGATAAGGGGTTTCTATGACTGAGGTGCTTATTAGATCTTTCTTTTATTAAAAAATTTCAATTAAAATGGGGTTTAAAAACCACAAGGGACTTTCCTTGTGTGAGTATTGTAGCTTTTCTTACACAGACGTTTCAGCAACCACACAGAAAACTATTTAAAGAAAAAAAGGAAACAGCATGTTTAAAGCAAGATGAAAATAAGCATGATTGATCTGAAGTTCTCTTTTTTTTTTTTTTTTAATTCAAAAGTTTGTCCTTCCCATATTGTTCAGGAAAATGTGTCTGTGTGCAAAAGTATATGATGTCTAATTGGTTCTGAAAGTAGATATCATCTGTAAATACTTGGGTGTGAGAAGACAATGACAAATCTTCCCCATTACTCATCAGGATAGAGCTCTCGCTGATTGTCAGCGCAGTTTCCTGAGCCATCACAATTCTGTCGGTTAAAGCCATATTTCCAGAGTACCATGTATCTGTTTCTGTACTTAATTTAGTACAGAATATTTAGAGCTAGTGGCTGAGTTAAGTCTGAGAATGCATTTTCTCCTCCTGGCATTTAGGCTAGACCAGAAGAGGTGGGGAGAGGAAAGCAAAAAAAAAAACCCTTAACCTTTTAATATTTAATTCAGTATTTTAAAAGCACAATTAGGGAAACACAGTTAACAGAAATAACCAGGGGAATATAACATTTAAAATGAACTAAAGAAAGTGGATTTAATAATATCTTTCAAAGACAGTGTAAAGTCAACAGAGTTGCAGTATGTATCTCAGTATTGAATTTTTAAAAAATATTTTAATAGGGTGTTTTATGGCTCAGTCTCTTGCATTTTCCCCAAAATTCACCATATGGGGAAGAGTCAGGGTTGTATAAGGACACTGGCAGGCAAAGATTACACCCAAAAAGTATTAAATTCAACTCAATCAAAAAAAGTTTTTTGATCTAAACTCGCCTGTCTAAAGATAGTTCTTGCATCCAAACACATTCTCCCAAATCTCTCCTTAGTGACATAACTTGAGGGTGATATAGCTACCAAGGGTTTGGTTTCTTTCCATCTTTACTTTTCAAAATGTTCCATGCCATATAAATGATAAACTACCTCTGGTCTAGAAATTGAAGTAGAGGGAAGATAGCAGGGAGAGTGAAGGCAATCTGCCTTTTTAGCCCATTAGTTGGGAAATACAGCAAAGTTCAGAGTTCAAACACCTTCTCAAATAAATAATTATTGATATTAAATCGAGCACCTCTCACAGGAGAAGATGAGAGATTCATCCCATATTAGCCAGTAGACTGGTCACTTAGGCAGCCACCTAGAATAGAAGAGACCAAGTTTCATTCCCTGTTTGAGACCTAAGTTACAAAACTGTGTGGGAGGGAGGGTTCACATTCAGGTAACTAAGCTAGGAAGCTAAGTTAGGCTCTAAGGGCACTAAGGTTAAATTAGAAATACCTAAGTTAGCAAGTACCATTGAGAAGCTCAGCTGTTAGCCCATATTAAGATGGATCTTGGTGTTTTCCTAAGCTCTGGCTAACTAAGGTTACTTAGACAAATACTTTGTGTGGTACTGGAAACCCAATTTTAAAAATCCGTGCCTCATGAAATATATGCTAAATTAAAAATGTTTAAATAAATAGCAGCTATCTACTCTGCAAAAAATAAAGGTTCAGTGGGTCAGACAATTTTCCTACAATAGATATCTGTTAATGTTGTTCTGGGTATTCCCCAGGCATGAGGAAGTAACTGTCATCTTGCCACTCAGGACGCCACATCATACCCATTGACCACAAGGAATGAGTGTAAGATACTACTTGGGCATCTATTTGAGGAATCTTTGTCTGGAACTACAGCTGGACTTATATATATACACATCCACTAAGAATTATAAGATTGCTGAAATACTTGCATGATACCATACTTAACATGTAATAGATGTCAGGAACAAGTCAGTCTACTGCTTGCAGGTTTGAACCTGTGAATATTTATCAGGAAGGTCTAGTCACTGGCTAATTGTGTTCTCCCATATGCTGTTAAAACATTTTCTATAAAGTATGTAAAACATAAAAGGGGGAGATGTAATGAAGTTCTGTTTAGTTCCCAATAAAGAAACAAATGACAGGTACAGAAGCCTCTTACCTTTCCCCTTAATATACTTTAAATTTAGGGTTAATGTAAAGCATCAAAATGCTATTGGAAGGAGACAGGAGATATACATGTTTCAGCTGATCTACGCTTGCACATAAGAAGAAAGATGAGCCAATGATAGGGAAGGGAATGAAGCTATTAGTGGATTGTCAAAGAAAAGGAAGTGCTGGAGAAGAGGTTTTGGAATTAGGAGACTGATAAACATAAGTTCTCATCAGAAAATCTGGAGAACAGATTTCCCACTGGAAAAGTGACATCTTTCATCAGAGGAGTGATAACTTCAAAGCCATGATCTATAAATCTGACTTCAGTATCTCATTTTAGGCCAGAAGTTCCACCTGCCTCAGGAAGTCTTCCCATCAGCCCATGCCTCCTACGGCACAGTAGAGCTGTCCCCAGCATGAACACGGCTCCCCCAGCACTGTGGAAGCTGAAGGCAGGATAGGAAATTTGTTCATAGAAGAGAAAAGGGAAACCACGTCACTGCAGTACATTTTCTAAGAGATACCACTGTGCCACATTCAAATGAAATCATTTTGGCTTGAATATGCTGGCTGAAATATTGCATCCCCTTACATTTTTAGGCATATCTCCTTATATTTTCAGGCATTCTCTTTTTCATTTACATTCAACATCTTCTGTGCTAATAAAGAGATAGGCTTCTCAGGTCTACAATTTACATGAATAAACAAAAAACACAGTCTTCCACTGAAAACATATCTCAAAAAAATCAAGCAACAATCAGATTTAAAAACTATACTTGATAGTAAATAATTAAGCATATCAACTTTTCAAATAATTTCCAAAATTTTGATTAAGGAGGTAGCAGGCTTCCTGAGGAGTTGAATCAATGGCATTTCTTGACTTTGTAAAAAGCAGCAATCTCCACAATGGATCCTTAAGGTTAATCAGTGAAACCAACTTTCTCCCTGATTATCTGTCTACCCGCCTGGCACTGACAAAGAGAAGACAAGCCAGAACATGGCCTCTGAAGGTCTCCAGTAAATTATGTGCTTAACCCTTAGGCATCACTCTAGCTACTTTGGAACAGTCCTGAAAAAAGAGTAAAGAAAAGGCAAACCTACTTTTCTTCCATTGACTCAAGTATTTGTATACATGTTACCTCACCACTAAATACTGCAAATTTGTCATTAGATCATTTCATCTGATACTTGTTTTTCATTGTTTGGAGCTTTGAAAGTCTCGGTGAGAAAAAACTTTCTCGCAGAAGTGAGCCTTGCCATTGGATCAGCACACGCTGCGTGGTGTGTTTTGCAAAGATGTGGCTAATGTGCGGGCGGCAGGAAGGGGAAGCAAAGCTGATACTTGTTTCTTTAATCTCTTACTGGGTTCCATCAGAAAAACCATCTTGCTTGAAAATTTCTCCTGATGTTAATCTCCTAATTGATTGGTTTCCCTCCACCCCACTGATTCATTGGTCCAATCTTTCTCCAAATTTCAGCAAAGAGAGGAAAGGAAAAAAGAGGGGGAAAAAAAGGAAAAAAAAAAGTGATGACCCATCTGCAATAGAAATCCCTGTGCTAGTTCTCTGCCTTTTACCATCAGAGGCCTATGGGTTACTGTGTGATAAAAGGGAACAGGTAGGTATTTGTCTCTTGCCTGGAGAGAAATTCTTTGCCTCTTTGCCAGGGAAAACATCTGATCCTGTCGCAATGATTTTTCTTTTAATTGGAATGCAAAGATCTTATCTTTTTATTACTCTTTTATTGTTGATAGCCTCTCCACTTACTCACTCTCCACAAATGTCCAGCTTATATATACAACCAGGGGAGCAGTTAATTTTTTTCTCCTCTTTAGCTTTAATCATTTGCCTAACAACTGAATTGTGCCAGAGTGCTTCATATATCCCTTCCCTCACTGCAGTCTTTTTCAGATGCCTGGTCTGTGTCTCTCTAATTTTCAGGCACAGACTGGTCCAGTGACTGCCTCTTGCTCTAACAACTGCCTGAGGTGTGGGAGACCACTTTATGGGAATTCAGTCACACAGGCCTATGCAAAAATAACCATAAACGAGAAATTTGCAGTGAAAGGGAAACATTGCATGCAAGTCATACGCCTACTGCTCTCTTAATTTAGTTTCTTTGTGGCTTTGCATTGCCATACATTCTGTAATGTCAGATTAGTGCGTGGGGAAGCAACAGCCTCATGGATAGAGCTGAGGCTCAGGAAATTTGGGGTTTATTCTCAGCTCTGCCCAGCTCCCGCAGATGCACAGCTCGACCTGCCTGCTCACCAGCGGCCACGGAGAGCCTCACCACTGACCACTCGCCTGCCCTGCTACTTGGCTCAAGGATGCTCTGAGAAAGATGCTCTGGAAGAGTGCCTGTAGGCACCTCCAGAGCCTCAGGGTTCCCACAGCAGCTCCACTGAGTGCAGGAGGCATTTGAGGACTTCTTGTAACCAGAACAGCCACAGATGTCTTAAGCCTGCCTTTTTCTATGTGAGATAGTCCCCTTCTTCCTAATACCCATTTCCTATCAATTCTGACAGATGTGTAAGCATGTGTTTGTGTACAAGCAATAGCCCTTGGTCTGTTGGTCTTTCATTACTGCTTCTCTCCCAACAGTGAAGATCCTCAGCTGGTACCTAAGTCTCCATGCCCTCCGTGTTTCCTGTCCTCCTCCCTTTTTCTTTCTTCTTCCCATATTCCTCTTCCCTTAGCATACTTTTGGTTCTGGCTTTTCCCATCTCTTCCCCTCCCGTCTCCAGCCCCAAACTGCCCCTGCCAAAGGAAAGTGTTCAGAGAGAGGCACTGTGAAGTGCATACACACGGATGAACAAGTGTGTCAAACAGTACAGTATCAGTGCTCCTGATAACTGTGCCACAGCCCCCTCCACGCTACTGGTCTGGTCTCTTTTATATTGCAAACTCTGCTGAAGAAAAAATAACTACTTTAACATGGGTTTGCAGTACAACAAGCCTACTGGAACTCCCATCCTAATGGTGTCAAGAAGGATGGCATCCCATTCTCTTTCTGCCCCTAATTCCCACACACACGGCACACTAGACCAGACCATGGCTCATACCACAGAGATATCTGGACCTGCCCACTGCCTGTTATGGAAATATAGATCATCACCATCCCTGTGCCCAGGAGTTTGGTGAAGTTTAATTCCTTACATGCTGTGTGACATGCTTGGGGACTGTGCAATTGTGAACTTGCAGAGTCTCTGTTTTGAGATTCTGCATCTTGAAACATATGAGACTATTAGCTGTCACACTAAAGGTTTGTTCTTGAAGGATTACTGCAGTTGCACTCATATATTTATTATGTATTGCTGTTTCTATCTATGAAAGAAGAAAATCCAGATTATAACATGTCTGGAAAAGAAGGTAAAAGCTTCTGTATAGTTCTGAGTGAACAGGTAAATGTTTTTTCTCAGTTTAATTGGGACAGTGTAGCCACATCTCATAATAAATAGGCATTTCTGCCCACTTTTCAGTTCCCACTATACCATTAGTACAGATGGAGAGAAAGGTATAACCTGGAAAAAAAAAATAGTCTTCTCATTAGATAAAATGGAGATGTTCCTGAAGTTATTCTGCAAAGAAAATTACCAGATTTCAGAAATCTTACTGATATGGGCTGAAGTCTAAGACTTACACCACTATAAGGGTAGCACTTCTTTCAGATATGGCTAAGACTGCTGGGTGCTAGTAGCTGTGGAAAATGCCTTTTTCCTCCATTAAGTCTTCCAGTGTATATTCCTACTACATATAGGCTGGTTCTGTATCAGATCATATCAGTCATCTCAGAAATCTTTTGAAACATAAAACTGCCCTTTATTGGGAAGGAGAGAAAACAGAAGTAAGTGCTGCTCTGGGGTGCATATATGTGGAGCCTTTATCACACCTCCAGCAGCACTGCTGAACTGTATGTTTTGTTTATCTGTTAGTGGACTGCTGGGACCACTAAACACATGTACATAAGCTTTCAAAAGGTGACGTCATTGACTGATAGCTGCCACTTGACGAACCTTTTAACTTTTGTTCATCAAACTATCTGTCTCCAGCAGCAGCCTGAGCAAATTAGGTGAACACCACCCATGCGCCACTTTTGCACCTCAGAGCTTCTCGTTGATGAGGACAGGAGTGGTGGAGTTCAGATCTGAGAGTGCCCAGCATTCACCTCTCTGCATTCAAACCAAGACCGTAACACCACTTCCTGGTCAGTCACTGGGATGATACAGAAGGGAAGAAACAACAAGAATTAAAAATCATGAAGCAGGTTCTTCAGCATTCAAAGCATTGTCCTAAAGATGACGGATTTATGAATTAAGAGTGCCATCATGTTTTTGACCCAGAGAGTTCATATTTTCAACTCTTCTCTTGAACAGTTGAAGTTTTTTAGTGAATAATGAACTAAAAGTAGCCATGAAATTATGACACTTGTCAATATGGCATTCTGTCTTCTGGAGCTCACCTGCACGGTCTTTGTAGAGATTTAGCCACCCCATCAGTGCAATGCACTAGCACAGACATAAGTATCAGTAAGGAGTTGAGTGTATGGGGGGATTGTCAGCAGCAGTTCAAAGCAGGATGCATTGTTTAAATCCTGCATTGGGCTTGGCAATAACATAGACCTGATGTGACTTTGCCCTATTGCATCCTGACAAGAATGTCATGGAGTAAACTATGCCATCAGCATTTCACTGTGAATGCAAAACCAGAATGCAGCACTTGCGGTGGCAAGCCATTGGAATCAACAACTAGCAGAGCCCAGGCCTGAAAGCTTTCTTCAGCTCTGCCATCACACGGACCAGACTGGCATGAGGTGCAGCCAGAACGATGATCCCAGGCTCCCTGCTGCCTCCTCTTGCCCGTGCTGGCATCCAAGAAGCAGGCCAGAGTGGGGAACTAATCTGGTTAAAAACTGTTCAGTTTTGTTGCACACATTTTCAGAGAAACCCAGTTTCCTGATTTGTCTGGCAAAAAGAAAATGGGAAGGTGAAACTGGAGACAGAGGAGGAAGGCTGAACTAACCTTCTGGCAACTGCTCACAGCTCTACCAGCAAGACGTGCTTTGGGACCACACCAGCAGGGAGTGTGCCTTACTATACAGGCAATGTCAAGATGCAATGTCATGACAAAAGCTCCCTGAAGTCAAAAGCTACTTAGAATACATCTTCTAAGCAATCTTTGCAATATAGGTTTTATATGGAGGGGGGAGGTGTACATTAATTAAATGCATAGTCAATGGAAGAACAAAAGCTGAGGTGCATTTCTGAAATGTGGCATTTATGGCAGCATCTCACGTGCAGCAGCAGCATTGTTTTCTTATTGGTTCCATGTTTTCAAAGTCCAGCTCTATTTGAAAGGAAACTAGTATATCTTTGTTTTCAAAATGGAAAAAAACACTACTGGTTTTAATTTTCTGTCTAACTACACTGTCACACGCACGAGGCACATACATATTTAATTGAAACAGAGGCTGAAAATTAAAATCTTGTACTGCCATCCTGTGGTGAATGTTAGGAAAACATGAGGTTATCCTGCTCATAGATACGAGGTTATCGTCTTCGCTAGGAACAGCTCAAGGACCCAGAGTTATGCTGGGCGTTACCCCGGGAAGCAGAGTAGAACCTCCAAAGCCATTATTTTTCATTATTCCTCCTGCAATGCAATATCTTCTAGAGACCTTTCGGAAGGCACACAGTCCATTCCAAAGGATATAGGTTCTTTTAAGGGAAAATACAATAAGCAGTGAACAGGACCTATGACACAGCAGGCCAGGTGAGGTAAGAACAGATGGGCTGGAGGGAAGCCCTCAGGAGTCACTTGACAGGTTTTAAGAGGCAAGTCTGGAGGGTACTTTGGAGCTTGACTTTGACCTATGAGAAGTACACTGAAGTTCACTTGGAAATAGGTCATAAATTCCTCCTCACTGGCTAGATGGATTTTTTTCCTGTGAATCACCACTAGGCTTAAAATAAAAAAAAAATTAAAAAAAGGGCGCTGGGCAGGGGGGGACAAGCCAAAAGGGCACAAAGTCAGCCAACAAGGGAAAGAGAGAAAAGGAGATGTCATGCAAATAGTGTGCAAAGTATGCAGCTGAAAAGTAAAAGGTTTACCAGATCTTAACCACAACCGAATTCTGTGTGAGGATGGTTCTGACTTGTGCTATCACACCTGGAGCTTGTTTTTCTACTAGACTATGATTTTGCTCCCCTAAAAATGTGCATTTAATATACTGAATGTTGCCCCCCAAGCACATATCCTATTCACTTGCATTTCTAAGACAGACGTATTTTTGTCAAACTGAGATGAATACAATACACACATTTCTACTAAAACCAGTGATGGAGTACACCAGTATAGTGTTGCACCTTAGTTCTTACTGTCTCCATCAGGGGGATCTTGTAAACAATTTCATTACTAGGACTGTGCATGCTGAGAGCTGGCCTCTCTACCTGCATCAAAAGCTGTAAGAAACTGGCACCTGGAGCAGAAAGGATGCTGATTGAGGCTCCTTCATGGACTGTCACTAACAGTTTCTCTCCTTTGCTTTAAAACTGCCCATTAGCAGGACCAGAGGGAGTTCAAATTTTGCCTTCCAGAGAACAGAATATAAAAATGTCTCTCCCACAAAATATTCCTGAAATAATAGGGAAAAAAGCCTCAGCACCATCCCTACAGCAAGTTTTCAGATAAAGCAAAAGTGGAAAAAACATTTAGCTCTCAGTTTGCACAGACACCCACACTGCTTCTGCATGTTTCAATGTATGACTATGGGTGTCTTAGTAATGTGTATGGAACCCCACTTTCACCAGTTCAGATGCTCACAACTAATGCTACTGCCATAATTTATGGTTTGTAAGATCAGCTTATGAAGCTACCATGCTTGTCTCTTACACTAACACAGTGTTTGGTATGTCTTCTTTGATCATTTATGTGCTTGTACAATCTTCCCCCTTCCGCTTCAGATGTATTTGTTTTCATCCCTGCTTTGAATTAAAAAAAAAAAAAAAATGGTGCTTACCTTAGCCTCTTCTCACCTGGTAATGACTTCTGCCTCCAGCACATCTTTCCTCAGCAAGGCACCAGAACAAATTACTTTTTTTGTTGTCCCTTCTATCAGCAGCTCCATTATTGATCACCTTTGATTCTGCTTATCTTCTTCACAGTGCTAAGTCTTTTGACTAAAAATCAGTACTGACAGCTTCTTCCTTCCCACCTGACATTCCTGTTTGGTTTCTTGAACTTTTCCTCATCCACCATAACCACAGAAGTATTATCTTCAATCCTCTTCTGAACTTTGAATTTTATCTGTCCCATTTTGCCAGTGTAGAGAAAACAACACAATTTGTATTTACCAGTTAAGTGGCTTTTTCCCCCATTGCTCTAAATAGACATTTTTTTCTTGTATAAGTAAGACTTGTCATACTCACTATTTTCAATTTTGTTTCTCTTTACGAACCACCTTGTGACACTCTGCTGGAAGGAGACAGTCCTCCCGGGCTGGGGTAGCACTTCAGCCCTGCCACCTGCCAGGGACAGTGAAAAAAGTTCTGGTCTAATACAAGCTTCTTTTCTTTTCTTTCTTTTTTTTTTTTTTTCCTCCCTTCCACAAAGGGAAGGACAGGGTGAAAAGTTAAAAGTTTTGGTCTGAATAAACCTTTCACACCAGTCTGATAAGAAGAGCAGATGTTTCATTATGGCAGGGGTTTTTGGCTGTTACCTGGTTCGTGTCTATAGATTTTCCACAGAAGTGAGTGGGGGGAAGTTTCCCAGCTGTAGGTTACTAGACAGAAAAGTGTCTTTCTTAATCATCATCTGTGGACTCGACAGTCCCAAGAGCCTGCAAAAGGCACATGGTGGAAATCACTGCCCTAAAGTTTTGCAATCACAAATAGCCTCAGGTATAAAAATTCCCCATCCTGTCTGGTCGATGGCCTAGCCTAGTGCTTGAACAAACTTCTGTTGTGATGGCACAGGAAACTCTGTCATCAGCTTCTCTTCTGAAATGAAAATGTTTAGACATACTCTTCTTCTGCAGAGGAGGTAAGCAATGTTAAGTTGTACATATCCCTGCTAAGGAAAGAGAGAAGTGTGGATTCATGCTTCCGAGTCATGCATTTCAAAACTACGTGGGCTTCAAGATGTGAAGCGTGACTGTGAAGGCACTGTGGGAGTAGCCCTAACAAAATAAATTATAGTTTACTTTATGAGTAAAGACAACAACCTGGAGGGTTTTCAAGAGGATATATCTATGCTGGGGTATGTATTGGTAGACAGCCACACTCCTGAAGGTGTATATGTGGTAATCTCCGGTGCAGCTAATCTGACATGAGCCAGTCTTTCTGTTGCTATACAGAAAAATGTCCACGTACATTTGTGCTGCTGAAAATACACCTGTGCAGATACATCAGCACAAAACTAACCCCAGTCACAGAGAAGGCACCGCAGAGAAAATGTAATACTAACATTCACAAATGGCTTATTTTTTATATCCTTTTCTTTCAGGTTGCCCAAGAAAAACAAAAATTGAGAAGCTAAATTAATCTTTGCTGTATTTTTACTCAGGACCACTGAGATTTGCCAAAGGTATTTTCTGGGGTAAAAAAGATCCTCTGTTAAGGGAGCAGGAAGATCTCATTTCCAGACACAAAGAGCCTGCTAATGTAAAAGTTGGTGACAGCATGATATAAACTGCCTGCTAATCGATTATTGCAATGCTAAGAATTTGCATTGTTTCCTTTTGAAGGCAACTGACAGCATTTGTGACAGTTCAGTGTGAGTGGGATCAAGTCCCAGATAAGCATTTTATTGTATTCAGTGTGTTAAAGTCATTCCCTAGGTTGCTTCTGTAAAAGCCAGCAGAAACTCTGGCATAAGGTCCTTGGCTGAGAAGTCAAGAGTCTAGAGTCAGGAAAGGATTGCCACAATGGAAACTACCCGAGTGTCTTTTACACAGGGTGCTCACATACAGCAAAAGCTGCTTTAGTTTCTGATAGTAAGTCCTGCCATCTTTTGAGGTGGGTAAACTTTCCCTTCCTACTGGAAATTCTTATAAACAGGATGAGGCTATTCCATTTCCCCAACTGAAATCTGCCACTGGTTATCACAGTGGATCCTATGAGGTGCCTAGGCACAAGAGAGCTGTGAGACCTTTTGAATGTCTCTGTATTTTGTTGTAATATTTAAATGCGATACCACCTCCCAGACTTCATGCCCTGAGGAATTATATATAAAGAGCTGTAAACTCCCTGCTGTGGGGACTGGCCAATTTGTTACTCCTGAACCCCTTCTGCATCACTTCTGAGTAGTTCAGCAACAGCTCTCATAATAACATTACATCACGTAGTTGGCAACCAGGCTGTCTAGCACCAGGGCGGCTGGTTCATTCAAATCCCCAGCCACAGGGAAAGCCGAGAGTGACTTTGCCCAGACACTGCACCACAGCTGCACACCCGAGCTTCAGGCTGGAGCAGGGTCTGTGGATCGCTGGTGAGCTGCTGTCACGTCCTGTCTGCAAACTACCCCACAGCTCTCTCGGGAGAGGTGAGGTATATAGTGTGTGCTTTGTGGCTCCTGCCCATTTGCAGATTTCTGTAAGCTGCTTATAGGTTTTGGGAGGTTGACCACCTTGTGCTCTTACACACTCCCAAAAATTACTACGGAACAGGTATTAGTGAGGATTAAGTTTGCTGTGACAGACATTCAGCATCAGTCTGAATAGGAAAATACTCAGCCAAGTCACCTTTTAGAGGCATTATATAATGCATTTTGAATTTTCATTAAAGCTAGAACACACAAAGCAGAGTAATGTGTCTTGTATTTTTAAAGAAATTTTAGCTAAGCATGCTTCAACCTTAAGTTAATACACCGCAGATTATCTCCTTTATCTTCTTGAAAGTAATCTGTATTTTTACAATGCATGTATTTTTAAAAATCTATCACCTTCAAGAAATGCTTTCCCACAAGGCTGTATCTACCACTCTAGTGCTTTCACTCAACAGTTATATGAAGCTGATATCTACACCATATGCTTTTGTTCATGCTACGTATTCAAATACAAAGGCGTGGTTAAATTCTGATGTCCTTTTTGAGGGGAAGACTGGGGAAAACATCTGCCTCTTGATGGAAGCCATCTGGTATAACCAGACGTGAAGTCAAGTATTTTAACACAGTGTGCTCCTTAGAATTCTACTAGCTTAAGAGAATTACAGATTCTTCCCCTAATGTTCTCATCACACACCATCTTCAGGGATTTTCCCTTGCACCTACCTAGGACTGATCAGTGCAATTATTTTGTAAAACTTTCTCTCAGTGCAGTCAATGTAGTCAGAAACAATAATAATTATTATGTAGATTTCTGTTGTTACTCTCCAGGCTGAGCTGTTCATCTGCACAATTACAGGTGCAGAGAAAATCACAAAATAATTCCTGTGGAAGGAGGGGCTGCAGTGGCTTCCTGAGGTCAGCAGTAATGTAGAAGCTGCAACATATCCTTGGTTTGTTCCAGAGATAAGAGTTAACCTATCAGGATTGGTAGAGCTCTTCTCATTTCATCCCTTTCTTGCAGTGTCAGACTTTAGTCACTCCATTCTTAAATGCATCAAACCTGCCAGTGAGGAATCAAATACTGCCTACCCTTACTCATCCAAGGAGGTCTGGTAGGACAGATATATGTTGAAACATATAAAGCCTGTATGGTAGGCCAGCTTTCAGGAAAATGGGAGGTGTTAAAGCTGCACGACCTTAAATGTACGTCTTTGAGTGAGGATGATTAGCAGGCAAAAAGAAAACAGAGTACTATCAGTTTGAGATAAGCGTAGGACAAACAAAGCCACATCATTTTTATGCCATGGTTCTGCTCTGCTGCCAAGACTATCTTCTCTACATACAATAAGGGGACATTCAGTACCAACGAAGTTTGTTTAACTGAGCTAATCTTCAAACACAAGGCAAGATTACACCCAGGGAATCTGGATAAAATTGACAGTCTTTCCTGGTTTCCTTAAAGAGGTTATTCTCTACGGCAGAAATAGGGGGGGAAAAGTAATATGAATATAAACATGAAGCTTGTCCCTGGTGCTTCAAGCTTTGCTAGGAGCGTCCTGTCATTAGTTACCCATTCGCAAGTGCCTTGCCCATCGGTCAATACCAGAGCCAATACTGTTTAACATCTTCTTCAATGACCTTGACCATGGGCCTGAGGGCACGTTCAGTGAGTCTGCAGGTCACACCAAGCCGGGAGGAGTGGGTGATAGGCTAAATGGTTGTGCTGCCATGCAGAGGGACTTTGACACCCTCAAAAAAAAGGCAGAGAGGAACCTCATGAAGTACAAGAAAAGGAAATGTCAAGTCCTGCCTGTGGGAAGGAATAACTCCAGGTACCAGGACAGGCTGGAAGCCAAGTGTCTGAAAAGAAGCTCTGCAGTAAAGGCCCTAGGGACCCCGATGGACACCAGGCTCTCCCTGAACCAGCAAATGTAAACCTTTAAGCAAAGAAGACAACGGGATCTCATGCTGCACTAGGAAGAGAACTGCCAATAGGTCTGGGGGAGGTGCTCCTTCCACTATACTCAGCACTACTGACACCACACTGAGTGTGCTGGGTCTGATACAAGAGAGGTGCTGGAACAACAGGAGCAAAGGGCCGTTACAATGCTTGGAGCATCTGTCATATGAGAAGAGGCTGAAAGAGCTGGGACAAAAGAGAGCTCCAGAGGGATTTTACCAATGTGTATAAACACCTGATGGAGGTGGGGAAGGGTTGATAAAGAAGACAGAGCCACTGTCAGTTGTGCCTTGTGAAAGGACAAGAGGCAACAGGCACAAACTGAAACATAAAATTCCATTAAACACAAGAAAAAGCTATTTTCACTGTAAGGGTGGTTGAACACTGGCACAGTTGCTCAGAGTGCAGTCAGTAGAGTCTCCATCTTCGGAAACAGTCAAAACCCAACCAGACACGGCCCTGCGCAACCTGCTTAGTTGCCGCTGCTTTGAGGTGGGGGTAAGGACGAGAGGATCTCCAGAGGTCCCTTCCCACCTCAGTAGCTGTTTCAGCCTTTCCTTGACTGTTACGACGATCACTCTTGATGGAAGTGGATTTTGCTAAACTTGGAAGTCTATAAAATTTTTTAAGACAATGAAATTCCTGGTGATCCTGCTCTTTGAGGCTATCTCTTTTCCTTTGCACCCTTGAGGCAGGCCTCAGCCTGCTGCCCCTGAGCAAAACATTATCAATCCACCCTGCAAAAGAAAGAAGGTTGGGTGTGAGCTAAAAACACTGAGATGAGAGTTGAGGAGAAATGCTGCAAGTCAGCACTTCCTGGTGGAGCTCAACAGTGGCCTTGTCAGTGGTCACTGATGGTGAAAACTTAAGTTTCCATGTGCAAATGGACATGGACATGTTTCTTCAGTGTTGATTATTTTTATTTCGGGCTAAGAAAGAGCAAATAGAGCAACACAACATATGCAGTAGAGAGATACTACTCCCCAGTGAGAACTGTGAAACCTTTTATGGGAAGGAATAATATGCAAAAAGAGAAGCACTCATCTTTTGTGAAGTAGCTTTACTGCATGCACATGACATCATGAAAAGAATATTAAAAATACACACTAGAGAACATTGTGTCATTGTGCCTGCATACAAGGAGATGATGAGAGAGGTGTAGAAACTTTCACTCCACAATTTCCCAGTCTCTTGGGTGTTGGTGATGGTGGCTGCCTCACAACCCAATCTCATGATGAGGTTGGGCACCACGATATTAAAAAGGTATAAAGCTGTTAGAGAGAGTTCAAAGGAGGGCAACAAGGATGGTGAAGGGTCTGGAGGGGAAGCCTTAGGAGGAGCAGCTGAGGGCACTTGGTCTGTTCAGCCTGGAGGAGAGTGAAGGGAGACCTCATTGCAGTTACAACTTCCTTGGAAGGGGAAGAAGAGGGGCAGACACTGAGCTCTGCAGTGTGGGGACCAGGGACAGGACCCGAGGGAACAGCATGGAGCAGAACTGGGGGAGGTTTAGGTTGGTGTGCTGGTTTTGATGGGGATATAGTTAACTTCCTTCACAGTGGCTAGTATCAGGCTGTGTTTTGGATTTGTGCTGAACATAGGGTCGAGATGTTCCTGTTATTGCTGAGCAAGCCTTGCACAGAGCCAAGGCCTTTTCTGCTTTTCATACTGCCACGCTGGCAAGGAATCGACCAGGAGACTCAGAGATCAAACGAATTTTTCAAACCATATGCCATCATGCTCAACATATAAAGTTGGGGAGATGAAAGGAAGGGGAGATTTGGAGTGATGGTGTTTGCCTTCCCAAGTAACCATTGCATACAACTGGGCCCTGCTCTCCGGGGGTTGGCTGAACACCTGCCTGCCCGTGGCAAGCAGCGGATTCTTTTTCTTTGTTCGTGTGTGCAGCTCGTGCTTTTCCTACTAAACTGACTTTATCTCAAGCCACGAGTTTACTCCCTCTTGTCTGATTCCCTCCCCGGTCCTGCTGGTGGGAGACTGAGGAGCAGCGCGGTGGGGCCTGGTGGATGGCTGGGGTGAAACCACAACAGCTGGGTATCAGGGAAAGGTTCTTCCCTCCCCCCGCAGAGGGTGGCTGGGCACTGGAACAGGCTGCCCGGGGCGGCGGCCACAGCACCGAGCCCGGCAGAGCTCAGGGAGCATCTGTCGGGTACACTGTGCCATTTTCGCGGTGGCCCAGTGCAGGGTACGGACACGGCCCGGTCGAGGATGCTGCTGAATCCCGGGACTCGGAAGCGCCGGGAAGGGGTGGTGCCCCCGCGCGGCCCGCCGGGAGCCGTAGTCCCGCCCCGCCCCGCCGCGGCTGCGCCAGCGCCGGCACCGCGACCCGGCCGGGCCGATGGAGGAGCGGGGCGGCGGGCCCGGCGCGGAGGGCCCCGGCGTGGCCGCGGAGATCCGCGCTCCCGGGCCGCGGCCGCTGCGGCTGCTGGAGTGGAAGGTGTCGGTGGGCGCGGCGGTGCAGATCGGGTCGGTGCTGGCGCTGTGCGCGCCGATGCCGCCGCCCGCCCCGCCGCCCGGCCCCGGCGGCCCCGGCCGAGCGCAGCGGCGGCTGCGGGCGGAGCGGCCCGGCGTGGTGCGGGAGCTGTGTGCGCGGCCCGGGCAGGTCATCGCGCCCGGGTGAGTGCGGGGCGGGCCCGCTCCCGAAGGCCCGTCCGCGGGAAGGGGGAGTCGCGCCGCAGGCCCGCGGTTCGCAGCGGAGCCCCTCGCTGCGGGCCCGGCCTCGGGGGGCTGCGCTTCTGCCCGCCTGCGACGGGGTTCTCACAAAGCTGCTCTCGCTGGAAAAGCTGCCAGGAAACCACAGAGCGGGTTAGGTTGAAAAGGGACCGCGGTGGGCCGTCTGGTCCAGCCTCCCCGCTCAGGCAGGGTCATCCTAGAGCACGTGGCACAGGGCTGCATCCAGACGGGTCTTGAGCATCTCCAGTGAGGTGCCTCCCCGGCCTCTCCGGGCGGTCTGCTCCGGGCTGAGGTCACCCACGCACTAAAGAAGTTCTTCCCTGTATTCAGGTGGTACTTCATGTGCATCAGTTTCTGCATGTTGCCTCTTGTCCTAAAATACTTTTCTTTTTTCGTTTGACAGTTCACTCTTAGGTTGCTGCAAAACTTGGATAGCAAAAGGATCATTTCCATTTCGAATAGCAGGAATTTTAATAGGAAACAGCAGCGTGGCAAGACATTTTAAAATTGCTATTTATCATACATATAATTCCAGCAACGTAAATGCTTTAAATCCTGTACGTGTTTTAATGTATAAGGCTTCACAAATATAAACTAGGTAGTATAATTTGAACGTTCAGAAGAGCAAGGGATTAAATGAGACTTTTTTTGCGTAGGTTAGCAATGGGTTTGTCTTGTTAAGCCTGGATGTTATTTGACTTTTAAATTCTTAATTGCCTGATAGATAGTGGGGCTCTCAGGTTTCCAGGTTAAATTGAGCTAATAATTTGCTGCCCTGTACTACAAGCAGATCTTTTTTTTTTTCTTTACAGGAAACTAGTGAAACACTTTACTTCCTCTGTTTTAGGACAGCAAGCTATTTTACTTGATTGCAGTTATCTTGATTTTTGGGTGGGTGTAGTCAGGCCTAACTTTCTTGATTGAAAATCACTACTTTATGCAAAACATCTGTGTATGGTGGTGCTCACAAAGGTTCAGAAAAAAGCTGTCAGTATCAGTCAGTAATATAATGTGCTACAGAGGAGGTCTGTGCTGTGTTTTTCTTGCTCTCTTTCTGAGATAAAACTGACTTTACCTTTGTGCCACATCAGTGTTCTGCTGTTGCATCTGGTGCAACGTGGACCATCTTTAATACCTGATTTAGAACAAAGAGTACCATATATGCTATGTCAGACTAAAAAACTTCTGAAAAATACAGCCTGAAATTTTAAAACACCATATGCATGATGAAATTCATTTTGACAATGCTGAGTAGAAGGGGAGATGAGGTAACTTTATCTTGTCTTTTCGTTGTGTTAGCTAAAAACGTGGAAGGAAAAACAAAATTAACAGTATTATGGGTGGTAAATGTAATTAATTTAAAGTAGACTGGGTCTGATGTAGCTGCAGTTTAGGTTTAGCTCTTCTCAATGTAAACTTCCAGACTTGAATGCACCAGTTTTTATACACCGCTCTTACTGGATTTGTCTAGTCTTGATTCACTTGATTATAGTTAGTAAGTCCTTGCTTTGAGACTATTAGAAAATAAACGATGTTCTTTATTACTGTTTTTCTTGGCTTCTAAAACTTTTTTAATGCCACTAAAAGTTAGTATTTGGTATTGAGCATTGCTAGGCATTACACATCTGGAATTCTGACTTTTCAGTGTGCATTCTGTTGCACGCTGTAGTGGTATTCTCTGTGTGACCGCAAAAGTAAAACTCAAGAAGTAAAATAAGCATGACCTAAGGGTAGTAGAACTGATCAGCAATTGAAGACATAACTGCATTTCTTTAGCCACTTGAAAGTTTGTTTTGGTGAGCATTTAATCCCTTGCCTGTGGCTTCCCATTTTGTGGAACGGAAATAATATTTTGTTACCTATCAGCAATATTTCAATATGTGTTCGTGTTGTGCATTCTTAAAATACAGGTAACAGCTGAAATTTATTCATTGTCTCCAGAAGATACCCTTTTTTAAATCCAAACTGTTGAGGATGGTAGGTGCCATGCTGCCTTTGGAAAAGTGAACCCTATCAGTTTAGCCACAGATTCTGTATAAACCAAAGGTACTTGTAAATACTTGTCCAGTCCTGAAACATGGTAGAAACACTGCTTCTATTCCATATATTTTTCCTTTTCTCTGGAAAGTGAAAACATAAGTTGATCAAACTGTCTTATTTGAGGGTATAAAATATGAGTGGCTGAGATTTTGTCTGTGTCAATTTAGTCATCATCGTTTCTGAAAACAAGGACATCTTTTAGCACAAGTCTTTCCCTATTAAGAAAACACATTTCCAATTTTTTGTTACCTTTCCTTTATTCATGCATGAGATGAAATCTTGCGGTATGTGAAAGTAATTTTGCACATATATAGCAATTAATTTTCCTGTGGTTCGGTTACCCACTTTTTAGCATTGGCAGGTGTGCAAAACTGTCCACAGAGGAGAGGATAGAGTGGTGGTGGCAGCCCAAAGCAGGCAGGAGGTGGCTTTTGCTTATGCTAGCAGAGGTGGGCTTGTCAAACTGAGACTTGAGAGAAGAGGTTTGACCTGTTAGGACAGTATATAGCAGGGGTGACAAAAGGCCTTTGATGTTAATGAAGTGTAATTTCTTGGGTGGCAGGAGCAACAAATGTAAAAATTGCTGCACTGCTCTGTGTATTATTACCCACCAGTGTTAATCATTCTGAAGCTGTTACAGGTATGTCAGGATTCCAGGCTGAGTCAGCATTAATATTTTATGTGAATATTTATATAAGCATTTCTGATATAAAATGATTGGCTGCTTTTGGGCCCTGCTGATGGGGATAAGACTATTGCAAGTCTCTTGTTTGGTTTGCATTAACAGAATCTTGATATTGTGCATTTTACCTTGGTATCTTTGTGTCTTACCCAGTAGCTCGCATCTTACACTCTTCCAAGGGGAATAAAATGCTAATGAGTTGAAGTATATTTTGAAGTGATGGCACTTGTAACAAACTGCAGGAAAAAAAACACTTGTTGTTTCAGTTAGACACAGACGTTTTCATAATATTGTGACAAATATTTAATGAGCTTATAGGAGTCTTCAATAAACCTCATTGCCAAACACTGAGGATTGTTGAATAATACTTAACAATCCCAACTTGCTCTATCTCCTGCCTAATTCTTTTTTATGCTTGAAGTCATCCCATTATTATTTAGTAAGTTTTGGTATGCATCTTTCTGACCTGTTTCCTGTCTCTTTTATATTTTTTCCCCCTCCCACCGTATACTGTGATACTAAGAAAGCCTGCTTTTTAATGCCTCTCTATGGCGTTTAGTTGAATTGGATATTAAAAAAGATGCGAGTGCTAAATGAGGGGACTTTGTCTTTTGTTAGTTTCTCTTTTTCCTGTTCTAGTTCTCTGGCACTTAACAACTTGGGTGCTCACACTATAGCTCATTGCACTGAATGACAGAGGACAGAGTTCCTTTTCTTTACATGGCCGTGTTCACAAAACTTGTAGGAGCTTCTTTGTCTAAGAGAAACAAGCTGCTCAGTCAGGTTTGGCTGGAAACAGGCACCAGGCTTGGAAGTTAGTGTGGTTGTAGCAGCCTTGTGCCTGCAGTTTTTCTTGGTGTGGCTTCCTCAGACCATGGCTTCCTCATTATCTTCAGGCTAATTTAAGAGTTGTCTGGAAGGGATGCTCAAACTTATGTATGCCATCAACTTGCATGGAATAGGGTGTTGGAAATCATGTAGCTACAGATGGCTCCGTGTCTCTTTTTTTTTTTCGTTTCCATCCTTCCCACCCAGCCTCCTGTGAAATGGTCCATAGCAATCAATTCCCAATTTTGTTCAGTTGCTGCAATAGGAGTGTGGTATAGGGAAGGAGAGGGTGATTTATCCTTTCAGCAGTAGCCTGTATATAGGTCAGATCAAAGTGGTTGTGTAAATGCCAGTGGAATCATTAGGGCCATAAGTGACATTTTGGCACTGGGAAATAACATTGAGGTGGTATATGACCCATATGGCATTTTGTGTGATAGTCTTTAGTAACACTTGCTCAAACTAAGAGCAAAGGTTTTGTGTTTTCCAGTGCAATGGGAAGGAAATTTTTCTTTAGTCATGTGTTGGGACTGAAACTATTCAGATTTGGAGTAACCGGGGTAGTGCTGGGTGGTTTATTATACAAAATATCATTCATCAGAATCGTTTTGATCCAGAAGGACATTTTTTACTTTATGCACTATTGTGTAAAAGATGGCAATATACTATGTAGATTACAAACCAATTTTTCCAAGTATATCCTTTTTTAAGGAAAGAATTGGGATATCACGAGACCACTATTAGATTCGTAAAACAAAGCCAAAGTTGCTTTCCTACAAGTGTTTTGAGAAAAACCTGTAGATTAGGGCAGTGATTTAGTCACTTAGAATATAACTGAATAATGCCTATTTGTTTGCATTGTAGTGCTTACTAGTTTAAAAATTACATCTAAGATTTAGCATCATTCAACTGGCGTGAAAGGCAAAGGGTTTAAGTCCAAGCTTAATGGAGTGAACTCTGAATTCACATTAACAGGAGGGAGGGTGACAGGTGGTTCTAGCCAGGGAAGGCATCACTTGACAAGAAGGGAACTTCATTATCTTTATATGTATTTATTATACGTATCCTTTACAAGCTGAGCAGCCTTCTAAAATGTTGTGCTCTGCTTTTGGAGTGCATGTCGAGATTCTCAGCTCAAATGATGCTGTTGATGTCACTTGCCTGTTGCCAAACGTGGAGCTGCTTCTTCCTGGGTTTGTACCCTTGCTGTGTAACTTGTTCTTGTTCATAATTGCTTTTAAAGGTGTTAGGAGTTGTTAAATTTTCCTACGTAAGTGTTCGTTTGGCTTAACAGCAAGTTCCCCAGAGGAAATTATGCAGAATGTAGTGTTGAGATAAAAGCCTGCCACCATATCCAAAGAGGGAAAGGTGGGAAGTAAACTGTTAAGACTTGAGGATTCTGCGTCCTGCAGTAAGTCTCATTCTGTTTCATTTGTTGTTTGGAAGTAACAGACAAAGGGACTGTGGTTGCTTAAGTGTTTGGTTTTAGTGGGGAAGGTGACTAAATGATTGCAGAAGGGGTTCCCTGTTAACAGATGCAGCTTTCTAAGGCAGAAGGATCACAGGATCCTCCCCGATTTCCTAGGCACAGAAAGAGGCAAAATCCATGTTTATAGTTTTGCTGCCAGCTGTGTATGTGAAATGGTCTCTTTCTTAGTCACCTTTCTGAGCTTTGGTGTCCACGCTGCTTTGGTGTTCGTGTGTTTGTGGACCTGCAGATGCAGGAGGCAAACCAGATTTGTTCAGGTAGTTGCAGGTGCTCTTGACTCTGGGTAGAAGGAATGCAGTGGTAAGCTGGTCTGAGACAAGAGGAAGTTATGTGCCTTTACCTGAAGGAGAGGTGTATACCTAAAAAAAAAAACCCACAAAAAACCCCATACAAATCAACCAAAAAAAATCAAAGAAAAAAAAATAGTGTCAGAGGTGGGATTAGTGTGCTAGACTGTTGTCAACTGGATTTGCAGCAGTTCATCTGTGAGTACCATTCGTTAGTAACTGATGTGAAAGTTGAAGTGTGATTTGAGAAAACCGCAGTTTTAGGTTAATTATTGTGCTGTCAATTAGAAGGGTGTACAGCCACCCCTCTGCCACTTCACCTTTTTGAATAAATGGCGCTTAGGCTGGCAGGGTTCGTTGCTTGTGTATGTATTTGCTATGTGTAGATTTGGATGACTTAGATTTTTGATCCTGCTCACAGATGGATGTTCCTCAACTCTAAAGCAAAGTTTTGCATCAGGGATTTGCAAACTGCTGTCTGACTACAAAGACTGCAGTCAGAGAGAGGTGGCAATAGAAATGCAAAGGCATAAACCAGTAATGTCAGTAGTTGGCAATAATATTGGAAGGAGTGGACTGCAGAACTTTTTATTGCTTTAGTGAATTACTGAGATATGACAACCTATCTTCTTCTGTTGTTATTATTAGAAATACTGCTAAATACTAAAGAAACAAGTCACAGAATGTAGAGCCTGCATCTTTCTACTTTTGAATTCATTCTATATGAACTTTGTTGTTTTGAGGGTGTTATATATAAAAGTATGGAAAACCATATTCTTACCTTCACCTTCTTAAGATTCTCCCAAATAATACTGCTTTTGGTTTTAAATGTTCTAAATAAAAAAAAAAAAAAATTGCAAATCGTATTTGAAAAATTTACTAGGTCTTATGTAATGGGCACTGCAAACCCGTTTGCTTTTTTTGTACCTTTTTATTGTACATTGTTAACTTTTAACAGTGGCTTTTTGAAACATGCAGGAAGCTGTCCACAGATGTATGCATGGAAGGTGAGAGGGTTACCTCCTTGCTTGTAGTGCAAACTCTTCTCCAGAAATAAACAGAAGTACCTAAAGCCTTGCAAATCATGAAAATAGACTTAGGTCAGGCTTAAGATGGTTTTTTGGGTTATAAATAAAATGCAGAAGCTCTGGGCCTAAGTTTCTCTTGGCATTCATGATGTAAGTCTAAACCTGAATAGACATCTTGCCTGAAAAGTAGAAGAAAAAAGTTCACAGCACTTGAGCTCATAATTGTGAATTGTTCTCTGATTGTCCTTGAGTGTAAGTCAAGTGGCTTCTGTAGTGAACTGCTGAGATGTGTTTCTTCTAACATGTTGAAGAGGCTGTGAACAGGGCAATGTGTCCCTGTGATCCTTGGTATTTTTTATCAATTATTCAGGGACTCTCTCTATTTTCTCACAAATATTAATGAGGGTTAAATAAATACATAAATCCAGTGGTTAAATACTACTATTACATGGTGTATCAACATGATTAAGACTTTGAAAAATCCATGCTATAAAACTGCAGTCCCATGTGTAACAGAGGCTGTCATTTCATGTAGGTTGGTCTTGAGGGCTCTTAGCAGTGGTTCTAAATGTTGCAGTCACATGTCACAAAATATAAGCTAACAAAAATGTCACTGTTTTAGAAATTTGAGTACATTAAATTGTAGAAGCAGGCTTTAAGTTGAATCTGAGTTCATACTATTATTTGTTCTAGATCAGTTGGTTAATTCAGTCATGGTTGGTATTAATAATCATTGATCTGAAGATGCATTTGTTTGGTATTTTTACCCTTAGACAGTTTGCCATTAACGTCCCCTTGAGCATGCTGCAGAACCGGGGCAGGGACTTTTGTTCACTTGTACACCAGCAGTCTTACCTTGTTGCATTAGTACAGTTTTACATCTTCTAATGCTAATTGCAGGGGTATATGGCATCAGATTGAGGACAGCAGCTCTAAGTGATCACAGTGGCAACTTGGGCTATATGTCTGTTGTGGTATTTGATATCTTTCTTTATCCCAAACTGATTGGAGGAAATCCAACAGTCTCTTGCTGCTGACAGACTCATATGAGATACAAGTGAGTGCAGAGCAGCAGCTTCATCTTGCAACTTTTGCACTATTTTTGCACTACTTTTTCTATGCCAGTGCGTGGTTCCTTGAAACAAACTTTAAGTAAAACTTACTTCTCCTGACTTGGAGACGTTCAAGCTAGTCTTGAATAGATAGGCAAGATAAATGCTAACAAAGTGACCTGGTTAGTGTGGGAGGAGACTGCAGGTTGTTGAAACTGCATTTGTCTTTCCCCAGTCTTAGCTCTGTTTGTAAAATGTTTGCATTATTGATCAGTCACCCTTGCTGGACTGCTCGTATCTGCTGCATTGACTCTAAACCCAGAGAAAACTTGGATAGGACTGGTGAGTTATTCTGTCTTCCGGGGTGCTGGAAGTGCCAAAGGAGGGAGTGGGCTTTCAGAGGAAACATGAGGGCGGGAAGGAAAGAAAGTAGGCCATTGACTTTCTTTGGCGGTGTATTATTGGAGTAGTTGCCTCTCTATGCAAAGCCAAGCAGTAATAGAAGGACATGACTACTGTGCAGTCAAGATAACCTCCCAGTTCCTGTGTTATCCTGGGTACCCTTAAAGTACAGCTCTTTGTAGTTTTCTTCAGTAAAGCTGTCTCATGGCCAGCTGGCCAGCCCCTCCTGATGCAGATAGTTGTCCTCTTCCATGATAAACTATCTCAAGAAGTTCCTGCTCCTCCTATAATTGCTGCTCTTCTGCACTTGCTGCTGTGATTCTTCATTGCTGGAAATGTTAGATCATGCTGGGGGGGCGGGGAGGGGAGAAACTGCACAAAAAATAATGAAAAAGTAATGAAACCTTTAGGGGATTGCTTATTGTTTGCACTGTGTTCACTTCAGGGATCTGGTAAACTGGTTGCTACAACTCAGGAGAAGCATAGATGTGAGAATTCTGTGCTGGCTTTGCCAGTGTAATTAAGTTACCAGGAACCAGGTCCATGGTTATGCTTGACACAAAATTCCTCCGTTCCTCCAGTCAGTACTAATGACCGGAGAAAATTAGTATTAAAATTAGCAAAGGCATTGACTTCCTCTGTTAGTAAAAGCAAAATACTCATACTGGATTTCACAAGATCTTTCCCTTTTTCTTTTTTTTTTTTTTTTTTTTTTTTTTCTTTTTTTCTTTCCCATGCTGCTGATTTAAAGCAGAAATTGTTAAAAGTCTTGGTTTAAAAACAGAATGTGAAAGTACTGGGAGAACAGTGATGGGCTTATGATCATCTGCGTCCTGTACCCATTAGTAAATGTCTGTCCCTATTCATGGCTGTGGACAAAAAAGAATAATAAATTTTTGCTGTAATGGCACACCTAGTATCTCTGTTGTTTGCAAGCACATCTGGAAGGAATGTAAGATCCCATAGTGAGTTTCCTTATCTACTAGTTCAAGTTACTTAAAAAAATTAAACCATGTGAGCAGTTTGCAGTCCTGTTGCAGTCCTTTGGCTATCAGGCTGGGTATTGGAATGATCTACCACCTCCACAGCCACTCCCAAAAAGTGTGCCTGTCACAGCCCAATGCCTCTTACCCACTTGCTTCCCCTGGCTGACCTGCAGTTTTAACAGCCTGTAAAACTTGAAAAAGATTTTACATAATTTGTGGCAGTGTTCCTTGGAATGTTTTTATTGAAGTAGGGAAGGAGCTCTGCTTATCACTAAGTGGGTCCTGAAGGACTTTGGGAAAGAAGAGGATGATAGTTTTAATTCTGCCATCAGTAGAATGTATTGGAATTCTTCAGATTTCAGTTGCAGGGTGAGCGGGGAATGTGTTTCCTCTCTGCAGAAGTGGAGCAGGGAAATGCTCTATTCTTTTAAGTGGGTTTCACTTATGACCCAGAGAAGAGAACAAGCAGAAACCTGTACCTGTGCTTGGTATATGCAGCCATTTAGAAAAAGAGATGCACACTTTGATTCAGCTCGCTCTTGTCTGGTTATTGTCTTGGAACTTGGCCATTACATTTTGAAAATCCCTCACTTCGGCACTAAAATGAGAGTTTCGAGGTCTGAAATTCACAAAAGTCATTCTACTTGAGTTCCATGTTTGTTACTTTTTAGTAATTAAAGCATATGTTTTAAAATTTAAGTACACATAAGACTTAATGGAATTCAAGCTTTCTTTCTGCAGCATGAAGCAGTACTGACCTTTCTCCCTGGCAGAAGTCTGCCTAAGGTCCTGACACTTGTACTTGAAACTTGACCACTTGGTTGTATGTTTCTCAGTTCACTGGTGCTCTGGAGTTCTTCCTCTGGCCTTTGAGTTAAACATTAGCCCAGAGAACAGTATGACTGAGTGCTTGGTACCATGTAGCTTTTATCTTCAGCGCATTTAAATGTGGCCAGGTGTTCTGGTCATATTTAGAAGTGCAGGGGCAAAACTGATATTTAGTGGTGATGTTTGGTGTGAGACAAGGTATAGAGGTGCTTTTTAGGAGCAGTATCAATGTATAATTTAGATCTCTGATTTTCTTGTAAGAGTCTCTGCTCTTGCGTGTCCTAATTTGAATCATAACTCAGCCCAGGAGTGTGCTAGCTCATCCTGCTGCATACCTGGAGTGTGAGGTTACCTTGATTGCAAGGTAGAGAATGCTTAGAGATACTGTGGATTGAAAACCAATTAATGTGGGGTAAAAACTCAGTCATTGTAATGTCTTATGCACATTTCTGTAGCTCTTATTATGGGTGAGTTTTTGCCTTTTAGGTGTCTGTGTAATTCCAGTTTCATACACTGAGCATAGGTTGAGGATGAGCAACTTTGACATGGTCATTGGTGTGAGTTGATAGTCTAATAAGGAGCTTAGCGGTGAATCAAGGTAAAAGACAGCAAGACAGACATTGTCAAAGAGAGTGTGGAGAAGAGTCAAACAAAATAACGCAAGTGTAGGGGGGTGAGAGGAGAACTATGTAACCAAAGTGAATTGCCAGTTAGTGAAGGGCCACAGAATTCATTTTGTGGAGTTCTTTCTAAAAGTCAAGACTGAGCAATTTATTTTTTTTTCTGTGAACTACATACCATGCTTGAAAAAGATCTAAAATGCTGACACAGGAAGAGGAGCTGTAATTTCCAAGCAGATAATCTCAGCCAGTGAGAAGAGCATAGATCTGTACTTTTGTAAATGGGAATATCGGTAGTATGATGGCCTGTGAAGACTTTTCATGAAATAAACTTGACCTGTAATCAGTTTTTGATCTCAAAGAGAAAAAAATCCTCAGCGTGAGCATGAACTGCAATTTCGTTAATAAAGTCATCAGTCTTTTGGTTGTTGAGGAACAAGTGACGCACTACAAGTAAGCAGTTGGAGGTGTCATTTAAGAAGTGGATTTCCATTTGGAATTGCCAAACTCTTCATAGTCAGACATGAATGAGAGATTTGAGTATGTAAAACAGTTTTCTTCTTGGTACAATCTGCTTATTGCAGTACAGGTTTGAAGCCAGAGAAAAAACACTATAACCAGCTACAAGAGCCTGGATTTTGTTGGGGGTTTGGTGTTGTTTTTTTTTTAGCTGCTTGACTATTTTATTTTTCTAAAATATTAGGGAGATGCTGCAGCTGATCAGAGTTGGTGAAATTTTGCAGTAGCTGAATTATATTTGCTTGTTAGAATTTTTAAAAATAAAATATCTGAAAGATCAGTTCCTCCAACAGTATTGAAGAAAATAAAAGTATCTTACAATGACTGTTGAAGGGTTTGAGAAAAAAATAAATTATTATATTTTCAAGACCTGGAATTTTGATAACTAAACAAGGAATACTTTAATTGGACTATTCAACTGAAAAGCCAACTTTGTCTTCTAAACAGTTTGCAGTAGTGAATGTCACATTTTGTGTTTCTGGTTTGTTTTAGCTATTATTTGGAAGAAAGAATAAAATATCCTTTTTTTATGTCTTCATTTTAAAATGTGGTAATTTAAGGCTTAAGGGTCAAAAACAAAAATATTTTTGTGAGAAGACTGAAGCAATATATGTTTCTGCCATGACATGAGAAAATAATAAACTAAATGAGGTCAGTATAGAACTTATCTGCCCCTGTGCTCAGCACTGGTGAGACCACACCTCAAATGCTGTGTTAAACTTTGGGCCCTTCAGTACAAGAAAGACATTGAGGTGCTGGACCATGTCTACAGAAGGGCAACTAAGCTGGAGAAGGATCTGGAGCTCAAGTCTCATGAGGTGCAGCTGAGGATGTTTAGTCTGGAGAAAAGGAGGGGTGGGGAACCTTATTGCTCTCTACAACTACCTGAAGGGTGGTTGTAGCAAGGTGACATTTGGTCTCTTCTGTAAGTAACAAACAATAGGACAAGAGGAAATAACCTCAAGTTGTGCCAGGGGAGGTTTAGATCAGATATGAAGAAAAATTTCAGTACAGAAATGGTTGTCAAGCACTGGAAAGGACAAGTGGTTGAGTCACCGTCTCTGGAGGAATTAAAGACACAGAGATGTGATGCTTAGGGACATGGTTTACTGGTGGACTTAGCAGCGTTAGATTCATTAGACTCACTGATTTTTAGAGAAGAGAACCTGAACTGTTCTATGATTTTAAAGTTTCCATGTTTGGTATTCATTACTGTGTAGCTCATTAGTGTATTAAGGAGGAATTGTATCTAATTGAATGTAAACAAACTGGACAAACTCATTTTCATTGAACTTTGCTAAACCAAAGTTGGAAACTGACATTAGTGTATGTTTCAGTGACTTTTAAATTTGTGAAAACGAATAATTTGAATACCTAGTTGGTTGTCTTTTTTCCCATGTTGCTGCAAAGCAAAAATCTTAAGGGGCTGATACTCAAGTCATAACCAGAATTTATTCTTTGAATTGTTTCAATCTGCAGTTATTAATCTAAGTGTCTGAAATCTAGCTGCAATAAATGGAATACCTACATCTTTTTCAGGACTGTCTTGGTGAGACTGGAAGGGTGCAGCCATCCCGTTGTTATGAAAGGCTTGTGTGCAGAATGTGGTCAGGACCTAACTCAGTAAGTATTGTCAGTTCTTTTTTCCAACTTCTCCTTCCTTCTGATTAGGGGTCCAAGTTTTTCCTTTTCTCATCTCATAGGATCATAGAATGGCCTGGGTTGGAAGGCACCTTTAAGATCAGTTAATTCCAACCCCCTTGCCATGGACAGGGACATCTTCCACTAGACCAGGTTGCTCAGAGCCCATCCAACCTGGCCTTAAACACTTTCAGGGGTGGGGCATCCCCAGCTTCTCTGGGCAACCTGTTTCAGTGCCTCACCACCCTCACAGAGAACATTCTCTTCCTTATATCTAATCTAAACCTGCTCTTTCAGTTTAAAGACATTCCCTGTTGTCCTGTCAAGAACCCTTGCACATAGTTCCTCTCCAAGTCTCTTGTAGGCCCTTCAGGTACTGGAAGGCTGCTGTAAGGTCTCCTTTGGTTCTTTGTTCTGGGTCTTGGGAGTCATGAATCATACCTGTAATATTAACTGTGAAATGATAGGTAGTAGTGGGAGGGGAGAACAGTATTCATACTTCTTAACATGAATAGCGTATGAGGAAACGTGAAACAGAAGAAAAGTTGAGAGGGAATTTTCTCTACAAATTAAATTTCAACACAGAGCACTCTTTCACATTTCCTTTTAAAAAATTCCAGCTGTTGAGATTGACTCATTAAATTGTTGCTTAAATTTGGGAGGTCTGAATATATTAATTCTTTATCACATGATTAATAGTGTGATCGTGTTTTTTTACTGAAAAACTGCTGCTTGTAGACAGGAATCCACGTTCTTTGTGGATAAAACCAACACATGAAAAGCCAAGATCCTGGGCACTTGTTTTGTTATCCTGAAATTCTCAAATGTGTGCCCTCTTTGTCCTTACACCTATGACACGGTAGTCACAGGTACATTATTTGGATCTGCATTTCAAATTAGCTGTTACAGAGATTCATAACTAGGAATATGAATGAATAAGATACCCTAAGGGTACTTGAGTTACACTTCACATTATAAATTTAGGACTTAATAACTGTGCATCCTCTTTTTCTGTGGAGGTAGCGTAGGGTAACTTAGTGCATTAAGTAGAAAACATAAAGAGCATGCATACAGACCTAAATTGTCATCACAATCCTTTCCATGTACTCTTCACTGAGACTGAGAGCTGCATGGTGTGTTAACAGTGAGTTAATAAACCTCAGAGTTTATCTGTGCAGGTGTAAATAGCTGTGAGATAATAGCAGTCTCATTAATATGGCCTTGTTTCATTTGTGCTGTGTTTGAATGGGAGCTAGCTTGTCTCCAGTGCTTTCAGTTTAAGGCTTCAGAACTGTTTTCAATTGTTTGTGAAATAATCTGCCATGAAACTAAAAGAATTTAAGCCTTAGGCCAGAAAAAGAAAGCAAATTCAAAAGATGATAATTTCTCCTTTGCTCTGTCTCATTGCTAATACAGTTGGTACAGAGAATGTTTCTTAGCATATCAAATAACTAATTCAACAGCTGTTTTCCAAAATGGGCTGTATAGTTGCTTGGATTTTATAAATGAATGTCACATGCTCATTTTGTTTGACAGGAAATACTTTGATTTCATTTTAATTCATACTCATTAGATTTATTTTATGAACATTATCCCGTAAACCAGCGCAAGCGGACTGAATGTTGAGAACGATACGCAGCCAGTTAATGGTTGCATATAACTTCTAATAAGAAGTTAAATGTTAACATTTTGTAAGTATTATTTGGCGAATCTAAGTTAGGATAATTGTGAATAGGGCTTTGTCTGCTATGAACGAATACTTGATTTGAGGTTTGAATGCAGTCACACCTAAATATTGCTATACTGCTATAATTTAATTAAAAATTCTGAAAAATTCAAGGTATCCAATTAATTAAATTTTCTCACTTAATACTCCTTACTATGTCTTATGTCTCTCTCTTCATTTTATACAAAATGGCTTATACATCTGAAATAATGGGTTAGGTCTGTTGAGCCTGCATCAGAAGGCAGTTGTAAAGCTTTGATGCTTTTCTTGCTTGAAGAAAAACATAGACCTAGTTGCAATCCTTTCTGTTAAACAGTTCTTAATGCTGATTCAACTAATGGTCTGAACACAGTTATTTTTAAAGGCTCGTTTAAAATGCCACTCAGGGTTATACATGTGTTGTTCTGAACTCTGAAGCAAAGTATGCAAGATGCTAAAATGTACGTGTAAAATTTGGACCAAATAAAGTGTCTTTCGTTCCTGGGCATCAATGCTGCCAAACACTATGGTACAGTAAAAGCATATCTCTCTGTGGTTGTGTCTGCATCAACACAGCTCAGTAACAGGTGGTCCTCAGCTGCTGGCTTGTTACAAAGTGAAACCTGGCTTAAGTTTAACTCTGGTTGTAGATCTGATACCAAATCTTGTCCCTGGTAGGACTGGTACTTGGGAGCATTAAAAGATGTGAATGTGTCATGTAGGGCCAAATTTGCACAGTAGTATTTTTAGTGTTGGTGAATCATAAATTAGATGTCAGAGTTCCCTATAGATTGATCTATGTAAGCTGGAAGCTGGTGATATTGTTGTCGTGTAGGGTTATTTGGTCAGTTTTCAAGGAATTTTGTATTTGTGTGTGTACTGGCACTCTCACATGTATACACAGAAGGATGATACCTGTTCTGTGTGTATTAATATTTATTTGTACATATATGCAAATATGTACTGTATATCATATGGATACCTATATGAGTAAGACTGTGTGTATGGCATACATATAAATAAAATAAATACAGGCATACACATAGTTCCTCCTTCCGTTTGTGCCTATGGAAAGGGCATGTCTGGGGGGTTTATTGGATGCTTTTCTTGAAGCAGCAGTCACCTGTAAGTCACTCATCTTCTGCGTAAAGAGTAACTTTGTCTATCCTCATCTTAAATTTTTTTCATAGTCCGGCTTAGAAAAAAGTAGACAATTGCCTGCAGAGTGATTGCAAAAAAAAGGAAAGGAATAGTTTTAAATTTGAATGATTTGGTGTTTAGGCTTAGTTTATAGCTTGTTTTCTAATGCAAATCAATATATCTTAGTGTCCTTTGTCATGAAATAACCATATGGAAGTATAATTTATTATAGTGACTATTTGCAGGGATTTTTCTGCAAGTGAGCTGCTTGATCTCTTTGCATTTTGTCTAGTAACTTGCTTTTTAAGAAGAATTTGAAAAATTGCATTAGTCAAAATAGCTCTTTTTAGTCACATTTTTTTGGGGGGAGGACTAATTTGATACTACAGATTTTAGCATGTTCAACTTTTCACTAAACTGTTACTCACTTTTGATGCTTCTTTTCCCTATGTGATTAGGATACGAAGCAGGAACGGAAAGCACAGTGTGCCGTTATCCACAGCGACTGTGTCAATGGTTCACAGTGTCCCAGAACTGAAGGTTAGTTCTGAGGTAAGTACCATCATGCTTTCTTTATTCACACCTTTCACAGTAGCTCTACAGTTGAGAAACTTAATTATAGTAGTTTCTGGAATGTTGTATATACTTCACACAGTAAGTCTGGCTTCCCTTTGAAGACGAATTTGGGGTTGAAGATCAGTAGTGCAGGGGTTTTGTGTATTAACTGATTGTAGATTGATTGTCTTCAGATTTGATACTGATTTTTCTAGAGCTGTGTGCTAAAAAGATGGCACTTCTGTGACACAGTCTGAAAACTTTCTAATGAAATATTTTTGTCTCTAAGAATGGGCAGTTAGTAGAAAGCTCCACTAATTAAAATATGCTCAAAGCTTGCAATGTCTCTGAAACCTAGCTTTACTCTTCATTTTGAAATTGCTCCCCCTAGATACAGTGAAGCTTGTTCGTTTGCACTCGCCTGTGCATTAGAATTATTTCATTATTTTTCAAATATTCTGTTCATCTGAGTTATCCAAATATGCGTGTTTATCCCTCAATTTTTTTAGGGGGGGGAAGCATGCTTATTTTGAAGATAAACATTCTGTTTGTCTTCCTTACCAGCCTGATCTTTTTTCACTTTATGTTGTTGTTTGCTTTTTTTCCTGGTAACTCTTCAAAGAACAGTGAAGATACAAGCAGCTAGAAGTGTCCCCATCATGGAGGAGACTTTCAAAGGACAGTTTACACTTGACTCCTGCTGCTTTGTAATGCTCCAACTTAACTTTGCTTTTATCTGTCTTGAGGATAACACTGCAACTTGCTATCAGAAGTGGGTTAAGTGAACACAGAGCTTAATGTGGTACTTTGGAAGTTTGTAAATGTGCACAAGAAGAGTAAATTTCACTCAGATTTACAAGAGTATAAAATCTTTATTATTGCGCATGTAGAACTACATAATCTTAAGTATGTATGTCTGAATATATTTTTTAATCTGAAGTTGACAGTTATAATTCTGTCATCAGCAGCTTCAGTTTTTTTACTCAGTCTGGTGTTGTCAGCCAGACTGTACCTAATGGATGCAAAACTAGTGAATGTAGCAGTCAAATTTCTCAGACCTACTGGTGAACTTTTCATTTGTGTATCCCAAAGCTACTGCTATTTCCTCTCAAGACACCGGGTCTTAAATTAATTTGGTTATTACTTATTTATTAAATTCGAAAGTTGTTGTGTGGAGCTTATCAATTTTAGAAGTCACAAGTATCATAAAGATCTGAGACTAGACTTTGAAAGCTGTCATAGCTACAGTTACGTGAAGCATCATTTCTTACGCTGTTAGTTTGTAGCAGAAATGCTTCTCCAGCTTACAGTAAACAAAAGGCAGTGAACGTGAGTTAAGCTTAGCAGTGATTATTTTTGTTACAGCAAGCTGAGCAGCTGGGAAGGGAAGATCAACAGCGACTACATCGAAACAGAAAACTGGTGCTCATGGTAGATTTGGACCAGACATTGATCCATACTACAGAACAGCACTGCCAACAAATGTCCAACAAGGTATTTGGTGTTAACTTTCAAGCCAGTGTAACAACAAGAATGTTTCTAACCATATTTAAATGATGGTTCTTTAAGAGAACATTCTGTTATTAGGTAAAATTGTAGTTGCAGAATAACAGAAAATGAGAAACAAGTCCTCTGAAATATGTTCCTTTTTCTCTACATTTAAAATGACAGTTTTCTTCCATTCATGCTTTCCTGCACTTTTTCATTCTAATCACTTTAAGAGAGAAATTTCAGGTAGCTATTTTTAATCTCTGCTAAGGAAAGCAGGAACCTCTGCAATTCACAAGCTGAGTACTCAGTAATGAGACTATTTTCCCTTCAAGTCTGAGGCAGATACAGTGAATTACTGTTCACAGTCCCTTTTTGAGCAATCCTGTGTGTTGCTATGCCTGCCATTCCATGAGTATGTCTAGTGATTTTTCTTTTTTGGTAATTTTTGGGTTTAGTGGTGGGGGGAGGAGGATGGGGTTGTGTGTTGCTTTTTAGTTTCTTCATGAAACACTTGTCATTAGACTGATACAGACTATTGGCTTGTAACATTTCCAATTTGGAAGCTTTAAAACAAGAAGCATTTTGAAATGTGTCCACAGTGTCTTTGAACCAGGGGATGCAAATTCAGATGTCAGCATCATGCAAACTGTGATTGTTTAGTTCTTCTTTCTTTCCTCTTACCATTCTTGCATGTCCAGTAGGTTCAGCACATGGTCACACTTGCTGACAAAAAACAAGCTATAAATGTACATTGCAATGAAGAGGAAAGGGAACTGTGAATATTCAATCGAATTATTATAAAAACCTTGTGTATCTGAAAAGCTATGCCTTTATCTGTGTTGGAAAAAAAATACTTTGCTAAATACTGAGATTTTTAACTGGAATCTTTATCTACAAGCTTCCTTCCTGATTTGGTTATCTGCTGGTTTGTTTCCGTAGATGTAATATTTTCTCATCCAACAAAGTCTTTCTCTGAGCTCAGTATATATTTGTGTGAAGTTCACTGAGAGGTACTGAGTAGAGTGAGATATTGAACTTCTGAAAAAAGCAGCTTGAGAAATTTCTCAGATTAGTTTGCAATAAGTAAAGTTTTGAATGAAAGCCACCTGCATCATAAACTTTTCAACAGTACAGCTTCCTGCATTTGAAAACCTCATTGCTGGACTGCCTGGCACAGAGCAAAAAAGTGCTTTGGATTTTATTCATCCACATAATCTTGGGACCAAAACTTGCTTTAATCTAGGCAGATCAAATGAAGGTATTGGAAGTGATGGAGGGGAGCACTTCTGGAATGCTGGCATTTTTGTTTGCTATTTTGATAATACTCAACATGCTTTTTCTTCTAGGGAATATTTCATTTCCAGTTAGGTCGAGGTGAGCCTATGTTGCATACACGTTTGCGTCCTCATTGCAAGGAATTCCTGGAAAAAATTGCCAAGCTCTATGAATTGCATGTTTTTACTTTTGGCAGCAGGCTGTACGCACATACAATTGCAGGTGAGTAGTATGCTACATTGAACAATATTTACGTCCTCAGCCTTCATACTCATGTGACTAATTTTCCCTCTATGTTTGCTTTCAAGTTCTTGTTCTTTGTTTTGTGCAAAGCCATCTCCTAAATAGTCCTGTAAGTAGAATTCTTAGCTTGTTCACAGGGCAATGCCAGTATGGCCTGTAATTGTGTAAATAATCATTTTTTTTTGTTGTTTCTCCCATCAGATGTGCTTTTCTTAGAGGATCAAATTGTGGCATGACAACTAGTGCCTTTCTATTGAATTAAGAAATTATGTTGATGGTCTCTAAAAATGATCTGCAATGTCACTTGTCTTAGAAATATATAGTAACTGCTCCATAAAAATAAACAATCTGAGATTATCTCCTCCTGTGGGGAACACTGCCCCTTCATGTTGTTTTCTTCCACCAAAGGAAATTTTGCGGCTGTAAATCAATTTACAGCAGTTCTATTTATGTCCCGGAGCTAAGATGCACTTACTTCAGAAAAAACACAAATCTTAGCAGTATTTTCACATATTCTTTTCAAGAACCTAGAAATATTTCCTTCTAATAACTGAAAACTTGCATTTGAATTGTAGCAACTGTATTCTGTTGTGTAGGTCACTGGGTGAAATTTTTTTTCCTGAGTATAAAAGAAACCTACCCTCGTTATGCAAGGGTATGGGTGAGAATCATGCTAGGAGTGTTTAAACTGTCAAGATGGGGTGAAAACCAATTTTAGTCTTCACTGGCAGTCTCCTCAGACTTCCCTTTATCAAGTCTGTTGGCCTAAGACAATATTAAATAGCAATGTTTTATTGACTCTGCATGTCAAAACTGTCCGTGCTGCTGTTCCATGTCTCCTAGCTCTTTTTAAGCTGTCTTTCACTTCTGCTTTTTGTGTGTGTGTGTGTGTGTCATTGCCAGGAGTGTTTTGAACAACACTGATCCCACTTCTTGGCAAGAAAGAAAGATTCCAAAATAGTCAGAGAGCTAGCTATCCTAGTTAACTCTGGAACAGTTTAGAAAAGAAACGTGTAATTAGACAGTTCTTTATGCATGTTAAATACCACAAAAGAGGCTTGTAATGACAAATGTGAGATTTCTGAATGAGAACATACAATATTTCTGTAATCAGAATGTGATGCCTATTTGTGGTGTCCAACTAATTCTCCTTGAAAGAAAGTTTGAGAGGCATGTCCTGTCCTGCCTGTCCAGGTGAACATTTCTACATTACTCAGTCTTTATTGACTGTATTGTTTGCAGAATCTTCCTAAAGCTTTGTCAGTCTCAGTGTTGGATTATACATTGTGTACTGCTAATGCATTAACACTTCTGTACCCTGCTGTCCTTAGAATTTGTTTTTATCTTGTGTGGCAAAAGGGGAATGGTTTCTCAGGTACTAGATTTAAATATCTGGTAGTAAGAAAGTGGGTGGGCAATCTTCCTCACCTTGATCTGTGTGCCAAAATCTGGCTTGTGGCCTAAGATCAGAAGATGTATACCAAATAAAATCAGAAGATGTATGGCAAATAGTCTTTGGAGCCAGGGAGAAGAATGAGTTGCAGAGGTAGTTAACTCATGATGTGCAAGTGCTTGATCTTCTCTTAATGTGTGATTTGGTCCTCTGCCCAATCTGAGCCCTCTGAGCTAAAATGTAAATTACCCTACAGCCCCTGTGCTAGGACAGACTTAAAATGAAACAAGCCTCTTTGTGGGCATCATACTCAAGTGGCTCCATTATTCCATAGAGGAAATAGCCACCAAATGAACAAATGGGGTATTGTTGCTTCTCGACATCCACAGACTTGGGGATTTTTGCCTGAAGCTGTCTAACCTCAAAGGCATTCAAGCTGCAAATGAATTACTTGTGCAGTGATGGTGATAGTTTCAGCTGAAATCTGTGGAGAAATGGTTGATCAGCCTGTGGTCCCTTACCTGTGCAACCAGGACGCAGTAACAGAGAAATACGTAGCTGATACATATATGGAACACTTGATGGCAGTATTGGTTAAATGATTTCTCAGAGAACTGTCAGTTTGGTACTTTATTGTTGTCTCTACCTTACGTAAAGAAAGAAATTGTAATAAAATGTTGGGAGTCTTTCCCATAAGAGAAAGGTTGTTTGCTTAGCTCCTGTATATACAACCTATATTTATTTGTAAAATCTGAGCTCTGAGCTGCTCCTTTTGTGTCCTAGAAGGCTTTTGCAAACAGATGGTGTCTTGTCAGTCCTTTTCTCTCATCTCAGCTGTTAACTGGGATTAGCTGATATTTGTAAACACCATTTATACCTGCTGAAATAATTTATCCTAAATCCTTTCTTAGTTTGACACATTTACAAAGTAATATCTGGTAGTACGTTTATGAAGATGAGTTTTGAATTTTATTATCTAGAGCTCCCTATAGTATTTCTCTACTGCATAATTATTTTGGCCAATTTGTACTTTACTTAACGCAAGTTTGATATATTTAAAATGGATATCAGCTTAAAAGCTAGTGGTAGAAGTCAATGCCACAGTGAATTTTGAGTTCAGCAGATACTAGGCAACAATAAAGCAATGTGAAATCAGTCCAGTTTTACAGTGAAATTCAGAAAGTAGGACTAGGTTGACGGCATTCATATGTATGGTTTGTTACAGCAAGTATGTTACACTACCTACTTCAATAAATGATTAGCAGAGCACGTGTGTATTTGTAATCACCACTGTCTGAAGGTCTCCAGTTGTGTTGAAAGATTGGGTCAACAGCTCTTGCCAGGTTATAAAGTAGGATCTAAAGTAGAACTGGAAGTAATCTGATTCTTCAGAAATTAAATTTTAATTTTAGTTATAAAAGGGCTTCTTCACAGTTCTGTTATACACATCAGCTGAGAATTGCTATTTAATTCAATATTTCCCCAAGATTTGGGACTTCTCCATTATGAGTTACTTTTCAACATTGCATCTTCTTAATTTTTTTTTTTTTGTTTTTTTTTTAACTTAGCTCTTATTTGTATACAAATTGGTTTTTCTGAGAGAGTCTGTATAAGATCAGGTAACACAGCTTGATAAGACTGTGTGCAAAGACCTGGTCTGAGATAATAGAAAACAAACAACTGAGGGAACAGAATCTGCTAGGTGAGTCTGCTGAATAGTCCTTTGTACTATGGCAGAGGATAATGATAGTGTCTTCAGTTTGCTCAAGAAACTTAGAGGCATACCTGATACATTGTCTAATTCATCAGAAGCTCAATTTGTGAGTTTTTGTCTTCATTCATTTTGACTTCTATAAAATGCTTACAAAAGGAGAAATTAAGCAGCATTTATCTTTCTTCTGTAGTGATTTTTACAAACAGATATTTCTCCACTAAAAAAAATTCTGTCAGAAAAATTTGTTATCAGTGCCAAGGCAGCAAACTGTGACTATAAGAATTATTCAGGATGGTGGTAGGCAATGGGTATGAATAAATAAATAAATCATACAAAGTTAGGAGTACATCTCTGGATCACTTGCAGTGTTTCTGTATATTCAATGAGTTTATACATAAACATTTTCATTGCTCAGAGGTCATAGAAACTTGCACCAGAATGGCCCCACAGAAAAGTGACTAAACAGGTGATGTTTTTGTTAGTCTTTGTTGACTTTTCTTAAGGACACAGCCATCAATACTTTGAGAAAGGTATCATCAGTTTGAAACCTGCACCTTCATTATTAAAAGTTAATATCCAGTGTACTGTCGTAGAATTCTAAATCTTTCAATATGTAGGTTATGAAAATTTTTTTTTTGAAGGTGGTAGTTTTTCGTAATGAGGGTTTACCAGTTCTTTTTGTTACTGAAAGCAGTATAATAATGTTGGGGTTTTTTAAATAAGTTAAACCATAGCCTCTGTGTAGTTTTATTGTGGAGGAAATATCTGCATCTACTTACTGTTCTATCTGCCGTCATAAACCAGTTAAAAGTTAATGTTTCAACTAAGCATATGTGCTCTATCCACTAGTTGTCTTATTTGCTCTTGCATGGGGTAGAATAGCTGAATAGCATTTTCCAAGGTTTAAAGATTAAATTAACATACTATTGCAGAAAACAAATTATGTATGATGAATGAAATCTTACCTCCTCTTTCCCTGAGATGTGAAAAAATCAAGATTGTTTCTTATGTTGATTTAGTTGACTATGGAACATCTAAAAAAGAAACCAAACAGTTTGACCTGTAAAGAACTTTTTGAGAAGTCCAGTACTGTTTTCTGTGTTATTCAAGTAGCTTACCTTTGAAAGACCCAACTCTCTTAAGGTGGACTATTATCTTTGCAGAAGGTTCTTTGATGAGCTGTATCTTCAGTGTATTTTTAGTTTATTGATAAACCTTTACCAAAGCATTACCTTTGGTATATTACCTCATCTCTAATCCCTGGCAGCTAGGGTTTCTGTGTTCGGGCTTTTTTTAGTTCTACTTCCCTTTTCTTAACAGTTTTAGCTAGCCAACACTGCAACTGAGTCCCTTATTGTGGTTTTACCATGTAATCAGTGCATTCCTGTCCAAGTTAGTATATTTCAAACATTTTGTAGAAGAGGATTTTGTTGGGAAGAACAGCAACTTGTATGACAGCTTATTTAGTTTGTCAGAGTATCTGTATGTATGGCAATAAATATTTGTAGCTAATTCTCTCAATTCATTATGCCTAGGTACTGCAAGGGTCTCACTGCAGGGGATGATTCTTCGAGTTTGCAGCAATTCTTAAGCATAGTCGGGTGAGTTAAGGTTGAACCTCTGTCCTTAACTCGGAATTTTCTTGCTTTTATGGGTTTTAAGTTATTCCAGTTACACATTAATATTAAATACATACAGGATCAACTTTAAGAGGTGATGACTGATTTTTTTTTTTTTTTTAATTTATCCCTCTGTTTTTGAACTCCCAAGTTAACATACTCCTGGGAGCTGGGCATCTAAAAGGACTTGAATGTGTGTTCTGTGCAAATTTTACAGCTCCGTGAAAGAAAATTAAAGTTGGTCCTTAGAGTCTGTGGTCATTTTGAACTCTGGTTCTGACTATAAAATGGCCACCATTTGAAATAAAAGAAAGTAAAACTTTAAAACATTGTTGCCAAGTAAGTATTGACTGCCTTGTATTATTATTCATAAGAATGAAGTTGATGCTAACTTCAGTGCAAATTCAGTAAAATGAAAAATACAGATTAGCATATATAATGCCAGTTTCTAAGAGATTACGTGGCTTTGATCTGGTCATGAGGGTGAACTTCATTATTGAAGACGTTAGGTTCAGAAGCAGGTGCATGTGTGTTTGTACACCCAAGTCACCACTTTCCTAAATAATGGCATTTTACCTTGCTTTAAGATCAGCTAGCACAGCTTCTGTTTTGGTTTGTCTTTCTTTTTTTTTATTTTTTTTTTTTTTTAAAGAATGCAGTCAGAAAAGTTACTGCAACT
This sequence comes from Acropternis orthonyx, assembly GCA_035583155.1. Classification (NCBI taxonomy): domain Eukaryota; kingdom Metazoa; phylum Chordata; class Aves; order Passeriformes; family Rhinocryptidae; genus Acropternis; species Acropternis orthonyx. Next base: position 57,605,354 of record JAWWEU010000081.1, on the reverse strand, counting down.
GGGCCTAGATATTTCTAGGAATCCCAGAATATATTTATATATGTGTAAATGTACTAAAGTAGTTGTTAGAGGTACAACTTAAAACCTACAAATGCAAGAGCTCCGGCTGGAACTGTCCCTTAACTTGCCCACTGTGCTTAAGTGTTGCAGCACATGGCCGACTCTTGAGACCTCTCTGCAGTCCCTAGGAATAATGAGCTAAGGAGAGCATTTAGCTTTAAAGAACCAACTGTATAGAGAGAGAAATGTAAGTTGCAAAAATCATGTGTATCTGTCCCCTGCTGTATCTCTTTCAGCCTTATTAATTTGGTTGTCACAAAGTCAGTTACTTTCATTTCAGTTTTATTACCATCTTGAAAGAATGAAATGGAATTTTTAAAATTTATCCCACTGAATTAGCTACAAGTGCTTGATCCATTGTGCTTTCTCCCATATAATCTCTTACCTTAAAATTGTCTGTTAAGCTTCTGTTGTGCAGACTAAAAGAGCTAATTTACATAGAACATCAACCAGGAACAAACATCTTGAACATTAACTTCTTAATCTCTTCTTCCAAAAGGATTTTTGGACCCTGAAAAGAAGCTTTTTTCCCATCGGATATTGTCAAGGGATGAATGTATTGATCCATTTTCTAAAACTGGGAATCTTAGGTATGTATACAGATCTTAAGCATTATACAAAAGTGGACAACAAAGAGAGAAAATACACTAAATAAAATAAAAATTTCTCCTCTGTACTTCACGTGTTTATAATAATTCTTTATCTGCCTCTTAAACGTCAACACCATCTCAGTAAAAATGAAATGTTAGACATTGCAGCATTTGATCTACTTAATGGGTTCTGTGATAGCAGAACAGTCAGAGTGAAGCAGTGGCACCATGTTTTCATTTAGGTTTTTTATTCCTGTAATAACAACCACATTTCCACTTTGTCATGAGGTCTTCTATAAAGACTTGTATGTTGTGCATTATTTTAATTAAACCAAAATTCTCAGTTTGAGGTTAATTCCATAGCTGGATATCTAGTGTTCTGGCTTTCAAGTGTGCCATAAGCAGCTTCTGTTCTCTAGTGTTTCTTGAAATTAGGTCACCTAGAGCCTTGAATTCATATTCTAGTCTAAATTCAGGTTCAGGTCTTTTTCAGAGTATAAAGCGAAGATTTTCTCTGAAACAGATATATTTAATCTAGCTTTATGTAATACTAAAAGTTATTGCACCTCTGCATCTGTCCTTAGCAAATGAGTAGCTTTTTTCTTCTCTCACTCTGTTTTTTTTTTAAATACACCTGAAGTACCCTGCCTCCTCCCCCTGCATGATAGGTGATAGTAGTACTTTTGCTTCCTTTATCTTGGATTGGATAAGTCTACTGCTTAAAAACTCTTCATGTGCCTTTTTCCTATTTATATATGTAGTGTATTGGCCATGTGATGGTTGACTTCAGGCTGTTTGTCAACAAAACCAGTGAAAACTAGGCTGAAATGTAATGTTTTGCTCTTGCGGAGATTTGTTGGTTTCTGCTTCTAGCCTTTGGGACAGAGATTTTTAAAATAGGTCTTTTTTTTTTTATTAGCTTTAGTTTGTTTGGATATTGTATTTTGAATTCTGTAATTTTAATATTGTTGGGGTTTTTCTAAGTTAGAGTATAAGCATGTTCTGCAGACATGCTTATAATAAACCAGAACATCAGCAGAAACTATTTTCATTGCTATATAAATTTCTAAAACTGGATCATTTTTAACAACTGTTTTGTGTCTTAGAGATCTTTTTCCATGTGGGGATTCCATGGTTTGCATCATTGATGATAGAGAGGATGTTTGGAAGTTTGCACCCAATTTGATAACTGTGAAGAAGTATGTATACTTTCAGGGGATAGGAGATATTAATGCACCTCCTGGATCCAGAGAAATGCAAATGAAGAAGAAAGGTAATTAGGTTGTTTTTAAATCACCTTTACAACTTTGTCCACTTTTAAAACTTGGTTGATTTAAGTCATGATGGTGGTCTTAGTAGTATTGCAATTGTGGTCAGGCAATCCTACGCTATTGTAGTTGACAGCACAAATGTGAGTAGTTTAGTAAAACTAGACTGTTCTTTTTGAGAGCTTTCCTTTTGGCAAGCAACCACTGCAGAAGTGGAGTACTAGTAATACTATTGCAGCTGAGAGCTGGTTTGGCAGTACACCAAACTGTTCCAAGAACATGTAGAAGGGGGACAGATTCTTCACACAACCCCCATGTAAAATGTTTCAGTTATTTGTGTTCTGTAGGTTTCTCCTTTTTGGTCCCCTTCCCTGCCCTTGGGACTTGGAAGCAATATCTAATAAACTCCAGCCTCAACATAGTGCTGAAAAGGAATGTTTTGATCTCTGCTTACCTCCCAGTGTAAATTATGCTAATAAAAGTAGTGTGGGATTTTTAGCACCTACTGAACACATTGTTCTGGCATTTGACACAATAACCTTATGTTCAGTGGGCTCAGCAGTGTAATACACATAGTGGATTTAGAAGGTATATATCACTAGGTTAGTATTAATTTGGGGGCAAAATGTATTTGAAACACAATGTCTTAAAGAATTGCAGGGCTCTTTTTTAGCCAAGGATTTTTTTTTTTTTTTTTTTAATTGAATACCTGTGACATTGCTCTTTTTCCCTTGTTGAACTAGAGGTGTCGATCTGGAAACAGGGATAATGTGCTTAACGTGAATCAAGTCACTGTGATGTAGGACCTCTACACTTGACTCTCACTGTTACATGCAGGAAGGGAATGTGTGCACAAAAGGGAGACAAAACAGAGTGACTTCACACAGTGTTCTTGATGAATCTTTGTGTGAAAAGCTTTGGATATCTGCAGTTTCTTTAATTGTCTGCAGAATGAGAGAGAGATCTGCAGAGACATCATAAAACTATTTTTCTGCCTTTGACTCATACCCTTTTACTTGCATTCCATCAGAGTCTCATGTGAAGTTTGAACAGCATCTTTGTATTGCTAAAATGTATATGTCTTTTCAAGTATTAAAATGCAATTATTTTGTTATGAAAAGTGGGTAATATGTTACAGACATGGAAGTTTATAAGGGAAGTTTTTGTACTATAGTTCTGGATTAGGATCTTACGAAGCAAATTCTGCCCCGCCCCCTGCTTTTTTTTTTTTTCATTGCAGTATTTTCATTTCCTTGAGTTGTAATCATAAAACTTATACTACAAGATGAATCCTTTCATCTTGCAGAGTTAGCAAATAATGACTTGCGTGGTTTAAAGAACAACAAAAAAAGCACTACTTGTATGACTTCTTTACAAAAGTAAAGTTTGTCAGGTTTGCCAGTTCTTTGAATATTGAATTCCAAACATAATGAGGATTAACTCTATATGTAAACTTTGTGTTTAAGGTAAAAGAAAATTAAGTTTTGATTAATCTTACAACAACAACAAAAAAAAAAAACACATAAAAATGAGAATATTTATATGTGTTCTTTCTTGTCTGTGACTTAGTAAACCACTCTACAAAACCAGAGACCCTGGATTCAACAGTGACATCAGCAAAAGATGCTGAAGAAATAAAGAATGTTACATGTGTAGAAGAGCAAAGCAATGGTCTCAAGAAAGCTGCAAAGGACACTTGCACTGCAAATGGAAGTACTTCTGTAAGCAGTGACACATCTGAGGTGGATGTGAACTCTCGTGATAAAGTTGATGCCCAAGACTCCTTAAATAATAGCACTGATCACAAAGTGGACAGCGAGGTCACTAATGATTTGACAAATACAAAAGAATCTCAGGTTTTTTCAGAACAAATTGATAGAACAGTTACAGAGAAGCAGCAAACCCAAGAGAAAACAACAAATGTCTTGGACTTTGAACTGTCTAGTGACAGTGAAAGTGATGGTGGATTGGATACCAGAAAGTCATCCACTTCTGTGTCAGACAGTGAGAATGAGGAAAAGAGAAGCTGGAAGAAATCCAAAGAACCTCTGCAGGATGAAAATTTGCAGAAAGAGAGCTGCACTGATGTGAGCGAGAAAAACGATGGTTTGATGAACCATTCTGGGGACACTCAATCTCTACCTAGTGAAAATATCCAAGACAAAACTGATCTTGAAGCACAAGAAGAAAGTGAACAGGAAAGCCTTTGTGATTTAGGTAATGGGTGTGCAGACAAGAAAGAAGCTGAAACAGAATCTCAGAATAGTGAACAGTCTGGAATTACAATGGGTGAGTCCTTAGACCAGAGTATGGAGGAGGAAGAGGAGGAGGATGATACAGATGAAGATGACCATTTAATATATCTTGAAGAGATCCTTGTGCGAGTTCACACTGATTATTACACGAAGTATGATAAATACCTGAAAAAAGAGATTGAGGAAATTCCAGACATCAGAAAAATAGTACCAGAACTAAAAAGTAAAGTGTTGTCAGATGTAACCATAATATTTAGTGGACTTTACCCAACAAACTTCCCCATTGAGAAAACACGGGAACACTATCATGCTACAGCACTTGGAGCTAAAATTGTGAAGAATCTAGTACTGAGTGCTGATGATCCTGATAAAGCAACACATCTCATTGCAGCAAGGACAGGTAGGTATCTGAGTTTTCCAGCAGCTTTTTGCCTGTTATAGTTCATGCATACCTTGAGCTGGCTTTTTTTGTATAACCTACAAGCTTTAATGTAACTGAGATTAAAAATGAAATTAAGGAAAAATTCTTCCTAAAATAATTTAGGAGCCTTTTTAAAAGAATTTTTCTTTTCTTTTAAATCAAGTGTAGCTTTTAATTGTTAAAAAGAGGACCCACTAAATAACCTCTGATGTAATGTGTCACGTCTCACTTTTTGGTAAAGAATTGATGCTACTGAGTCTTTGACTATTAAAGTTGTTGAAAAGAAACTTTCAACATTTGTGTCAAAGAAAAGTTTGTAGTGGTCTTGCTATGAAGTTCTAGCACTACTCTCTTACAGTTTCTCAGATTTAACTTCTCATGGTTCAGTTTCACTTGGCATGGAATTCAAGCAAATTATGTTGAGACTGATGATACACTGTCACTGCTCTGTGCTTAACTTACACATTTTTGTCAAGGAAAATGTAAGAGAGCTTAGTGTCACATTTGGTATATCTTTGACAAAGCTGCCTGTTTTTACGTGGCTATAGTGGCTGAGAATGCACATTTGGTAGTTGCCATAGACAAGCTAGCACTAGCTTCTAGTACACTTGGAATATAAATATCTGGCTATCAAACCCATGAAATCCGAAAGTAAAACTGCATGTTTTAAATCATCTAAAACTTACAGGTAGTTTTAGAACATGCTTAGATGTCATAAGCAAAGAAATACAAATCTGTCACGTATTATTTTTTTCTTTACTGCTGTTCATGTAAGATTTTTAGTACATCAGAAGCCGCTTGGTTTCATTAGCTTGTATTTTTAAAAAAGGATGTATTTTCACTGGGTATACTATACACATGTATACCTTCCTTGAAGTGTGTATGATCTTAAGTGTAGATAGTGTGTATGCAGGGACCCATTTAAATAGTGAAAACATACAATATAAATGGAGATACAGATTTTAGTAGTAAAAACAACCTAAAATTCAGAAGATGGAATTAGCCGTCAATATAAGGGATGTTTTTCCAATTTCAAATCTTAGAACACTTCATTTCAAAGTTGCTTTGTCTACATTGCACTAGATGGCTTCTGAGTGTCGTTGTACATCAGATGCAGCTATTGTGTGAAGGGGTAAAATTGATAGGATAAATGTAAATGAGACTCTCCTGAATATTTACATTCCTCTAGAGAGAAAAAAAAGGTGTTGAACAACATATTAAGGTACACAGCATGTGATAATGAGAAGCAGTTGACTTTTTTCTTGTTTGTTTTTGGAATGTACAGTGTAAGGAAGGATTGTGTATTTATGTAAACACATATATGCATCCTTGTGTTCTATTTTTATAAGTAAATTCTTTACCACCTGCATGTTCTTAGTGAATCATCCACCAAAGTATGTCTGAATATGAAAAACTATTTTAACTTCGGGTTTTGATTAAATTAATTACATATTGCACTAATTTTAGAAGAGGTAACTTGGCGGTTATTTCTGCCTATTGTCATCTTCCATCATCAATTAGTAATTATTTCTGTAACACTGCTAGTAAAATAGGGGGATTTAGAGTGAAAAAACTGTATTCTTCAATAACCCTTCATGGTAGGATTCTTGTGGATTGTTGATGGTTCTGGTTTTGTGATGGGGTTTTGGTTTTCTTCAACTGGAGCCTATTCTCACCTCTCATTAGGTGGGAGTATTTATGCTGCATCATCTTAATTTTATGAAGGAAACTTCTTAATCAGAGATTTAAAGGATGTAGATTTGTCCTGTCACAGCTGGATTTGTGAAAATTCATCTGTCAATGTGATTTTCATAGTGAGTCTTGTGTGGTTAGAGAGCAAATTCCTACAAGTCTCTTGCTGCCAGTAAGCCATACAAGTATTATGCCTCTGGCTTCCTTGGCAAACATCTGAGACACCACTTGGTGTCTACAAAAGTTGAGTTTTATTCAGGCATGGGACCAGACAGTGTTCTTATGCTGCTTTTATTCTTTTCTTTTTTTATGTGTTTGTGAAAAAGTGATCTGGACATACCTATTAGTTCACTGTTTCTGGGTGACCCCACTAACAATGACAGACTTGGGACTCTGGCAAGCAACTAAATCTTGCACGCTTACTTTACATTAGCTGAGATGTAATAAATGGCATATACTTAACCTGCAGCAGTGTTGGGAGGTAAATACTGTTAGCTTTTGCATTTTGAAGCCAAAGGAAGAGTTTGTCAGAGGACATAAAAGGGAAGAAGTCAGTGTGAAACAGAGTGCCCCCGAGGTCTAGAAGTGATGGATTTTCCCCCTGCAAAGTGACCTCATCATAGCTTGGTGCATTGAAATGAACAGCTACTGAAAACCATTATAGGTTGTATAAAGTAAGTAATTTAGATTTCTTTTATTCTCTATATATACTTACCTCTTTCTCTGGAGGTAGGCAGCTTGTTTCTCTGTGGACAGAGGTACTCTGAATTCTGAAATTAAATAAATCCTGATTTTTGGAGAAAATTAGGATAGGGCAGGAAATACTATCTACTTGAATTACTATAAAATACAAGGGTCTTTGTATAATCTAATCACCTTTCATAAATCTGACTACCCTGTAGCCTATTCCACTTGCCTATGGGCTGCATAAATCTTATTTTAGTTTTTGAAACATCTGCTGTTTGCTTTAAGCATCAATAAACTGCACTATGTGATGAGTTGTTATAGGTGTGTACACATTGGGCTAAGCAGTTACCACGCTATTTCATAAACCTTGTTATTTTCCTTCCTGAACAGATGAAAGACACTGTAGTTATTTTTGTAGTGGGTTTTTGCTGGTGAAGCAAATAAAGCTGTTCAGATCACTCAAAAACTATTGCAGTGTGGTAGGAGTGGTAATATGTTAGTTTAGGCCCTGAATTTTTCTTTTTCACAATATATTTGATTCATGTCACTTCCTATAGCTGTGATAAGTCAACATGTTTGTTGGGGGGTTTTTTTCTGAGAAATATCTTCAAGGCCTGTGTCTTTAAAAAAAAGTCCAGTTAAGTACTGCTCTCAATACAGGCACTGACCAGGTAAGCCTGTTGCTTTTGTTGGTAAAGCACAGTGCAGTGTTAAAGCTGGACTTTAGGCATAGCCTCAGAAGAGCACATCTATCACCATTTTGTGATCTCTTAATTTTTGTGAGACAAAACAGTGAGATCAGCGTACCTTGTCTTAAGTTAGTATTCTTGCAGAAAATACTTGAGGATTAGATTGTAAATGAAGATCTGTATTTAAAAAATATCTGAAGAGAAATAAATTTTTAGTGATCAGATTTTCCAAGCAATGTCTGGCAACCTGGTTACAAACTGCCATGAGGGTATGTTGATTTTGGAGTGTTGGAATCAGGAGAGTGTTTTCCTAGTGTCACTGGTGGTTGCTCCCCATCATTTGTACTTTGGTTTGTCTCAGCACAGCCCTGAGCAAACACTGAGTTAAGGAACATCCACAAGAATGGGTGAGATTAAATTGGAGGTTGCAGTCAGCTCACGGGCACTTGGCCCACAGGACCGGGCAGAGCTAATCTAAATGAAATGCATATGGGCTGGGCATGGTTCTCCAGCACCCTTTTGCCCTGAAGGATCTCCCTGTTGGGCTGTACTTTGTGGTCATGTGAACATAGCCAAATATGCAGTACCGTGTGTCTTCTTAGTCTTTGTAAATATACAGCTTAGCTCTCATTTATCGAACTTGTGTCCTGGAGAACAGCTGTAGAAGTTTATAGTTATTTTGGGGGTTTGTTGAGTTTTTAGTAATGAATGGACAAGATTAAGATGGGGGGCAGGTGGTGTTTTGAGCCTTTGTTTGCAAGTTCAAAAGTACAATTGATGGATACTCTCTCCAGGTTTGAAAATAATGTTGTTCCAATATTATGTGCTTCAGATTGTATCTGTCAGGGAGTAGATGTGATTAATTTGGACCTTAGCTGCTTTGTGTGTAAAGTCTTGTGTGCCTTTTTAATTTTTTGAAATGACTAGATTTTGAAGTTGGGAAAGGTGAATAGACAACAATAATGCAAAAAAGGTAGTCTAGAAAAACAGTTGTTCTCTAAGTGATTTTCAGGTGAACTGGGTAATTCAGGTGTTTTTTAACTGTGTCAGAAGTATTGTGTCTTTCTGCTGTCTTGTGTTAATAAGCATACTTACAAAAGGGAAAGTTAAACTGGAGAAAGGGAGAGAAAAAGGCAAGCATATTAAGTATTGCACTACTATTTCTCCTACCCAGTTGAAGTGTATCACCAACTCTTGCTCTAGGAACATTATACGTGTGAAATCTTGATTTGTGAAGATGTCAGCTAGAAATAGAAAGCACTCCCTCAGAGGACACTGTTGTGTTGCCTCATGCAATTTTCAATATGCTGGGGCATCCAATAGACAGTGATGCTTTAGAAATGGGAGGAAGCAGAAAACCTTGACGTTGTGGAGGTGAGAAAAGTAAGACCCTTGGGAGGTGGGTTTGGTTACACACAAGTCTCCATGTCACCAACTTTCATAGAATCGTAGAATGGTTTGGGTTGGAAGGGACCTTAAAGACCATCTTAGTTCCAACACCCCCTTCCACACCTTCCACTAGACCAGACTCCTCAGAACCCCATCCAACCTGGCCTTGAACATGTCCAGGAATGGGGCATTCACAGCTTCTCTGAGCAACCTGTTCCAGTGCCTCACTACCCTGTGAGTAAAGAATTTCTTTCTATTACCTAATCAAAATCCTTTAATTTAAAACCATTCTTCCTTGTTCTATCGCTGTCTCTCTGTGTAAAAAGTCATTCTCCCTCTTTTTTATAAGCCCCATTTAAGTACTGGGAGGCTGCAATGAGGTCTTCGTGGAGCCTTCTCTTCTCCAGGCTGAACAATGCAATCTCTCAGCCTGCCCTTGTAGGGAGAGGTGCTCCAGCCAGCTGATCATCTTTGTGGCTTACTCTTCCCCATGTCTTGTGCAACTTCAGTTTTATGTTAATGACCTATACCTTTCAGAGTTACTGTTTCAGAATAGTAACAACTTCATACATAGTAGTACCATTTTAGCTTTGATATTTTAGTTTTCTGTTAGAATCCTGTTGACTGGAGGAAGAATTTACTTGGCTCATCAGCATACATCCGGTATGAAACGACTGGATATGCATGAATGCAGAATGTGGGGGTGGGGGGGAGGGGGCAGCAGGATGAAGTACCTGACATCATCAGTGCAGAAACGTCAGCTTTAAAAACAGTTGGAGGATGCCATCTTCTCACGTAACTTCACAGATTTAACAAGATGTGCAGTTTTATGGTTTTGTCCAGGTTTGCCCCGATGAGGTCCAAGAAAAACAGCACAGTCCATTTATCCAACAGTATCACCAGCTCTGGTTAACTGCTGTGTGTGCACAGTAATGAAAGCAGTGGCTACTGTATGTTGTATTCAGTCAGCTCCAGTGCTGTTACTTGCAGGACAGTGTTGCTAGCCATGTCTGATAATTGATTCAGTATCTAATTCCAGGCACAATTACCTAAACTTCCATTGGACTTCTTGCTCCTGTTGCTTTTTCTATGGAAACTTCTATGCTTATGGACCTGATTTCATCATCCTAGTTATAAATTGTCTTCTTGTCTCTTTTTCTTCTGCTGTTATTGCTTTTCTCCTCTGCTCTCAAAATAAAGCACTTTCCAAGCCAAATCTTTAACTTTTTCAATTCTTTTTCTCCCAGATCTCTTAACCTGATTCCCTTTCAGAACCTCTGCTTTCTTTCCTCCAAAAGACAGACACCCCATGTATAAATTAAATGCAGATTTAAACTTAACTCTTTCTAACTCTTTTCTAAGCCTCAATTCCTATTGAGGTTATATAAATATTAATAGTACCTCTGATGAAACCTCTCTCTGGCACTCTAAACTGGCTCTTTTCTAGCAACTGTTGCATGAAGGTGCTCTGGGTTGCTGATTACTTTTGTAACTGATAACTAATTGGAACACAGATTTCTTAAATCCAGGGTTGAATGGTGAGGGTGAACTGGCCTCCTTTCTTGGGGTTTTACTTTTTGGCTGGTTCAAACCTCTTGGAGTTCAAAGGTATACAAGGATTAACACGGTTGGAGTTCTAAAATTCTTTTCAGTGAATCTTTTTTGGGGAGTGGTTTTATTTTTATTTCATTGCAAAACTTAAAATATGGCAAGTCTAAATCATTTGTGGTTTGGAAAGGGCTTTATCTTGAAATACTGATTTTGGTATTTGCATTTATCTTGGATTCTTAACTTATTTTTTATTTGCAAAACTACTAATGTGGAGTAAAGCTTTATATGTACAGCTCTTATATCGTGAACTATGGAATTGTTTGCTTTTGCCACTGAAAATAGGAGAAATGTATTTGGGCACAAAACATTTTTTTTGTTAATCTAAATGCAAGAACAATATTATTTGTATCTAGAGAGAAATGTAGCACTACTCCTGTTGGGTTTGGGGAAAGAAAAGTAGGGAAATGGAAGCTTTCAGCAGTTTGGGGAAGGGCCATTAATCTCCTGCCCTTTCTGTTTATTTAAGCTTTTGAAGTTAGAGAACTCTAAAACTGAACTGTCTAACTAACTAGTTAGGTTAGTCCTTAAGTACATTTCCATTCATCTGTCTATGCCAGTGGATTGTAGTGCAGGTTGTACACAGTACATTAAATATTTGCAATTAGCTATTTCCTCTCATCTTCAAATTACATGAAGTATGGGTACTTCAAGATTTTCATCTTAATTGGAACAAGTAAAATCATGTTGTTAAATGACAATCATGCAGATGAAACTCCATGATGTCATGAAAACATCAAATCAATTTACTGTTCTTGCCCCCTTGTTATAATTGTTCTGAAATATATTTTTTTTCTGGCGGCTTCATTGCTGAAGTCACATGAGTGAAAACAGACAAGGGCTCATATTATTAGTATTATTATATTTTATTTTGTTTCAATTATTAAACTGTTATTATCTCATGCAACTAGTATTACTGTTTTTTCCCCGATCAGTTGCTGTGTTGCAGTTGCTGTCTGGGTTAAACCATGACACAGTTTTCTATGCTTCTTGGCAAAGATTTGCAGCAACTTCACTGAGTTTCTCCTTCTGGCATCCCCAGAGGATAGAATTTGAGATGGCCTGTTACTCGCATGCTGCATTGTTGATGGTTTCATGTGAGCTTCATGCTAGCCTGCCATGTTTAGCTTCACATTCTTTTTTCCCCTTTTGGCATAAACTCATTCAGTTGTCTGCTTTGCCCCCACTTCTGGCAAGTGGAGGTTGAGGGGGTGGCTGCCTCTTCAAAGGTAGCATACTGTATAAACAGGGGACTGTTCATAAAAAAGTCAGTATGATAAGTTATTCAGGCTTTAACAGCATTGAAAAGTTGTTTCTGCTTAAAATCTGGCAAATAGAAATGAAGGAGATAAAATACAAAAGTCCACAAACTGCATGTTTGTTGAACTAATGTGAAGATGCAGAGGTTTTCTGTATAAGTTTTAGTGGTCTATTTCCTTGGTGCCATTTCTTCAGGAAGTTACTTTCATCCAGCTTGAAACTGAGGTTATCACGTCTTATTTAGAGTCTCACTTTTATTAGTTGTGATTATTTTGTTGTGTTGGGGTGGAGTGTTTCCTTTTTTCCCCCTGTAAGATTGATCACAAGATGTTCTTAGTTTTAACTATGCGCTGGTGTACCTTCTGTGTTTCTGGGAACAGAATAATGTTATGTTTGACTGTAATAGGCACAGAAAAAGTACGGCAAGCTCAGGACTGCAAGGACCTCCATGTTGTAAACCCTGATTGGCTGTGGAGCTGCCTGGAGCGCTGGGACAAGGTTGAGGAACAGCTCTTTCCCTTGAAGGATGACTACATCAAAACACACAGGTAAGTGGTTACCTGGGGGAATAGGGGCCATGAAAATAGGTTATTCATACAGTGATGCTGATTTGTTAATGCAGCTGTAAAATTGGTTTCTGACAAATTCAGAGTAGTATGCAATGCTCATAGATTTTATGGAAGAACTCCCCATTTTTGTCCATATCTGTTGTGCTTAAACTGGAGACTGTCAAGGGATCAGGAGGTGGTTCTGCTGCAGGTAGCACAATCAGGAGAAACTTGTAGTAACAGTAATTTCTTTAGCAGCTGTTAGCTGTTCTCAGCTGAAGAAGATGGCCTTATCAGTTCATCCATGGGCTAACACAGGGTATTTCACCAAGGTGCAGGATCATTCATGCTGCCAAAAATTGTATACACTTCCACAGCATGAAAAATTGTCATCAATTATATGGCTTTTTTTTTTTTTTTTTCCGGATGCTTGGTAGTGAGGAGAAAGGGAGAAACAGAAAAATATCACAGAAAATTTTAATAAGAGTGGGATGCCATGAAGACAGAAGTGAAATCTGAAAGAAAGGAAGTAGTGAGAGTTGGTTTTGGGGATGATAAAGCAAAGTGTTGAAAGAGAAAAGGTAAAAAATAATCAGTCTGCTAGCATGACAGTAAATAGAAGGGGCAGCCAAAAACTTCATTAACACAGAGGAAGTCAGAGAAATATCAATAACAGTCCCCTTCAGGGAAGTGACATGGCTGAAATAACTCATGACAAAATACTGTTGAGCCATTTCTGCTTATTGACTTACCTGATTGGATAGATCTACATTAGCAGCATCTTGTAAGCCTCATGGAGGACATTCCTTTCCATGTTTATATTGGGGTTTAGGTACTAAACTGTTACGGGTGTAATTGAATAGGCTAGAGATTTACTTTCTGCTTACAAGATGCCCCTTGAAGTCAGAATGAGTGTGTGCAAGATTTCAAATGCTTCAAAGACACCAAAAGAAGAAACATCTGGAAGTGAGGCCATCTATCAAATGAGAGACTATAAGTTAGGAACGAGATGTGACCTGCTTATGGCTTGACTAGAATACTAGAAGGTTTTTTAATCAAACTGGAATATTTGTATGGAATGCTAAACTTGTCTCAGAGGTCTGACCCAGTGAGGTTCTCAGAACACTGGACAGTTGACTTCATTTTTTGATGGCTTGATGAATGTTAGTCTTCCTACCTATCTTAATTTACTCTTCCATTTTATTGAAACATGATATTTTTTCCTGCATCTGTGTTTCAAATAAATAACAGCATAACTTTCTAATTGCCCCACCCTCAAGCTTCAGTCAGTGAGATATGTATCTTAATGCAAATACTTTCATTTTAACTCAGTATATGCAACTACTCTGAAAAAGATTTTCTCCTTAATGAAGCTCTTTGAAATAGTGATTACTGGTCCAAGGCACTTACAAACTAGGGGAGGGGATGAACTCAGAAAATATTTGCATATAGAGTGAACTTAAAAAATTAATTGGCAACCTTGGGATTGGTTAAGTGTTGATTCTGCAAGACTACTTCAGAAACATCCATAAAAGCATATGGTAAAAACTCCTGTTTTGTGTCACTTCTAATATTTGTTACAGTATAATTTAATTGGATCTTTTTTTAATATAGCGTTGTTCTAATGGAGTGTAACATGCTGTTTTATTTGATGATTTTTAAAAATTACTCAGTTTGCTTTCATTTTTGTGACACTTCATCATAATTGGATAGTATGTCATAATGGTGATTCCTGCAGACTGATCTCTGTTTCTGCTGATGCTTCTAAAATTGCTTTAAAATGCAACAGGGTCATCATAGGCAACTTAGTATTTTAAAAAATTAGGTTGGATGACTTACAAATTAGTATTATGTGTTTATTTTCTATCAGAGCCAATTTGGAGAGCAAATACAAAGATCTGGTACAGTAGTCTGCTTTTCTTTTTAGTGCATATATGCAGGTTATCGTGCTACTCCAGTTGTGCAGCTGTAACTAACTGGAAACCATATCATAACTATATTTTTACATAACCTTTAAGGCACATTTAGTAATATTTTAATAATGTAAATATGACATTATCTGTGTAGTTGCATTTTTCTGTTTTAAATTCAGGGAGATTTTAATGGGGGTGGAGAAATGTTTCTGCAGAGATCTTCCAAACCATTCCCCCCATTTCTTCTGTAGGAAAGAGGAATGATATTTTTTTATGTTCTGGTTAGATAGCTCAATTTAAATTTCTAATGCATTTTTTTCTGAACTTCATCTAACAGAGAGAATAGCCCTGCTACATTTCCTGATACCCCCAGCACGTTTCAGACAGCTCTGTTTCACCCAACACCAATCCATCCAAAGTCTCAGCCTGGTCCTGAAGTTCGACTGTACGATCCTAACACTGGAAAGCTAATCAGGAAAGGCACGCAGACATCTGGCCAGTCAATGTACATCCAGTCTCCAGCTCCTCCCATCACCTTACCAGTCCATGGTGAACACTCATCCTTCAGGTACCTAAAACATAGCTAAGAGTTACTTCATCTATATTTTTAGATTCTGTAGTAAATTTAACCCTTATCTTTGCATTTGATCAAATTGTTGTCTCTGCTTTACTTTGCTCTCTAAAAAGCCAGAAAATGAGTGAAAGTGAATAGTCAGCTGAAGTGACATCAGGATGTTACAATTCCAGGTGCTTTTTGCACCTCGCCAAAGTGGAACTAGAAACCTCAAATGTAATAAATTTAGTGTGTAGCTTGTGCGCTCCAAAGAGTGTCAGAGTAACTCATCTCTGAAGCGGGGCAGCTTAATGAGTTTTAGTGGGTCTTAGAATACTGGATTGTTTTCTGTTTATAAAATGTATCTGATAGCATTTGGCTCTTGTTTATAAAATTTTCCTCTTCTCCTAGTTCCTTCAAGTGGGGTGTTAGCTTTGTGTTTTTGAGGCATGTCAGAAGTGATGAAAGAGGGGTGTAGCTGGCTGACTATTGCTAAATGAGGCCATATGGCTGATTGCTAGTTAATAATCCTTAGATCACTAAATCAAAACACTAAAGCAGTAGTAGGAGGAGACAGCCTGCTTTTTGAAGTACAAAGACATCTGAACTTTTTCAAAATTTGTGTTAAGCTGCAGAAACACCACTTGTCTCTTAAAGATGTAAAATACCTAAAATTCATGCCAAATGATCTACATAAAATATCTAACTTTCTGGAATACTAACAAATTTAGCAAGGCTTGTTGACTACAGTGGTAAAGAAGTATCCAGCTGAAGCCAAAGCTTTTCTTTGTAAAATGTGATCAGAATTCCTTTTTACAATGTGATCAGAGTACAGGAGTTGTTTCAAAGCAATTCAGTTTTCCAAAAATATAAATCAAAACTATAAATGCACAGTTTTCTACCTTTCTTCTCTTTCCCAGTCACTTAGCAGCATTATCACTTGTAAAGCTTTAGCATAATAGTGTAGCTTATGTTTTCACTCTGTCTTCCTGTTGTTCAATTATTTCAGCTTGGGCTTTTTTCATTGTTACCTGTTTATATGCTTTTTCTTATTTCAGGTTCCCTGTTGCTGTCAACACAGGTTTTTTTTAGTCCCTCTTGTTTGTGAAGATGTCTCGTTCTCAGTTCCTTTTTAACTGTCTTTTAAAATCTGTATTTTAATTTACTGTGACATTGTAAATGAACATTAAAAACTTGAAATAATTAAGACGCAGCATGTATCCAGAGAGGAACTGAAAAGCTTTTGGGTTGTTTTTTTTTTGTCAGCTGTTGTGAAAAGGAATTTGTCTAGAAATAGAGCTGGGAAGGTCATACATACTGTCATGATGTATAATTGCCATGACGCTTCTAAGATGTTTCAGTATGATGAGTTATGTTGATATTAATGCATCATTCAATGTTTTTCCTACCTTTGCCAACAACTTGAAGAGTTTTTCTATGCCTAAGCCTATTTTTACCTAATGCTGAGGTGCTTCTTAACTAGAGTATTTTATTGAAAAAGAGAGAAGTATACTTCAGCTATCCTCTTAGCTGAGTGTCACAGAGTTCCGGACAGGTTTTGGGGGTGGAGTGAGGCTATGTCTCCTTGCTACTCCTGTTTTTTTATTTCCCTTCAGTGGATTGTGTTTTTTTTTACTGTAAATGCTCAGGGTTGAGGTGTTTTAATCCAAGAAAGTGAATACAGTTACTCAGTGCTGCAACTTGATAATTATTTCCTGTTGATTTGGTGGTGAAGTTAGTGACCTGTAAACACAGATCTCTTAATTGTATGTATATATTCCTCAGAGTTAATGTGTATATGTACGTATATATTCCAGAGCAGTTCCACCATCTTCAGTTAAGATGCTGAGGAGTGTCTTCGTAAAGTCTAGGAGGAAAGCAGGACAGTGATCAAATACTGCTTTAAATACTTTGACTGGATGAGAAGTACAGTGCAGGCAGAGCACAAAGGCTGTGAAGAAGTAACAAAAAGCCGAGTAGGAACAGCTTTGCTGTGTTTTGACTGAGGAAGAGCTGAGGTAGTACTGTATGCTTCACATCCACTTTAGAATGTGATGCGATCCTGGTCTTAAGAGAAAACTTACCTTAATGCAACAATTTCTTGGTAGAGGGCAATGTATTTTGTGTCCTGACAGACTTAACATGCTTATATGTTCACTTTGTACTGAAAGATGAGAGTATTTGTAACTAAGCCATTGAATTTAGGCAGAGTTAAAGTTCTTGACACTCGCAACCACTCCTGTTTCTCAAATCTTAATCTGATTCTGAATTTCAGAGTGGGACACAAAATTGCATTGCTGCTAGAGGAAACCCTCAGGGACATGGTAGCTGCATGTGGCAAAACAATGGTACTTTGTCTCTTATTCTAAGAATAGACTCCCTTGTGCTTAGGAGATAACCTCTTGCCTGCAAGGGTGGTTACTGGAAAGGGCTTCAAGTATCTGAGTACCATTTCATAAGAACTGTTTTAATTCTCACTTTATTTTGGGTTCAACATTTTTAGTTTCTTTCTGTGGTTCAACTTGAAACATAGTTTAAAATAGGATATAATTAGTTTAAATATCTACATGCAATTTAGAGTGAAACTGTCACCAGTGAATTACAGATGGTTCAGTCAATGTAGTCAACATTTCGAGTGACAGGCACAGGTCTTGTGTTCAGCTCTGTGAGACTTGAGCACCTGCTTTTTGTCGTGGCTGTTGCAGCCAGAGCAGAAGGGTGGCAGAGTTTACAGCTGTACTAGCAGGGAAGGGAATGCAGCACCAGCAGCTCTTCTCTGAAAACAGGAAGCATTCCTCTTTAAAAATTACGTGCATATCAGAGCTTTGACATGCCTTACCTATCTCAACAATTTGCATTTTCATACCGAAACAGTTTTCTACAAACAGTAAACACTAAAGTTGTAACAGATCATGAGATGCGTAGTGTAGCGTTGCTCAAAGTAATACAAATGCTAATGGCATCTTGGACTAGAATAAAGAAAAAATTATGATGCAGGTTAGATTTTTAGTCAATGCTAATAATACACTAACAGATGAGGCAAGGTTTAAAATATGGATGTAATTTAAATGTTAGAAGTTATAACTGGCACCCTGGTTTTAAGTAATGCTAGGATGCACCAAGTGTTTGGTTTGAAAAAGTCTATCAAGCAGATGTTGGTGGCTGAAGCAATACTTGAAGGTCTGTATAAATTAATTTGACTTACAAAATTTTTGAATTATTTTTTTCTGAATTTACGTGCCAATTTTTACTATTTTTCCTACTTAATGTTTATCAGTCTTGTTATGACAGCAAAAAATATAAAGTGCCAAATTGAATACAGGGCTGGAACTTAAATATTTTTTACATTTCCATGATGATAATGCTATTTTAGCTTTCCCCTTGATGTTGTATCAACAAAAGTGCTTTTTACTTCCTCAAATGTTTAACCAACCCTGCACATGAATTTTCTCATGCGTGTAAGACTGGCAAGCACCAACCAACCTCTGCAGGGTTGAATATGGTGTTATTCTTCAAAAAGTACTCATGAATCTCATCTGATTAGAAGTAAATGTAAATTCCTGCATTTGTATGTCTTTAATTTTTATTCAGCTTCGCAGACAGCAGAAAATGTAAAGCCTGGAAAAGGTCTTTGACAAAATAAATATGTCTTACAAACCTTAAAGAAGTCTTTGTTTCACATTGCTTTTGGAATGCTAGTATGAGAAGGCCCAATGTTTCTTACTCAGTAGCAGTTGGAAAATACTGGGAAAAACATCTGAGAAGCCTTTAGGACCTCTTAGTGCAGTTATTTTACAGTTGATATTTGTGTGTAATAATGTAGTCAAGGATGATCTCACAGTTTGTTCTGCAGAAGGAGGAATGCTTGTCATCAGTATGATAATGTGTTCTTGAAAAACATGCTAGGTTGATTTCTAGTCTAAGAATCTGCTTGGTTGCCCTGCTTGCATGTAACTTCTCTGTAATTCTTGGCATGGTCAAGCTTGTCATGTTTTTAATAGTTGTGTAAGGTGCCTATAGCTTTTGTTTTGTCATTTTCTGGTTCACTAAGAATATAAATGGCATCACCACCTTTCTTGGCTAGGGTACCTTTTAAAAAGGCATGGAAACCATTCTGTAAGAGAACCTTTTGGAAAATACAGTGGAATGCTGTATTGTTTTCATCTTTTATCTATGAAAATTTATGTCTGAGAGCAATTTAATAGCAAAAGAATGGTCTTTTAAAATAGAAAACATGTAGTAAAGGGAAGTGGGGGGAAACAAAACCAGAAGACTTAGCTGTGGTGAGAAAGTAACAAAAAACGGTTTGATTAGTTCATTTCCACACCATCCACATTGTTGTTCTGGCTTCCCAAGAAATTTCACTGTACCAAAACAAGAGACTGCAAAGGGGAACATGGCTGCTGTGCTGCTGAGTATTGCTGTGCTGTTGGGGTCTTCTGCAGCAGATAGTGCAGGTCCGGGTAGCACAGCAGCAGCTTGGCTCTTTTCCCCCACCATCCCCCACTGAAATTTCCTGCACTTATCCATGGGATCTGAGAGGAGAGAGATGGGTATTTGGGAAATATGAGCCCTCCAAATGAGCAAAATTGCTTTGTGTGGCTTTCAGATTTCATGCTTTCTGGAACTGAAGTACTAATGCAGAAACATATTGATGTTTAGATAGCTTTCTTAAGAAGCTGTCAAAGTTCACGAGAGGAGAAACAATTTTGTAGAACCTTACCTGTGACTGGATTTGCATAACTTAAAATAACAGCTTTGCCAGGGAGGGGGGGGAAGGTGGGCAGGGACTGCTGTTCTAAAGCTGTTTCTTGAACGTCCTGCTTTGATGAGAAGTAGCACAGAAACTTGTGAGCAGAGACTGTACTCTACCCTTTCTCAGTCATCATCACCATCAGATGGTCTCTCATCTGATAGTTGCAATGGGAAACAGCTTATGATTTCAAATACAGTCACTTTTATACCTGCTTGTGGTAGTCATTTCCCACACACACAGTCTTAGGGCCAACATAAATAATTTGTGGCCCAGGAACTTTATGACCTGTGAGTCCTGGGTGAAGCTGAGCTGCTGTAACGTGTTTCAGGAAGTTACTGCCATGGTCCAATACTTGTAGTTAAACTGTGTTATGTAGTAGTTTTAGCTTCTGCAACTCGTCAGTATTTAAGTAACATTCACAGAAAAAAATTAACCCAGGGAAGGCAAAAGTTGTTCTATATGTAGTCTAACTTCTGATTACTGTCATAAAGCAATTCCCATGAAGTCATGATTCCTTCATTCATTTTAATGAACATTTTGACATTCCTTTTTTTATCTGCATATTTGGATTAAATACATTAACTAACAAGGTAATAAAAAACAGACTAAAAGAAAATGCTACCATATTTGAATACACTAGCCAAAAAGAAATACTGTCTGGTTTGCATCTTATCCAGACTTAGCATCTGGGAAATGTCTAAAGTAAAGATTGATGGTGCAGAGCTAAGCTTTCTACATGCAGAACTCTTGTCTGTAAGGTTGAGAAATAGAAGGTATACTTTGAGACTCAAAAGCATAATATAGATCAGGAAAAATGCATTGGAATGTAGGAATTGTTTGCTGGAAAATTAATGTATCAAGTGATGGAGAAACTCCACTTGTGCACAAACATCAAAGTATTTTAAGGGCAATGCATCTGCAGATACTGAAGCTTTGGTGTCAAGAAAGGTTTGATGGTTACTTATAAGAACAGTGGGGAGGCAGGAAAATGAGTACCTTGTCAAAGGTGGAATAAGAACTTAAGCTTTCAGACTGCAAATAAAAGCATTCAGGAGACTTGATCTTTCTTCTGTTGATGAAAACAGAACTTTATTAAGCAAAGTCTTAGATATGTGGCAGTCATAAATGGTTTATAGGGTTTTATTTCTTAACAAGCTGTAAATCAAGTAAACCTTTCTTATGTGGGACCCCTGAAATTTTTCAGAGTTGTTCAGCCACATCAGCAGCAGATGTTTGAAGAAGAAGTGCCAGCAAGTGAAAGTGAAGAGCAGCCTGGTCCATCTAAGCGGAAACGCCAGCCAAGTATGTCTGAGACAATGCCCCTGTACACCCTATGTAAAGAGGATTTAGAGAGTATGGATAAAGAGGTGAGCTTAACTAATTCTGACAGGTTTCTAACATAATGATTGTTAGTTATTCGTAACAGTTTTAACTTCTGTTAAATTATGCATGTATGAGAACTGACCTTATATGCCATTACAGTAACTTTAAATAAAAGCCACCGCAGACAAAAGTACGGCTCAGGCCAAAATGCAGTAAAGTTTTGCAAAGCAGAACAGGATGCTCTGGTGCCTAAGTGGGCCTTTGAAGTAGAACTTGGTTTAAATGCAGCTTTTTCACACTAAACATGTATTGACTCTGCGGATAGCTTTGCCACGTGTCACTTTAGAGTTGTTTTGGTTTGGTTTTCTTAAAGTAGATCTCAATCTGGACAAAAATCAGCAGTGGGATGGGAAAAGAGATGTCTGCAGATGTAACACTCACAGGCTGCAGAGAAGATGAAGACAAATGGCAGGATGGAGCCTTGTTATCTGTAGACATGTAACTGCAGTAGCTATTGTGGTTTTGCAGGTGAAGGGAGTTTTCTGCACATTCTTTGAAATTCCTTGTGAACCTCTAGCAGCTCTTTATTTTACCATTTTCTGTTGGGTTTTTTTCAAATGAGCTGCCATCTTATATAACATTAAATGATACACAGAGGAAAAAATACCTATTATTGTGCACTCTATTTTCATTAATTTGTTACGCTGTGTGTGGCTTTACTATAACATCTAGTGACCCTGGGGCTTGAATTCATCTTTGAGCTTAGATAGTTCACTGGAATGGGGACAGGAGCATATAACTTGCCATGTTCTTGTCATTAAGTTAGTTCGAAGGTTCTAGCCATAACAGGCCTTGAGGTACCTTCAGAAAATATAGTCAAAGTGGGAGAAGGAAAGTGCATGTTTCACCAAGAAAAAAGAGTTTATGTGTACAGCACAGTCTAATTTTGATATGGACTTCTGGAAGAACTTTGAGCTGGTATTTTAGGGAAAGCCCCAATAACTTGGAACTGCTGTGATGATCTGTGAATTTCAGGTGAGTTCAGGCTTTACCTTGTAACTCTTGGAGCTGACAACTTTCGAATTCTTTTGCTTTTTGTTCTGAAGTATTTTTCCCATTTTATCTCAAACTTTTAGCAGAAATAGTATTTCTTCTTGTCATTATACCAGTCCCTGAATCCATCTGTGCCTTCCATCTGTATTGTCGTGGTACTTAAAGGAAATTGTTATTATGGGTTGCCTTTACGTTTTTATGTACTAACATTTTTTCTAATTGTGTGGATTTTGAAAAATATTAATGAATTGCTGATGCAATGTGTGCACTGAGCCAAAAGGAAGTGTGCATGTTTTCCAGACTCACTGCATAAAATACTTATTGTTCTGTTTTTAAAGATACTATTTAGGAACCTTGTAAAAAATCTGAATCTTCTGGCACTGTACATTTTGTGATTGATTGCTCTCTGTGCTGCTACAGTTAAGAAGAAAAAAAAATTCAAGTTTTTCTACTTATCCTACAAATACAAACATCTTAAATTATGATGATTTGCTTTTAAATTATGCTTTTACTTAAGCTGCATATTGTTTGGAAACTAGACTGCGTGAACTTCAGAACAAATGAAGTCCAAATTTCTGTGCATTTTTCATAGTTGACTTAGATTTGAGGTTACAGTTGCTGCCAAAAGCTTTCCCTTCCACCAGTGTCTGTTCCTTGGGCAGCTGAAGAAGTAGGGGGTTTGGTGCAGAAGGGGGGTGGGATTTTTCTGGTGTTTTAGCTTCCCAACATGTTAAGGTTAAGGATCAAATGTTAGCGTTGAGACATGGAGGAAGGGTACACACAGGACATAGGGAGGTTGAAACCGCACATGATACTTCCCGCAGGTCATCTGAAAAATTCTCCTGAAAGCTGATTGTAGAGACAGGCAAGGAAAACTAGCCTTGGGACTGCTAGCATCACCTTAGTAAAGGTGGTGTGTTCATGCACAAGAAATGTAGTGCAAGTAATAAAATGGGATTGTGTGGGAGTACACTTAGTAAATGGGGTGATATGTGGTAAAGTGGTCCCCAAAATGTAAAACTTTAGTGGAGCATACAAAGGATATTCTGCTGTCAAGGAACATTATCAAATAACGTGAAAATAAGCTTAGTAAGCATTGCTGGTTGGGGTTCAGTTCACTTTGGTCACAATGTGACAAGTTTAACTTTCACAAAAAGATGTTTCCATCCAGCTCATATTTTATCTAAACATGTTAAAGGGTAAGAACCTTTCTGGAATCATGTCACTAAAGATGTGACATTTCTGCTTTCTGACACAAAAATGCTCTACCACTTCTAGTGGCTGTGGCAGCCACAAGATCTGCAGCTGTTACTACGGGTACAGGTGCTAGTGCTGAGCCTGTTTGGGTTAGGAGTGTGTAGTCCATGAAGAGTGAAAGCACATTCCAGTGTGACTTTGCTGCAGCGTAAACCAACCCACGTCTCAACCGCCCCTTAGACACTGTTGGTAATCATGGGACCATATGGCAAGCCAGCTCATGGAGCTGTTTGGGACAGAAAAAATCACTTTCCAGGTTAATCTTCATTATTTCCAGCTTTCTAAAGTAACACACCATTGCTGCTGCCTGAGTGCTAGTGCCAGGAGCAGGCAGAAGATGGGGAGAGTGGGAATGAGCAGTGAAGGCAGAACTTTATTTAAATCTTTAAAACTGCATCCTCAGTATTTCTGCTGAATTCCCTTGCAAGTTCAGATAAGAACAAAATGAGCGTTTTAGCTTTAGGCGCTGGGATTTTTTTCAATTAAATTAAATAGGAAATGCAAGCATTCATGTATACTGTTTCTGTGGACATAACTAGCAATAAATAACTCCTTTGCACTTAATCATCTGAAGGAAATCTTGCTTTTTCTTTTCAAAAATCTGTGAAAGGTCACACAGCCCCAGGTAATTTGCATGTAGTTTTTATGTGGGAAAGTTTTGTTAGAAAATGAAAGCTGATAAAGAGAATTTAATTATTACATATTCCCAGATTAAATCCCTTTCCATCCTTAACCTATTTAAACGTGTTTGTTGCTTTTTCTAGTAAAAAAGCAGTAACTGTTACACTATTTCATGAGGAAGAGCTATAATGGATAGGCATCTCTGCTAAAATTTGATTACATCTATTTTTACCTTCTCTTATTATTTTGGCTGTAGTTGTGCTATGGGATACCAAGTAAATCAACGGAAATGAGTAGCATGTTAGCTGTTGGGTTGCAGTTTAAGGTCACTTAGCCTTTTGTATCTTTTTCAGTGCCAGAGATCTGGGAGACCAGGTCCAATAGTAGCTTCTTTTCCATCTGACACAGAGGACTGATTGAACTTTAGGAAAAGTGCAAGCACAAGAGTATTCAGCATAATAGAATTCTGTTCAAAGGGCAGTTGCTAAATCAGAGTAAGTGCACAAGGAATGTATTCCTACTTGGGAAGTACACAGCCTGCTAATGCTACTTTCTCACAGCCAAGAGAATGTTTTCCTCCTTTTTTTTTCTGTCCTAGCTAGACACAGGCGCTTTGCAATTGATTGCTGTTGTTTGTTACAGAAAGGTAAAGGGAAGCAGAATTTAATTCTGCCAGTTAAATTAGCTTGCTTATAGTAATTTTTAAAGGTCTGGATAATTTTTTTTTATTTCTGAATAACTGGTTTTCTGCTACATAACCTTCGAAAGATTACTCTGTAATAGAAATGTGTTTATATCAGGTTGTACCTAGTATGCTGTAATCTTCACAGTATCTTGGTTTTGCCACCAAAAAACCTTTGACACAATTGTTTACAAACATTTAAATGCAGTCAATAACTAACTAGAAATTTCTCTTGCCCATCATAGCTGTTTCAGGATGATTTTTGTTTTCTCAAAATGTATCTGCTTTTCCTTTCAGTTGCAAAGAAACTTGCAGAAACCTGTACTGTAGGGAGAGAGGACAGGGCTGTCTGCAGCTCTTCCTGTACCCCATTACAGCAGGACTCCAGTTGCTCAGCTGCTTACCAGAGGGGTACAGGATCCTTTAGGTGCATTTGGTGTGATTGTGTCGCATCATTGTCCTTCCCCTGGACTAGGTGGAAGCTGCTGCCTTACCAGTCACTGCAGTGTTGCTGTGGATCTGCTGTAGGTTACTGACAAAAACCAGGAAGTGGAACCCAGGCTGCAGATGACTCTTGTTTTCCAGAAGTAAGATTTATTAGCTAAAGCAAGTTGCTCAAAGGAAGGGAATGGCACACAAATCATGTGGAGATGTATATGTGTCTTTCCATTTGTAACTGATTGTGTCAGTGCAGGGTGCTGTGCAGTTTTCATTCCCAGAGGTTGCTCATGGGTCGTTTTGTGAGGATGTTTCTTCAGAACTCATTGAGAACTGCTCCTGTGAGCTTCCTGCACACTGATTCCTTTCTGCACTGATAAAGTAACTTACATGTTTAAAGGCCAACAAAAATGACCTCTGATCAATATTTAACAAAATCCATTAGTCTTGCTGATTTAGAAATTGTTTTGATTTCATTTAAGCTATTGCTAATTCCTTTTTATTAAGGATATTTTTTGCTAAATCTGTATTCCTAAATTATATTTGGAGTGAATTTGGTGTAACTGGGCTAGTATCATGTACAGTTACCTAATTAGATTGGTCTAATCCTAACATTGTCATGTCCTATATGTTATAAATAAGCTGTGTTTGATTTTACATACTGATTGCTTCCTCATGGACTTTATAACTTTGCTTTTCTGTAAAATGTATTCTTTCTCTCTGGATATCTATTGCAGACCCAAAACGTGATTTTCAGCCTCACTCATTGTGCTAGCTTCTTTTAAAAATTGAGTCAGCTATATAATCCTAAAGACTTTCCCTTTTTTAATCAGTGTCCCTTTCATCATTAGGTTGACATTCTTGTGTATCGTAAGTCACTTGACTATGGACTAGGTAAAGAAGGTCAAGAGTTTTCATTCTTCTTTTCCTTTTAGCTACAAGTTATTCTCTTATCTCTTCCTTTTAGAGCTGTGGCTGTTAGTACAGTTCCCTTATGTTATTTTTCAGGTGCTTTCTAATTCACCTGTCCATATAGATAGTAGAAATGCCCAGAAAGATTCCAGGATGCTCCCTTATAAAATGTCAGTGACAAAGGATAAAGCGCAAGATCCTGCTCTCAGTTGCTCATACTTCGGCTGCTGGCACATCCATGGTAGACTGAAAGTAATAGTAGGAGACAGACAGCCATAGGTACTCATATCTGTCAGTGCTTTCAGGACCTATCAGGACCAGACACCTCAGTATGGGCTGCATTGATGACAAGAAAGTTCAGAAGGAACTTCCAGAAAGGCAGTAAGATTAAATAAGTTTGGTAAGGCAGAAAGATTTTTGTGATGCCTTTTCATCCAAGATGACTGGGATTACTAATGTCCTGGAACAACTGTGCACACATAGTTTACTAGTTGAATGATCCTTTTGTGTTTGTTCCTGTGTTTCTGTCAGGGTGTTTGAGAGTAGCATCTGTATCTTGTCAAGTGTTAGCATCCCTGCTGTCTAAGGTAAAATATTTTTGTGGTTTAAATTCTTCATTTGGGACTTGGGAGAGGGGAAGAGAGGGAGTGAATCTGATACCAGTCAGATCTCCAGCTTTCCCATCTCTCACATCAGTTAGTGGAGCTGCAAAGATTCCTACCATCTGGTTGGCATATGTGCTCAGCAGCTGCAAAGTGACCACATTGCTAAGGTATGTTGTGTGCACCAGTGCATTTAAGTGTACAGATTTTTGTTGAGTAGGAATTGCCTAATGAGCTACTTCTGCATCAGTGTGATTCTCTTGATTTGGGACATGCTCTGCACGTTCTTTTCCTTTTAACTAAGTTGAAATTTATGTGCCATATATAAAGACTGAAATTGCAGCATTCTGCTCTTACGTAAGGCTGTTTTGTCACTCCGCATTTTGCTTTTATCCAAGAAGATTTATCCCTTAATTTCTGGGTTTTATTTCAAGTTAGTGACTGTACCATGCAGTGAATTAAGAGGCAGGGGTTTTCTCCTTCGGTTTTGTGAAAACTATTATCTCAGTAAGTGGTTAGCCACTTGGTTAGTTAAAAAGTACTAATTTAATGGGGAGGATGTGGTCTCTAGAGCAAAATAATAGCAGCCTGGGGCTCACTTGAACACTGCATTGCACATTAACAGTTCTTTCAATTTCCACAACTACATTTCTTGTACAAAATTTCTAGTGTGACACCTTAGCATGTACTGTGTCATAAATTGTGCAGCTATTAATTTGGTTAGCAATCCCTTCTTACAAATTGTAGCCTTTTTTTGAAGTTAAAAGGATGAGCCTGTGTGCATACTTCCTTTAGTGATCACCATCCACGCACCTTGGCCCTCAGAAGTGATGAGGTCTTGCTTTTGCAGTTATTAGACACCTTCCACTTGAACTGAACTAAAAAATTCTTGAGGTGAAAGAGCACATATGGAGAAGTAACAAAGGTGAACATGCTGCTCTTCATCTGGACAGTAAGAGACTGTACGAAAACGGTTTGCCAAAGTACCTTTTGGCAGAAGCAGCCCTAAGGACACTCATACTGGTTGGCCTCGGTCTGTTGTGAGATGTGATGCTTCCCAGTGTTCTATGTTTCCTTACCTACAGCCCTCTTGTCACCTTGTCACCTTCCTTCACATGCTGACTCTTGTCCCCTCTGGCCCCCATGCTCTGGACAGCTTTTTGTTTTCAGCATGGAGTATTTATTCTGGAATGGTTTAATCCAGCAAGACTAAATGTGTAACTTGCTTCCTTTCACTGGGAGATCAGTTTTCTGGAGACAAATGGAGAGGCTGTGGTGGCAGGAATCAGGGTGCTGGTTTGTCTTCGTGAAGCACTCGCTGTGTGGTGGCTGGCTGATGCACCAAGAAATGTAACATTGTTTTGTAATGTATAGCTTAAAGCTGTTGTATAACAAGGATAATACTTCTACTGCCTTCCCCTGTTTAAGATATTGACATTGACCCTTCTTTAATATGGTTAAATAACACAGAATGAATTGCACATTAGTGTGTTATAATGTTAAAGTAATTATTTCACCCATATCTCTTTTGATTAGCAGAGAAATGAGTAAAGTTTTCCAATACTATTTTTACTGGTTTGGCAATTGTGAATCAGCAGCATAGAATTAGATACCGCTACGGCGGGATGGAGAGAGGAAAGACGAGCACTTGAAAGAAGCTGGGTATCAGTTGTTTGCTTCTGCCTTTTTTTGTTTTGCTCTGAAGAATTCATTTCTACTTAAGAATGGAAACAATTCTAAAAGGCAGCAATGCATTTCTATTTGTTTTTTAGTTACAGAAGATAAAAGCATATTTTTTTAAAAAGCCCTGTTGGTCATGTTTAAGTTGTAGGTAAATCATCCGGACCAGAAATAGTGACCCTTTGATTGTTATTCAACTAATAGAAAGAACAGCAAAAGACTTGAAGGGTAGGTAAGACGTGTGAGAGTAGAATGAATTATCAAAATGCGAAACATATTTTCCTAATTTCTTAGTCTGATATTTCTCTGCAGACCATTAATGCATAGAGCTGATTATCTGCTAGTGTTTGATTTTTTTTTAAGAGGGAATCATGGTTCAAGCTTGCCCTAGCAGCTTTTTAAAGTGTTTGGAAAGAGACTTTTTTATGTAATGCCGTGTTTTACAAGGAGACAACTGATTACCAAAATAGGAAAAGGATTTTTATCTAAGTTGATATTATCTCAAGTAGACAGTCAGTTTTGGATGACTTCTTGTTTTCTACACAGGTTGCTTAGAAAATACTATCTAAGCATAGTTTTTGGTGTACTTGGATGTCTTATTTTCATTTTAGATTTATTTTTTGTAATTTGTATGCCATCAGGAAATATGGGAAACATATTGTAACCTTTTGGCATTCAGATGGCACGCTGTATAAATATCTGCATTTTGTAGGTAAAAGTGGAAATTACTGATATATCTAAGGATTACTTTAATAGTAGTCATGACAAGTTGTTAATTAAAATGTGATATTATTATATAGAATTTTGAGCAACATGAACACTTAAGTTCTTGGCTGATCAGACTATTAGGAGAAAATGAAAAAAAAAATTACATTTGATTGAGACTTCACTTCTATTGTGTCTAGGGTTTTTAACAGGTAATTTAATCATAAGTACAAATATTTGTGCTACAATAGATACTAGTAATCGGCTGCACCAAATGGACATCAAGTAAAGAAGCAGCCATGCTTACTTCAGTGCTGACCTCTTTTTGAGGAATCTGATAAAACTTCTAGTAATAAGATTGATAGATTGTCACTAGAAAAACAGGGAAACACAAGCAAAACAAAGGTAGTCAAAGATTGATCTGATTTACCTCTGTGAAGGTTTTTCAACCAACTTCAGTAGTACCTTGTGTATCTGCAGCCTTCTTTGCCTAGTCTTAGTAAAGAGAAACTGAAAGCCTTTTTCAACTGCTTGTTTACTCACCAGACATGTGGCAAAACCTCTTTAAATAGAGTTCAATAACCTCATTTTAACATATACGTCTACCTCCATATGCTAAATGACATGCAGCTAGGCTGTCAACACTAATTGGCCACAGTTAAAAATGAGTTGCATGAGCCATGTTAAACAATTTGCAAGCTGATCCCTAACATAATTCTGAGCAGCTGCATACAGGGCCTGATTGAGCCTCATCAGAAGTCTAACTTGTTTTTACATTTAAATTTGAGCTGATATTCTCTGTGAGTGACCTGTTTCTTGGTAACTACTTTTTTGTTCTATCGAGGTGCTCTGAAACTTGTATTTCAACATACAAAGAAATATAAATATGCAGTATAGTATAATATGTGCTGTGGAGAATCTTTACTACAAATATTTGCATAATGCTAGTCTGGTAGAAGACTTAATTTGTGTTTGGAATTCTGGAGCTATATAAATGGAGTTCATTTTGGTGATACAAAGGTCAGGTTATTTCTAAATGTAACACTGAATGACAGTTTGTACCATTACTCTTTAATCAGCTGTTGATCAGTTATCATAAGGTGACTTAATTTTGAATTCAACTTGTGCATAATTGCAATCACCTACTTCTAAGACATCTTCAAGGGAAAGCATCTTTGCTTAGGTAGTCTTCATCCTTGTCAGGTGCCTGCTTCAGAGCACACTGAGTAGTCACTCTGCCCCAGTGTGAAAGTCCTGCAGCTCCAAGGGCTCCAGCTCCTGGTCAGCACTGCTGAGATTTTCATTCCAGGTGCAAATTTTAACAGAAGTTACAAGAAGTTGGAGAACTACTGATGTACAAAATTCCCTGCTGCAATGAGTCACAAAATCAATAATTATCCAAATGGCTGTGCTGCTATAACTTTTTCACATCTGCAGTAGTGGTGTTACTTTCAGATTTTGGGAGAACATCCTTGTTACTCTATTGTTATGGTTTTTGTATATGAGCTTGCATTTTCTCTTTGTCCAGGGTCACAGTCAAGTGTAGACAATATCCTCTGTTGCTCCTCCTAGCAAATATGATGATACTGCTTTCCATGAGATGAACACAGGCAGCTGCCTATCCCAGATATTTCAATGCTCATCACAGAGGTATTGAGTACAGGATATAGCTGTCATACCATGACACAGAGATCATATCAGAACCTGCATAGTATTCATCACCTTAATATTGAGCTTGTTGTAGAAACTGACCACTCTTCAGCTGCTAGGCTTATCTTTCACAGTGATTTGGATTGTTTATATTCTTTTTTTTTTTTTCCCTTAACTTATTCCATGCCTAATTCTGCCTGTTGAGTAGGCTAGGTATGCAGGACACTTGCACATACATAGTGCTCATATTTCTTCACTGCTTCATTTAAAAGCTGTATGCTTGACTGTACAGAGTCTGCTTGCAGTCCTGTTGTCCAATTTGGTAGAAAACATTTCAAAACTGCCATGTCTTCACTGTGATCCTTAAATTTCTTGTAAAACCAGTTCAAAAATAGTTTTCTTCAGTGCTCATTATTTGAAGTGGCTTTGTTAACTTTAACACATTGATAAGTGTCTCTTGGCTCTTGGGATAATGAAACCAAACTGATCAGGCTTACTGAAGAGGGGAGTTGATGATAACTAAATAATGCTTCGTGAAGCTGGCTGGTGTCTGGCAATGCTTTGTTAAAATTAGCAAGTCATGGCAGATTCAAGCTGGCTTACCCATTTTAGAGTGGGTTTGTTCATGGGTTCATGGTATGAGTGAATAAATCTATACCGCACACAACACATCTGTGTTTATATAGCAGTGTTTTTGAGCTGGTAAGCCCTACTGTATCCTAGTTGCTCTACACAGTGATAGTTTTTTCTCTGCAGCTGTGATACCTGCAGAAAGCCTCTACTTGCAGGTAAATGAAAGCAGTTTTTTGCCTGTCTTTCATTCTTACCATAGTGTTTTCAGTTTCACTTAGACTGTGAATTTTGAACTGCTTTATATAATGCTGAACAGAAAGTTCAGGAGTTCAACCTCTGAAATTGAGAAAAAAAATCTTATTTTTCTCTGAAATATGTATGCAGCAATAAATATTCAGCCTATAAGCAAAATACATGCTTTCAGTTAACCTTAGGATGGTGAAACCCAGCACTGTGCTGAGAGACTTATTAAAACATCTGGTAACATGGATTCATTGAGAGAAAGTTTTGAAACAGTTGAGATACAAAAAGGGAAGGGCGAGGGGCTGTGGTCATGTGTGTATCAGAAACACTTTATGCTTGTATATATAATCTTTTTAGGGTGACGATTAATTGGGTTCCTGTATCTATTGAAGTAAAGTCCACAGTTGTAACTGTTAGTCTTCTACGAAGGCAATATTTTCTGACCATGACACTGTTCAGTAAGATACTGCATTTTTGATTACAGCATTTCAGAAGTTTAGTGCTTGTCTCTGAGCTGAAGCATATTGAAGCCTCAAATGTAGTCTGAGTAATTTGTTATTCAGGTTGAAGTGACTGGAAATTAATTCAAATGAAGCTCCCTCCCACTCTAGGATTCCTCATTTTAGTGGAATAACCAAATGGGTTAATCCCTAAATGCTTCTCAGAAGTTTTCAAGGATAATGTGCTAAGTGTACTTGCAGATTGGCTGCAGTATTAACTAAGGCCTTTGGGGATGACTTGAAAGTGAATATGTAGATTAGTGTCCTGGTACTTTTTTTCTTAAAAGCTGACTATTTCTGTTTAGAAATGCTGGCTGCAAAAACCTGTATCACTTCTCATATTAAAGAAATTATCATTTTAAATTCCTTCCTCCACTTCAGCAGGTATTTCCAGATAAAATAGTATATGTTGAGAACTGTCCCATTCTCTCTTAAAAGCCATTTGGACAGACAACAAGCTGCACTGATGAAAGAAACCTGTCCACACCTCTTCAAAGCTGCCTCTGTGTGTCAGAAAGCAACTTACCAGCTGGGCCAGAGTGGGAGTGAGTTTCAGCAGTAGATTAAACTTCATCATAGTTTGTTACCTGGGAGTCCCATTGCTTATTAGGTTTGGGCCATCAATATGCTATCCTCTACAAAAGGTTCATGAAGGTGAGTGCTGTAATAGATGTGTTCAGTGTCCATAGATTTATTTTTTTCTTTTGTGTTTTTAAGTGGAACTTCATGAGAGCAGATGCTGTCTAGAGGGCACTTGAAAATATTTTTGATCAAAAAGTATTTGCAAAATGAGACTTATGTCCAAAGAAGGCTTGCTCTGAATTAATGATTAGAAGCAACATATGTAGACTAAGTATTTTTTATGCTAGATGATTTTTACACAAATGTCTATTTTATTACATAAATAATATAAAGGCAGATTAGGAGCTGAAAAATTGTATAATTTCTTGATACTAACATACTGATATCGGTCTGCCCTCAGCACTTCATTAGCATCTTCCTACAGATGTCTCCCCTTGGCAGTGAGATGTCAGAAAAGATCACTCAGAGCCTGGGCTCTGCGCCCTCTCTAATTGCCATGTGTCATTTTTAATAGTATGTTAAGATTTCTAGTCTGATATGTCAGTGGTATTTTGTGACAGTATTTAAACCACTTTTGCAGGTGTTCTTTCATTAGAAAATTAAATTAATTTAAGTTTTAAAAATGTCAGTTTCGCATGTCTCTTGCTAAATCTCTAGGAACCAGAAGAAAGTTATGACTACTCTGGCAAAACTCTGCCTCAGTTAATAGCCAGACTGACAGTTCTTGGAGTCTTGCAAAATTCTAAGACAAAGCTGTTCCTTGCTGCATATCTGCAAAATATACTTTATTTAAAGTAGAAAGGATAGCTTTGAGAGCAAAAAGTGTGATACTGCCTTGTTTTAAAGCAAGATTGAGCAGTACTGCTGTAGACTGTTACGAGTTTAGCCTATTGCTATAAAGGTTTGCAAGGTGAGAGCTGTACTGACACATGCATATGCAACAAGCTGAAATCCCTGATTTGTCTACCTGTGTTAAACAAAAAGGGAATAGGTGTGGATACTTCTAGGCTTTACCAGCCTTTGTTGGCTAGGAAAAGATTACAGTGTTGTTGGTCTTTGTTCATTTTGCTCACATGAAAGGTAATTTCTCTGCATTAAAGTTCATCAAAGCTGTATTTATAGAAGAATTTTCACTTTGCTCTTTTTCCTTCCCTCTGAGTTTGTGTACATTAGTATTCTGTTTGTATAGCATCAACAGACTCCCTGGGTATTGTATTCGGGTCTCTGGATAATTAGACAGTGCTTATCTGTACAAAGAGTATTGCAGTATTTGAGTGCAACAGGCTGTTATCTGGGGAATCACTCACTGCCTTCTTTAAGGTGAAGGTTTGCCTGAGGTGAAATCAGGACGGTTGGAACACTTGAACCAGAGCATGCAGCTTGAGTTTCCATTCCACTGCAGGTTTTTTGATTTTGTTTGTTAAGATTTGCAGGCATGGAAAGACTTGAAAGATGACCCAGTGACACAGATTTTCCTATCCGTAAGATAGTACTGATAGTACCAATAAGCTGCAGTAGTAGTGGATGGTTGGTACTATCAGATTATGGAAGTCTATATTGGCCATAAAGGAGCATATGATAATACTTTTTAACATAGCTTCGCAAGCTATTGTTAAGTTTCCTGTTGCAGTCGTCCACTATTCAGGTTGTGGCTACAGATTTAATAGAGATGCTTATCCAAAGTCTGTTTCCAGTAGTTTATTCCTGCTGTTGTGTGCTGTTACAACTTGGGTGTTAGTGTAGACATAAAATGAACTGGGACAAGAAAGTGGTGCAGCTAGGTAATAACCTAACTTAAAAGAGTAGTTGAAGGTAACTAAGCTGCTGCTGTCACTGAGAAGTTGAGTAGTGAGCAATGAGATAGTTTTGTAGCATCAGTCTAGCAGCAGGACACTGAAAGTATCAATCCTTCTGCCTTCTTGCTTTTGTTCATCATGCAAGACCAGGAAACCCTGTAGTTAAATTTAAACCTACCATCTACTTGTTGAAGGTGTAAGTCACTTGTGTTTTTGCTTGACGATTGGTAGTGTTACAAAGGGGGGGGGGGAAACTTCAGATAAATCTAACTAAATTCATTTTCCCTTTTGGTTCTCAGTTTTTGTCTTGTAATTTCAGTGTTCCTATCCTGGCTCTCTGAGAAAAAACAGAAGTTTTGAATTTGTGAAAATAAAGCTAAATGCCAGCATGCAACTTTCCCCTATTTTCTTTTAAATGTATAGTCTTGATGTTTTTATTTCCATTATCATTAAAGTATCAGTTCTTCAGAGATCAGAAATGAATGTTTAAAGTTTAGTGGTTGGTTGCCTGTCCTAAAAGAAAAAGCCATACTATATTGAAACTCTTGCTTAAGACCCCCAAAATCCAAAATAGTGTGTTTTCTTAAAAGTGATGCACCCTTCCAGTCTCATGTCAACTTATTTAAGGATGGTGACGAGAGTTTAGCATCTGTCAACAACAGCATGAGAAAAGGAGAGAGGCAGACCATTTCCAAAGGTGCTTTAGTGGTGGGGCACGAGGCATTAGGCACATACTGCAACATGAGATCCTTTGACTGTATATAATGAAAAATCTTTTCTTCTCAAGGGTGATCAGACTTTGGAACAGATTTCCCAGAGGGGTTCTGAATCTTCACATTTGAAGGTACTCAAAACACTCCTGGACAAAGCCTTGAGTAACCTTATAGAACTGGTCTGGCTTCAAGCAGGGAGATGGATCAGGTGACCTTCAGAAGTCCCTTCCAACTTAAATTATTCTGTGATTCTAGGTGTTTACAGGGTAACAAACTCTCAAATGTCCCCTAAAGTGTTTTTTAAAAAAAGGATGGGGTAATTGAAATAGAAAAAGTAAGATCAGTATTTTGCATAGTGGAAATGCTGAGCACTCAGATATTTCCTTGAAATGTACAAGTATCAAACATGCCTACTAGTCAAATCCTGTGATTTTTTTTCAGCATGGAAATGGATAATGAAAAATATGCAGTTAGTGACTGAGTATGTGAACGTATAGCTTTTTTTCTGACCAACTGTGGTTTCAGCAGAATGCATTTTAATTTAAATGTAGTCATCCAGGACATAAGAGTCAATCTCTAAATGAATAATATATAAAATAAATCTCATGGAAGCTTTTTTCTAAGGTTTGATAATATTCCTTAAACTGTTTACAGCAATTGTTTTCCAGTCTATCAAAGCAGGTATAATGGTAGTGCCAGACCTGATATTCTAATCTGAAGCATGCCTTTATCAAAGTCAGAGTAGTACAAAGATAGTTTTCAGTTTATGGATATGTAAATAGAAGAAAAATACTTTCTTTTTAATCATGAATAAGACTAGTTTTTTGTTACACTTCTGATTTTACTGATTCATCACCTGCCCCAGATGAGCCAGTGGTAATTGTGATAGAGAACAGTGAAATCTGCATTTGAAGTGTTTGAAACAAAGAGGTGTTGAAGCATGTGCATAAATGCATTATGTGACTTTAAAAATCAAGTCAGAAATTTGAAAGAACAAAAAATGTTCTAATGCCAAAGAAAAAAACAGATGAAATAGAATGTGAAAGGCAAGTTCTCCTGAGGTTACTCAGAAGAAACAGGACTGAGTTACATCACACATTCTCACGTAAATTTTATGTACTGAGGGACAACTTAACCTAATTCAGGCAGTTTGTCCTTCCGGTGACATCTTTGTATGAGAAGATGTTTTGTTTCAAAGTGACTTAAATTCAGTCCAAATCTGTTAATGGGGACTGTGTGTATTGTAGGAAAGTGTAATCATTCACATGCATTATGTCATAATATCACTTCTTAAAAGCATGCTGAAATACTTGCTAGCTTTTTTGAAGAGATGTACCTGAACTGTATCTAAGCATTTGGGTGCTAAGAAGATACATAAAAAAGCTTTTCAATTCATTAAGGAAAAAACTGAAACAAAAAGTTTTCTTAGACAGAAGAAAAAGTTACAATCAAAGGTAAGCTAAAAATTATTAGACTTTTCCATATATGGGAAAAAAATTCATTATGTCAAACTAAGTGGGTTCTTTTCTGTTGGGTAAGGTCATGGTGTGGCCCATCGCTGCTTATAGCTGTAAAAGTGACCTGAAAGCCATTTGCTGCCGAGGAGGCAGCGTTCTGTTCCCCTGTGTCAGCAGAGGATTGCTTCCCTGCAAAGAACCCCAGGACAGACCTTTTCCAACTAGTTGCTTTTTTTCTTACCTAAAGCCAGAACTTTTCATAAGTAAAGGTCAGTAACAGACTAAAAACACATTCTTTCTTTGAAGGGTGGCTGTAGATCATCCTCTTACACGTTGGCCTTCAACTTGTGTAGTTGGAGCCTTCTCTGGAATTTTGGCATGGATATTTTCAGCAGTCTAAATTGAAGAATCATTGCATTTAGCAGCCAGGGAGCTCTTGTTTCTGTTAGGGTATCGTTGTTTTAGAAGTGCTGCAACCAGAGAAACAGAGGGTTTCAAACTTGCTGCCTCCAGTGGGCTCAGGCTATCTCTGCTTTCCATTCCAGTCATAAGCTGGTGTACAGTCAAGGCAGAATTGAAATGCTGTCCTTGTTTTTCAGTGATTCCCATTGAGCCTATCCTCCTGGACAGGTGAACAGTTACATTCTGGCCATAGGTATTGTGGTAATTTTTACTTTATCTTGGACCTCACCATTTAAGAAAAAATACAGTGAAGATTTACAGGTCTGTTACTATTTAATGACCTTTTGGCAGAGGATTTCCTTTGAAAACAGAATAAAGGAAAGAAAGATTAGAGTTATGGATGGCTTTATAATCGGATAAAGCCATAGCTTCCAGGCTGCAGCAATGTCACTGACTCAGGAAGGCTTTGGAGAAATCATGGTATTATCTCCCTTGAGACATCTTCTCTTTAGAGACTTCAGATTAAAAAAAATGTTGTGAATCTTACTATTAGTAACTTTTAGTCCGTGTGAATTTAATTTGTATTTCACAAACTGATAGTTAGGAATGGGCTTTTTTCTAGTTCCAACATCACTAAGTGTTACTAATTTAATTGAAGAAGGTAATTTTCATTATACTAATAATTATAGAATCATTTGGGTTGGAAGGGACTTAAAGATCATCTAGTTCCAACCTCCCTGCCATGGGCAGGGACACCTTTCACTAGACCAGGGTACTCAAAGCTCCACCCAGTCTGGGCTTGAACACGTCCAGTGGCGGGGTTATCCACAACTTCGCGGGACAATCTGTGCCACTGTTTCACCACCCTCACAGTAAAAACTGTCTTCCTGGAATGTACTCTAAATCTATCCTACTTCAGCTTAAAGCCATTCCCCCTTGTCCTATAATAATATTTTAGAGGGACAGCCTGCCTAGAGTCCTTAAGTCAGCACTTGAGACATCCTAATTACCAAGGAAGGACTGCACCTCATGTTTCTTTTAGCAGTTTCAAGTTCTGGCCATAAAACTTGGTAATGCTCTTAAGAGCAGTAATGAAGTTTCTACTCAAATCTAGGGATTTATTTCTAGGTGGGAAATTCAAAGTTATTCAGGGCGTTTAAATGGCATTCTTTGAAGAATTAAGTCTCAATCCTGAGCAGGGATACAGGATCATTATTAGTGTTGCATTTTAGTAATAATATTGGTATGTAATCTCTTAGAGACATTTTATTTCATTCTAGTCGAAGTATTAGCTGCAGTAATAAAGCCCCCAAATGTAGTGAATTGTACAGCTGTAGTCACAGTTATCTTACCCTTTTCATTTGCAAAAGTTAAGTGGTCAGATTAAATACAAGGCAGCGTCCCTGATTTTCTTTCCTGCGGTATCTGCCTTTTAGGAGCACACTGTGTTGCCCAGGGCTGCAATTAAAATGTGTGCAGGCATAGTAGCCAGTGCTGTCAGCAGTGCCACGAACTCCGGCTACTGGGGCTGTATTGTTGCTCATTTCCCAGCAGGGTCTCAGTGCAGCCTCCAGGAATTGCAGTGGGAGCTCCTGTAAGTAACTTGCACATGGTATTTTTCAATTGCTCTTTTTCAAATTTGAGCATAGCAGCTATGCTCAGCATCAAGCTCAAGCTTAAAGCTCTTTCTTCTCAGATAATTGCTTTTCATTCTAAAACTTGTAGGTTATTACCAGAAGCTGTGTAGCTTAATAACAGTAGATGGAAACAATTCCAAACCAGAAGTGCCAGGAAGCACAAGTTACAGGTTTGGTTTTGCTCTCATTCCAAAAGTTTTCAGTATAACTCAGAAATCTGTTTACAGCCTAAACTAAAAAAAGCTGTCCATGGTTAATGCCCCTTCACAGAGGAAAAAGGCAATCATCTCCCACTCAAAAATATAACCCAAGGTATTTAGAAAAGCAAGATGTATTTTAAATGATACATTTTGAGCATGAAGATCCCTTATTCTGGGACTTCAGCTGCTGAGGAACAAAGCAGTAATGTCTTTTAATTGTTTCATTAACCCTGTTGTATTACAAAAAGGCGGTAAAACGTTTTAATGATTGTTTAATTGCTAATGAAGAAACTAATACTTTTGGAGGTGTCTTTTTCTTGAAAGGTAGAGACAAATGAACAGTGTTTATGAATATAAATAGAGTAGGTGATAAAAATTACAAAAAACCCCCAAGTTCACTTATTTTGAAATTACTTGGATATTCTGAAAGCTTGTCATAAAACCAGTTTTAAACCATTAAAAACAGATTCTAGGTTGAATTTTTCTGCACTGTGAATAACTGCTTATCTGGGATCATTAAGACAAATTCACTTCAGGTATTTTTTCTCGCTCAGTGAAAGGTTTGTTTGCTTTTGGAATTTCAGTGGAACTCTGTCTTCAAGTAACTGCAAAGTTACACTTTGGTGTTGATGTTGCTTTTTTTGCCATTTGGCTTCACTAACAATTATGAATCTTTTATAGGTTGATTTGAGCCCATTTTATCAAGGATACAATGTAACACATATACATAAAAAGTAGATTAATGAGGTCTTCAGTAGAAGATATGTTCAAATAGGTAGCCATCATAGACACTTTACTCTGAAATACAAAGTTGCTTAACAAGCATCTGATTTTGCATAAGTTTGACATATGGGTAACATTTGTACTATGATGATTGGCATTTGAAATCAAATATGTTTGGGATTTGAAATTAAACATGGAAGCCTGCAAAAGTAAAGTGACCCTGTGCCTGACTTTGCCTTGTGTACTCATGTGGGTGCTTTCAGTCCTGTCACGGCCTCTCACTCATCTTGCAAAACTGCTTTTTTTCATGTCAAGGGGTTTAACTTTCCAAAGTCAGTTGCACAAATCTCTTTTCTTTTCCCCAGTCTTAATAAACCTTTCCTTGCTTTACAAAATGCTTTAGTGTATGCTTTGAGGAGCTTGAGGAAAGAGAGGACAAGCATTTGTGGTTGTGCCATAATAATGATTTGTCAAGTAATTGTGTGCACAGTGGTAGAGAACTGTTGGGTGACCTCTTGTAAGCTGTGTTATGGGAAGATAACTGCACCTGCTTTAAAGTTATCGGTACTGTATTAGTGCCTGTAAACTACTTCATAATGTGGAGTTAAGCTCTTACAGTATCATTTACTCCTTTTTTTTGCCACAGAAGAACAGTTTTGTTTTCACACCTCTGTGCTGGAAGTTGACAACATTAAGTGCACAGCTCCAGAAAAATGGAGCCACCATTCTGTCTGGTTTGATTTAGAGTCTAATACCACCATTCACATGTTCAGAAGTGCATCTGAATTTCTAATTTTTTTAATGTCCCTTTTCCTGTCTACTCTTTCCTTAGCTTCTTATTTTGCTGGTACACTAAAGTTTATGAAATAGCTGATTTCTGTAATCTACTAAAAAGCAGTAATTTGGGACAAAGCAGAACACCATGTTGGAAGGGGAGGCAGGAGTAAAGATTATAGGATCAAATGGAGAATTATGCAAACTTGTAATTGGACATTCTGTCCTCAAGGGAAACTTTCATATTCCACAAATAGCATGCCCAGCAGTTTTGCTGGAGAAATAGTGACTTATATGAAAGAGTATATTGGACAGTATTGGTAATGCACTACAAAGCAGTTGGGATTTTGTCAGCATTTTGACAGGTTGTGGGGACAGTTTTCTAATGCAGATGTGACTTAAGATACTTTAGAAGTAATTCAAGATAGAATTAAAAGGCTCATGTTCTCTGTGTTTATACACATTTGCCTGATAATTTTTAAAATACATGCAATGTATTTACAGCCTTGAGCAGTTTCTGTACTATAGTTGAGAAATAACTTGTAAGACCAAAACACCATTTTTTTTACTTTTTTTTAATTACAAATAATAAATCTTCTTATAAGTCATGTGAGTGTGTAGGAAATCAGTCCCAAAACATGTATTGGTAAAGAGAGAAAATGTCAAGCAAAACCAGCCCCCAAAACACTGAGCTGTTTTGGTTCTTAGGAGCAATTTTGGGCGCATTAAGATTTCAGGATGTCAGCAATGCATTGAAGTATATTCAAAAAGGGTGAAGTGTACATTTCACAGGTAACTGTTTCAAGACTACCAGCCTATTACGTTTCAACTAATTGTACGCGTACAGTCTGAGATATGTATTGAAAGAAGTCTGCATTGGTTGTGTTTATGATGCAGACATATCATCCTGAACAGGAACACTGAGTCAGACTTACTCAGCTAATTAAAGAAAATGCAGTACAGATAAAGCTAGTGAAATTTGAATTCACAAACAAAACACCTGTTGACCCTTTCTAGTCTGGTATTTGTTTGCAGAGCATCCATTTATTCACTAATTGGATGGAGCTGGTGGTGTGCTGGCCTTTGTGTTTAATAACTACTAGGAGAGTGTTATAGTCCCTTTCATCAAACACAGCAACATTTTAAAGTGTCTGTAAAGAGTATGTTGAGGTAACTCTGTCTTACAGGGAGATGCCTGTAATTACCACTGTACTTGGGTGTATATCTTATTTTCATTTTAAAGTTATCTTTTATTACTTTGCTCACTATGGGGCAATGTAAGGTATTGAAATATGAAAACCTTTGGCACATTCAGATGGCAGATTATATTAGTTTTTGCAAGTCCATCCTAAGATGCAGTGTATTCAACACAATCTCAAATACTTGCTCAGGACACACAGGCTTTATGCTGAAATTGAGTTGGTTATTAGATGTGCTTGCTGTCAATATCAATTCAATTGTTCCCATTACTAACAATGAATAGTCATTTTTGTGGCAGTAGAAACAGACCTAAAGAACTCTTTGTAAATACTTGGGGTTTTTTTTCCTGTTTTTCCCTAACCCAGATGATTAGTTGGAGCAAAAGTCTTTTTGAAAAGACCATGGAGGGGTCAGACATCTGTGTATCTTCTGTGCAGAACTGGAGCACAAAATTTACAGCTATTTATCAAACCTATTCTTTTTGTAGAATTTTCTGTAATTCCAGTAAAGAATTGTTTCACCCCATTGTACCACTTTTAAGAGAGGTCATTTAAGTATGTACATGTGTTGTCGTGTTACTAAGGTAGCTTCTCAGTTGTATTAAAGCTTGAATTTTAAAGTACTTGCTAGTTGAAAAACAAGAATTGAAGTTTATTCAGCTCCTTTTTTTCCCCCCTAATATGTCGTTTGCATTACTGCATATGTAATTGCTACTTCCAGAAAATGTAAGGCATCATGATAGGTTTCTGTCATATCCATAAGGCTGTACCAGAACATCACTTGTAACTTACCTTTATAACAAATTGAGGTGCCTCATGGCAGTTTCTTTTTTGGTGTTTCTTGGAGTCTTGATGTGTAATGTGTAAACTCAACTTCTGGAGTAAAATTATTTTCCATCTGCTCTGGTTTGTTAATACTACAGAAGGCTCTGACTTCGTTTTCAACAAAGCTTTAGGTACTTTTCAACTCGTAATCAGAGAATGAGACTTGAAAATCTCATTGCTCTTTGTTCTTTGTACTTCATCTGCATTTACTGTATGCTCTACTCCTAAACGAGAAAAAAAAATAGCTAAGGACTTTCTCTAGCTTTTATAATTGGCTGTTTAAAAGAATTGTCAGACTTTTCATTCTCTTGCTCAGTGGAACAATTTTGTCATTTTTAAGGGATGAATCATTTTTCTATTTCAATGTTAATCTCATTCTTGCTGGATTATAAAAGTCTTTATTTTAAAGATAGCTGCTGTGATCATGTTTAAGCAGTAAGCATCCCCTTTCTGTATCTTATCAGTAAGGTTTGGTATTCGCTGACATTTTGTTGTGAAGTGTTATATGTTTCATTTGTATTAATTGTATGAAATCTAATCATATAAGATGAAGTTGTAGTTGTTACTTCATACGTCAGTATCTGTCATGTTCTGACAGATAAAATTTTCCTCTGTTCTTTGAACTTCTTTTTTTTATTTAAAATTAGTGATACATCTAGATACATGGTGCTTAGCTATTCATGCACTTTTTTTACTTATTAATTTTTTCAAGTGTGAAGGGCTTAAATCTCATTGCCTCAATGAAAGCATAGTGTGTTTTCCTTTTTTTTTTTTTTTTTTTTTTTTTTTTTTTTTTTTTTTTTTTTTTTTTTGAGAATTGTGGAAGATCAAGATGTAATACTTACATTTTTCAGCACATTTCCAATTTAGTCAATAGTTAGACACTCAAAGCACAGACTCTGCCTTTCTAGTCAGTTATTTGTAAGGACCATCCCACGTTGGTTTTGTATACAATGATTTTCAAAATCTGACATATTTCTGTGATTTATACATGCACTTCATATGCCCTTTCAGAGAAATGGTACATATGTGTGTGCAACCACCTTAGTAATTCTAATATTAAATGGTATTTCAGACTTCAAACAGATAATGTGATCATTGTGCAGAATGAAAGAAAAACAGACATGGCAATAACTAGACTGATCTAGTCTTATCAAAACTGTTCAGACAAAGTAGATTTTAAAAGACTGTCAAACTTCACTGTGAGAGAAGCATCTGTAACACTGAATGTCTGTCAGCCTAACTTTGTCTTTTGAAACATATTTTGTAGTGAGAATGTAGTTTTAAACAGAAGACTTTCTGAAAAAAGCATTGCTTTTGGACTGAAGGAATATAATTTTAAATATTAAAGGCTTGCTGAAAGGGAGTTGTTAGAGCTGTAGATCTGTGCTGTCATTTGGCTGTCAAATGCTGGCCGTGTTGGCTTCCTTGAGTGTCTTCTACCAAAGTTATACAGGCAACTGTAATGCATAAACACTTCTGTACGCACTGAAAAATCCCTACCCTGTGTACTTGACACTTTTCTCCCAGGTTCACTGTTGGCTCCTCTCTAGCAGTCTTTTTGGTCTCCCTGACCCTTGACTGCATTCCATGATTCTTATTTTCCGTGCACTTGACAACTTCTGCTCATGGGAAAAACATTTTTGAACATTTTTGTAGTTTGTTAGAAGATACACTGACTCTCTGCTCTTTGACAGGTGGATGACATCTTAGGAGAAGGCAGTGACGAAAGTGATAGTGAAAAAAAAAAGCCAGATGAGGAAGGTGAAAAACCTCAGACTAGTGCAACAGAGACTCTAGGAAGGAAAACAGATCAGAGACCTGGATCATCGTCATCATCATCAAGTGAAGGAAGCTTAACAGGCACTATACCCAGGTATGAATTTTTCAGATGTAAGAAGTGTTAATGATGTTTTGTTGTGTTTGTGCATTATTCCCCATGCTTTTTGGCAGTCCAATCTGTCATTAACCTCTGTATTTAAGTAACTTTCCCTTTTCCATTGCATATTTCTGCAATGTTTTGGGATTGATTTAAGGAAGTGGTCTTACTAATGTCTGTTGAGAACCAGGATATCAGCTGCTCAGAAAGAACTGAAGTCCACCAAGTTGCACTTATTTTAAAGTAGTATTGATCCTGTGTCAGATATTCAGT
This sequence comes from Acropternis orthonyx, assembly GCA_035583155.1. Classification (NCBI taxonomy): domain Eukaryota; kingdom Metazoa; phylum Chordata; class Aves; order Passeriformes; family Rhinocryptidae; genus Acropternis; species Acropternis orthonyx. The sequence goes on along the minus strand of JAWWEU010000081.1, from coordinate 57,560,966 downwards.
GTTCTCTGCAGTGTTAGTTCAAGTTAAAATACTGCATGGTTTTGGGAAGCTCTGGGGGGTTTTTTTCATTCTGAATTTTTGAGATACTTCTGTATGGGTCATTCATAACAATGGGGTTGTTGAGATGCTTTTGTACTTAGAAATTTAAACTTGCTAGTCTCTTCTTCAAAATTGATTTCAGTGTCCCAGCATTGACTGTTAAATGATGGCTGTCAAACAATTTGCTAGTAAACTAGAACTTAATAAAGTAAGTGCATACTTTAAATATGTTAATGAACAGTTCTGAATTTCCAGACTGTTAGTTTTTAAGCCTAACAGTTTAGAGCAAGATGAAGATTATAGCATTTTTAATTAGAATTGCTGGAGTAATCATCCTATACCACAAAGTGCTGAAAGTGCAAACATGACTCAGATGTGCATTGTATTCCTTCCTGCTTTCCAGCTGAACTCTGTTTCCAGCCATAAGAATTTAAGCTCTAATTATTTTTCTTTAATGAGGATAATATAAGTAGTAAGACTTAAGTGACTTATTTACATTATTTTAACTTTCCTGAGCTTTTTTCTGCACACAAAGAATGTATGAGAGAAAGTGCCACAGAATGCAATATATAAAAGTTTATGAAGAGATTTTGATTGGGGTACCAATGCTGCTGTATGTCAGGGGTTTATTGGAGAAGGAGCTACCTGGGAAGCTTGCACAGCCTTTTAGATTATCGTTGGTATTTCTAATGATCTTCAGAAAAAGTCAGTCTAAAAGGTATGAGAATTTGATTGGTCTCAAATGGATAGAAGAAAAATTCTCTCCTAAATGAAGTTTGGAAGAGGAAAGGCAAAGAAGTGATGAATGTTTTCAGAAAATAATTTGAAGCAGCAAGTCATGGTAGTGGCATGTCACTGTTAATTCATTCTAATACTGTCATGTTTTGTTGTGTAGAAAATACACCCATTTCTGAAAACCAAAAGGCAAAAAGATGTTAAGGAATATTGCTAAATACTATTCCCCATGTATGGTGTAAAAAGATTTGTAATTAACTTGTGTTCTATATACAGGACAGTTTGTAAGCAAGCTTGGCAATACTTCTTTGCTCAGAAGCTTTGTGGACTTAGTAGGGGATGCTGGGATAAAGCCTTTGAGCAGCTTCTTAAGTAACTTCTCTATTTTTGACCTCTTAAAAGTTTCCTTGTCAGTTTCTTAAATTACAGCAAGGACTGAGCCTGAATGACATGCTGGAAAACATACAAAGTGCTGGTTCAGATGCTGACCCAGTGTCTACTAGGCAGGAAATTCTGCTTGATAAGAAAGGAGCTAGTCATCCCAATTACATTTTAAGTTTGAAGCTTTAAATTGATGTTTTCATGGTCAGCCAGTGTTGTATCTGCTAAAGAGATACCATCCAAGAGGGGTAATGTAAGAACACAGTCTCCGAAAAATAAAAGATAAATAAGAGGAAAAACAATCAGATGTATGATCCAGTACTCTTGTGTTTTGTCTCAGCTCACTGCTAGCAGAGATGAGGTCTGCAGACACTGTAGTTTCCTGGTAAGCATTGCTCCAGTATACCTCTCCAGTAGTTACTGACACTGGACCCATAGTACTTACAAGACAAAATAGCACTTAAATTTAATGTTAGTCTTCAGTCTTAAAATCTATGGAATACTTTGATCATTTCTCTGATTGGTGCCACTTCTGAAATTCTCAAGCATGGAGAAAAAAATAACCTTGGAGAAAACTTATAGCTACTAGGGGAGGGGAACTGCAGCATTTTTCCTACATCTATTGCTAGTTTGTAATTAAGGAAAATTGATTTCAGAGCCTTAGAAATCCCTCAACTGCCTTTATGCCCATTTACTAGACTCTTAAAAGGAACGGTGATACTTTGATTTCTAAGTGTTTTCTTTCAAATCTAATAGTACTTCCTTAAAACAGCCACTCTTTTAGAAGATAGAAATTATAGTTTTCCTTTCTTCTTAGTGACAGAAAAGACTGCTGCAAACTCCTGTGCGAACTTTTGTTGATGACATCATTTATCCTAATTGAACCAGTATATTCACTGTCAGTGTAACTTTATTTCAGTTCCCGGTCTTGAGACCCTCTGTTTTGAGAATCTTGAGACACAAGTTTTTACAGCTCAGTGCTTTTTACAGCTCAGGCTGTCAGCCTCACATTTGTTGTAGTCTGGGATTTTTTTCAAAAAAAATTTCAGTGACCAACTATTCAAAACATACTAAGGAACTAACCAGCTTGTTGAAAGTACCCTTAATAGCTAGCAGCACTTCTCTCCTTTTATGATGAACTTAGGAGGGGCAGGTCCTACCTGACCAACCTGGTCTCCTTTTACGATAGGGCGACCCGCCTGGGGGTTGAAGGGAAGGCAATGAATGTCTCTACCTGGGCTTCAGCAAGGCCTTTGACACCGTCTCCCATGCCATACTCATGGAAAAGCTGCAGCCC
>JAWWEU010000081.1:57411184-57558414 GCA_035583155.1 Acropternis orthonyx | reverse complement strand
GGGACTGGAGCACAAGTTCAATGAGGGCTGGCTGAGAGAACTGGGGCTGTTCAGCCTGGAGAAGAGGAGGCTCAGGGGAGACCTTATCACTCTCTACAACTCCCTGAAAGGAGGGTGTAGCCAGGTGAGGATTGGTCTCTTCTCCCAGGCAACCACAGTAGGACAAGAGGGCACAGTCTTCAGCTGTGCCAGGGGAGGTTTAGGTTGGACATTAGGAAGACATTCTTTACAGAGAGAGTTATAAAACATTGGAATGGGCTGCCCAGGGAAGTGGTGGATTCACCATCTCTGATGGTGTTTAAGAAGAGATGGGATGCGACTCTTAGTGCCATGGTCTAGTAGGCAAGATGGTGTTAGTTCAAAGGTTGGACATGATGATCTCAGAGGTCTTTTCCAACCTAGTTGATTCTGTGATGTCAAATACAACTGACAGAGTAATTGTAGAAAATCAAGTATTGTGTCAATGAATGATGGTTCCTCTGATTTCTTACCCAAACAACTCATTGCACTGTTTCACAAGTAAAGGTGTAGAGTTGTTACAATGTATAGTCTTCCGGAATTCCTCTCTAGATGATGCGAGTGTACTATTGATTTGACATAGCAAAGCTAGTGATCTAAATTTGGAAATATTGGTGTTTTAAGCTCATCCTTTCCTGCCTCCTGGATCTCTTGTTGTGTTAGCATAACTCACCTAATCATCAAGCAATCTGTCTGTTAAAGAGCTTCTGCATAAGGTCACCCTAGAAAAAAATACATTATGTGAAGTTAACTTTAGGGATTAAATCTTTCATTACTCCTTTCCCTTGGCATAGGTTTTATTTAAGAGGACACTCAGTGATGGCTAACTGCAAAATGAAAGGGTATCGAAATTGCTGTATGTGGTCAGCACTTGGATGTTCAAGAAAACATTAGCCTTAACTCCAGAGTGAACCAAAAAAAAGTAAACAATTACTTGCTGTTGCAGGTCAGGTAATGGGAAGATTTTATTTGTCTGAAGAAAATTCGATTTTATTTTGCACTCATTGATACAGCTGCTCCCAAGTAATTGCTTCAGACTTTTTATCTGAAGCTGTGATACGTGGTCATTCTAAACTACGTATATTTCTGGAGCATTAGAGTTTTACCATGCATGATAGTAAGGTACTTTTGAAAATCTCCCATTCGGCCTCCCTCTATTAATCAGGAAATTACTACTATTGAAATTGGGCAGAGCTGGAGTATCAGGTCATTTCTAAAACTGAACTGTGGATTTAGCTGTGGGTCTGTCATGCAAGTGTCTGTGGGATTGCAGAGGAATATGTCTCATTTCAAAGATTTTTACCTCAGCGTATTACATCTGTCTTTGTGTTGCAGAGGCAGCATTTCAGTTAAGCGCTGGTGAATTAGGTTTAGTCTTGCAGCTTGGTTAAGGGGTTTAAGATCTCTGCATAAAATTAAGATTGCTGGAAAACTACAGGAAGCAAATACAGTTTATTTATTGATTTTGGCAATGAGATAATGAATCCCAAATCAATCACAGGCTGTTTGATAGGAGCAGTAGCTCATTGTTGTTCCTTGATAGGATTTGGTAAATAAATGTAGTTTTCCTGCTTGAGTACTGTATTTTAATGAGCATTTTCCTCCATTTTAGTGAGATCCAGTATGTCTCCTTAACAAAGGAGGAAACCCATTCAGCCTTTGAAGAGAATGTATAATCCTTGAGTAGGGAATACTAGACCTAAATTCTACAAAATCAGAGATCCTTGACAGGCAACCACCTCCTCTCCCAGTTGTGGGAATGGCTGATTTGCTTTAAGAATTTGCAGTGCTAAGTGGCATTTGTCAGCTTGAAGGTGCTTCCCCGGAAATCCCTTTTTTTAAGGTGGAACAAATAAAGGAAGCTCAGTATAGATGATGTGATGTCTTTAATTTTCTAAATTGTTACGTATAGGAAGATTGTTCAAGTCTGTTTCACACAGAGCAGACCAAGTTTGTCTCCCGTGATTAGTCTAATTTCCTGTAAGTTCAGTTTAATTCAGTATTCTAAATTAAACATCTAGGAGAAGAAAACATGTTTCAGGTAATAAGATAATATGATTCATAATTTTTTACATAACAGAACAAAATTCTGACTTGGTTTTAAAACTTAACTTACATGGGTAATACAACACCTGGACTGGCCAGCGTGTTTCAAGTCTGTACAGTACTCTTGTGAAGAGTTTAAAAGACTATTCAAAGGGATATTTTGAGGCAACTTCCACCAGCTTCATTTTTCTCAAGACTATTGATTGTAGTGGAAATTTTTGTTCTTCCCTCGTGGTACAAACTTTTCTTGGCATAACAATCATTTATACAGTTACAGCAAGTTAAGAGTTTAAGTGACTGAACTTCCTTATATTTCTAACAGTTTGGAAGTAAACGGACTCTTTTATTTAGTCCACAGAAGCAATTAAAAAATTACTGCAGTTTCAGTTAGGTTTTTCCCAGAAGCAATGGTGAAACACTCCAGACTGAAATCCAGGATCAGCTTCTAAAGACAAGCGCTCCTGTTGGCAGCACATCTTGCTGGTTTTGCGTGAGCCGGCTGTTCTGCAATATTTTAATGTCGTTTCTGTTCGGAAGTGATTTTGATGAAGACTCTAAAACAGAGGAGGACTCTGAGCATGCAAAGCATAATTTGCTTCTGTACTTCAATATCGTTATTGAACTAGAGTTCATTGTTAACATTACGTATTTCATTTAGGAATGTTTTTGCTTGAAAGCTCTCATGTTACCCAAAATTTCCACATGAGAAAATCAGTACTGGGGTAATAACAGCTTTTTGAAGCCATTTTAATTAAATTTGTTTCCTCCAAAGGTGATGGGGGTTTTTTGTGGGTTTTTTTTTTGTTTGTTTTTTTGTTTTTTTTTTTTAAAGTGTGTCTAGTCCCAAGAACCCTACCCTCTAGAAAATTGTAGATCCAGGTTCTAGAGGATTGAATAAAAATGGAAACAAAAAAAAGAAGGCATTGCTAGATACTTATTATTAAAACATAAAATCAAAACCACACAGGAATTGAGTGGTTGTTTGATGCTATGGGATTTTTCTTAGCACAGAAATATTTATGAGTTAATGTATATGCATTTTTTTCATAAAGAAAACTTGATACTGAAGTATTAATACTGTATCTATCTCCTTCACCCCACTTACACTATTTCACTAGTATGTTAGAATCAGCATGTGTTCTCAGAATATTCCTAATTAGCTTTATTTAGGAATGTAATTAAATACAATTATGCTGATGTGCATGCAGTTGTCTTGTAAAAATGTATTGTAACGGTGTGAGGAGGTATGCAGCAGAGAGTCACTGCATAATTGCTGAACTGCAGCCCAGTAAAGGTTTGGTGGTGGCTTTTTTCATGTGAGGCAAATACTTAAAGTGCTTATCCAACCCAAACTTTTTGCTGTTGTACCAGCTGGAAATCACACTGGTCTAGCACCTGCAAGCCTGTTAAATTCAAGTCCTTTTGGACTTAGTCTAAAAAGCAAACTGGGCAGAATGGAGGCCTTGGCAGGTGGTAAATTGTTGTGGTGGAAGGCATTTGTCTTTGCAGAAATGGTCTTTGGGTAAACATTTTAATAGGTGGGATCAGTTAAGTTGCCTGACATTGCCTTCTTGCATAACTCAGTTTACCGGTATGTAACTTTGCCAGACAAACTGCTGGAGCTAAAATACTCTCAGACTTTCTCTGTGCTTTACACTTAATTGCTTTTGGAAGAATTAAGTAAAAAAGATTGAGCCATTTAAGTGGGGGTGGGGGGGAAGTTTAAAAAGAAAGGGGCGCAGGGGGAGAGAAAGAAAAAACCATACTAGCTTTCCAGTATTGAAAAAAACCCAGTGTGTATGGCTTGGTAACTCCTGGTTTTGTAGTGCTGGACCTCAGTTGAGAGATTCTTTACATATCAAGGATGTGCCTTTTTCAGGCCCTCTTGAAACCTGTCCAAATGTGGCAAAGTTCCAAGTATGTGTGCTTCTCCCAACAGTTTGTTAGGTACATGTTAGCCCATCCCAATTTTATGTTATTAGCAAAGTAATACCAAGTATTTCGTGCTAGAGAAACTATAAAAGTTCTGTAATCCAAAATATTTAGGATTCTAAAGGTAGAGAGATGTCCTCAGAACCAGGCATCCTTCAACTGTAATCTTTATCTGATGCTGTTAGGATCTGACTAGTGACCACCCTCAGAGGTTCACCAGGGTTGCTTTAGGCAACTGAGGTGCATCCCATCCACATTTAACAACATTCTTCAAGTTATAAGAACCTTATTTCTTTGGACAGTTGGTACTTTTCTTTTTGCTGTACTGCTTAGGTTGAGCCTCAGTTTTTTGTCTTTGTCTCTCACATTTCTGGTAAAATGGACCTCTCCAAATCAATGTATTTCTGAACCAGTCATTCTACTCCCCTCTCTCCTGGGAGTAAAAGTAACTTTGTTTCACTGACTTCCACTGTCTGCCTCTATTAAGATCATTCCCACTTCTTGGTCCTTGTCTTTGCTATAAAGCAAACAGGATTGTTTTTAAGAGCAAACTGTGCAAAGGATATTTATACTTGAAAAGTGTAGTTACAGACAAGCTTTGTTTCATTTGAGTAGCCTTTTTTCATGAAAAGTAGATTTCATTGAAGTGAAACACTGTCCAAGCTCTTAAGTGATTCTTTCCCTATAGTAATCTTTATCATAAACCTTCAGTAAGTACTGGGAAGTTATTCTGTGTCTTTTTGGTCTGTGGAACTTTAACTGAAACTTGAAAATTAAGTGGATTTTTAATCAGAAAAGTTCAACAGTATTAGAATGTAATTGCAGGTATCCAGAGAAGTCACTAATAAACTCAACTGTTCCAGCATCATATTGGATGCATTTTATAACTATCAGTGAAGAATTAAGGAGGAATTGGGAAATATTACTATTAAAACTGCATCTACTTGCCAGTATGTTTCTGTTTATCACTCCACTTATTATCTTTAGACTAGATTTTTCTAAAGATGCCAATCATATAATTTGGTTGTAAGCATACTTCTAAAAGAATTAATTCTTACCCTGTGGCCTCACAAATAATGTATATAATGGGTTGTGCTTCTTTGCAAGTGAGAGTAACACAGCAGTTACCAGTATGAAGCATCCCACAAACTCCTGAGGTTGCTGTGCCATTCCTCCCAGCTGGGCAGACAGCATTCAACCTTTGGCTATTTATAGAGTATTGTTCACTTCTGTTTAACATCTGCTTTTGTTCCAGAGGTTTTTTTCTTACCTAAGCAGAAAGGAGTATAAAGAACACACAGATTTGGTCAAAGTCACAAGGTATTCTCTCTTTAAGTCTACATTTCAGGTGATGTAAGGAGTTAAATGTGTATTTCTATTCAGAAGTTTTCTGAATTTGGACAAAATAGATGCATAGAGAAATTGGCTTGAAGCTAGTTTTTGTTAAATGTTTAAGGTGCTAATTCTACATGCCATTTCAAAGCTATTTTACTGATTGAGTTGTCTTTTCTTAACATTCCAAGAAATTCTTTTGACTTTGAGTGAATCATCCAGCTATTTTATACACAATATTTGAAATAACGGTATTTGCAAAACAAATATGTTACTCATTTCCTGTGTCTGGATTAGCTAACTTGTTCACTTTCTTGGATACATTGGAGGAGTTGTAATACTTCTTAGGTTGCTTTTCACAAAGGATTCAAAATTCCTTTGCTGGGAAAGGATTAATCCCAATTTACTCTCCTTTGTTCTGTATAATCTTCCTAGGAAGTTTTAACTAATAGGTCTCTGTAGGCTTTCCTGTGCCAGAAATGTGATTTTTCAAGTTTTATTCTCAATATTACATTTAGTTAAGTCTCCATTCTGCTACAATGAATGCCCTATAAAACTAGAGGTTGTATTTTTTCCTCCTTCTCCAAAGCTATGAGATATATCTATGGCATGTTATGCCTGGAGGACTAACTCTAAAATATATGGAAATGTTGGGTTGGAAAATATGTGTATGAGAGTTATATTGGAGTTTTGCAGCATTGGTGTGTCAGTAGAAGGTGAAGTTGCAGAAAAGTTCCACACCCTTGTAAACCCACAGGGGAGTTGAAAGGTGTTGAAAGTTACTGATAGGTAGTTGTGGTCTAAGGAATATAAATGTGTGGTGCTGTTTTCAATATGGTATTTTATTTGATAGTAGAGGGGGAAAAAAGTCAGACATGCCTAACTAAATTGATTGTTTATGGGAATCTTACATTTCTGTTTAAAAAAGAAAGGAAAACAAAAAAAATAATTCCTACTAATGGAAGGGTATCTGGGAGATCTGCCACCAGAGGGGACAATGCTGTTAGAAAGGGGAGTTGACATTACTTTTTAGAAAAACTAAATGGAATTCTGTAATACAAGTAAAAAAATTTCAAAATTATCACCTCAGAGAAAAATGTTTTTTTCATTTGTTATGATACCCTATCTGATTGAGGGAACTGTTCTCCAGGGGATTTTTGAGATAAAATCCATACCAGTTTTTTAGGTTTTTAAAGAGAAGCTATCTTTACATTAATATCTTAAACTTCCCAACCTGGTCTGTGCATCCTTCACTTTTATCTTTTGTGTTTAGTTTTCTTCTGCTGCTGTGATAAAGAAGCTTTTTGGTTTATTCCTAATCTAAAGGAATTAAGCTTTATGATCAACAGGGCAATAATAAAAAAGTCACTGGAATTATTCTGTTTAAACTTTTATACACTTACTGGGTTGGATTCCTTTTTCTGTCACTTTTGATAGTCTCTCATATCTAGACAACGAACACAGTTTTGTAGTTCTCAGTCCCTTAAATGCTGGGACATTGCAGTACATTGCTTTATTTTAAAATTTCAAGTGGTAAATTAAAAGTGTGACACTGATGAATGGCAAAATCAGCTATATAAGCAAATGAATTCATGGCTTAGTTTTTTTATAAAAGCACTTCAGTAGATGAGTCATTCATATCTTCAAGCTTGTTAATGAATTTAATGGCCTACATTTTCAAGCTGTTACTAAAAATACACCAGTTAAGTCGCAGACTAAATTACAGTCGCGTGTTTCCAGCTGTTGATTAGTCTTGTTGGTAAACAGTGTGCATGTGGTTGTGGAAAAAATCAAGAAAAATACTTGAGAAAATGAATCTGAATATTCAGTGTCTTGGGGAAAGAAGTTGTTGCAGTTTACCTCAGTTTGGTGTTGATTTTTGTTTGGGGTTTTTTTTTTTTTTTTTAGAGAAGTCTTCTGGGCAATTGGCTTTACTCCTATAATGTTGTCTGTACAACTCTACTGTCATCCAATTACAGTGAAAAATTACAATTTATATTAGAAAGTCTTCTCTTGTCTATGTGTGCAAATTATGTTTGCAACCTCCAGGAAGACATAAACATGAAAAGCTGCAATAACTAAAATTCAGTTCTTCTGTTTAGGATGCTTGCCTAGGAAAGCAAGCAGCCCAACAGCGTAATTATCTCTAGTGTGTACAAACGCATTTTCTTACACGCTCAGAGAAGAACCTAACAGGCAGTTTTGTGCCACCTTCAGTTTTAGATACATGAGCTGCTGCTGCATTGAGAAAATCAGAAAACTGAATGTGTGATTCATTTATTCATTCTGTTCTCTGTAGAGCCTTAGTCATGAATTACCATACCTCAGTGTTTTCAATGGTGTAGTGTTGTGTGTTCTTGCTTGAAATTGTGTTTTACCCACATAGAAAAATGTAGGCACAAAACTCGACACATCCAGATGAACAGAAGGTATATTTCAGTCAAAAAGCAAGCCTCTTGGGTTCTCTTGAGTTTTTGTCCAGGTCCAGAAACCTTGAGCAGCCCCTGAGAAAAATTTTTTTTTTACAGAATTTTGCAAGGAACCCTCATTCCAGTTCAGAATGAGACAGATGAGACTCTGGAAGCCCTTCCAGCCACGGGAAGCTGTTCCTATTTTCTGGTTCTTGTCCCTTGTCTATTGGTATCATGAGTTGTCAGGGAAAATAGATTCCAGTCTTCAGCGGGTTTGCAAAAATAGATCTCTTAATATCTTGTCTTTATAATGTATAGCCCAGGTTTGTGGTCCTTTTTTCTCTGTGAGAGCCAATGCATCAGTCTGTAAAACACTGGAGACACTGCAGTGATTGATGATGACTAGCAAAGCCACATCTGGGAAGAATGTAATGGATGGGTTTGAGTTGTATTTGAGGCAATGGAGGATGAAAATGATGGGAAAAGTAGATCTCATTATAGCAAGTCATCTAGCTGTCTGCCCATCTCTGTGCTCTAGTGCTGTGGTGGTGGAGGCAGGACCAGCATGCTGCTGTTTTTCCCAAAAGTTTTGGAATGTATTTGGGTGAAAGATGTGAAGAACAGGCAAGGGCAAGAGAATGCCAGAGGTGGATACTCTCTCCTCAAGTTCTTCTGGCCCTCAGATGGGTGCCCAGGTGCTCAGCACTGGGAGCAACTCCCATAACAGGGAAGATGAATGATTTCATATCTGTCCAAGTCTAATCTAGGCTCACATTTTCCTTGGTCTGCCATTTCATGCTTATGGTACAAGACCTTCCTGTTGTCTTCTGCAACAGCATCTCATGGTCACTGCAGCGCAGACTGCCTTCAACCTTCACACCCCCAACAAGCCTCTTTTCATTAATGAATAAGATCCAGCAGAGCACCATTCCTGCCTGGCTTCTCTGTTGCTTGAGTTCAGCGCTGTGCAGTGCTGTAGAAGGAAGACTGAGGCCATGCTGTGCAGTGAAAGAGTAGGGAACGTGAGGTAAATATTTAAGCAGTGTAGCTAAGAGCTAGATACATACTTTTGGACATTGTAATGCTGACGCTGAGCTAGTAGGGTACAAATTCAGGTCCAACGCCTGCAAGCAGCACAACTTCCAGCTGGGCAGCCTCTTTTGGGTAGCTTATAAAGCCCTCAGAACTGAGGAAGCTCCACGCAGTACAATTAGGATGTGCTCTGTGTGCTGTCTCTGAAGGGCATATTTTGAGATGTGTTGTCCTCTATTGCACTGCTTTTGCACCCATCTGAGAACATTCTCTGGAGCTGCAGTACATAAATCTGGGTCTTGCAGTGCCCTAGCTTCTTTAAGTGGATCTAAATTTTGCTTGATGTCTCTTGTGCTGTGCTCCTGCTGATAATACTTGAGTTACCTGAGCTTTCTATTGTTGAGAATAACCCATCTTATCCTGTGATGCTGGTCTGATCTTTGTATATCTTGCTGGAAGGAAGGGGAAGGGAGTGACCCTCTCCACAGTCTGGCTGGCCCTGTTTTGCGCAGCTCTAAGACTAAGGAGCATTTCTTTGTAAGGATAGTTTTCTGGTAAAAATATTTGATCAATAGCAACCAGTTCTTAAGAGCTGTTCCAAATAAAAATAGCTTTCTCTAGATGCTATTGACATATTAGAATAAAGTGTGGAAGAAAGAAGAGGAAAAAATGTCACGTTCTCCTCAGTAGAAAGACTCATCTTCGGAAAGAGGTCAACAACAGGGACACAAACTTTCTCAAGCCTTGAAAGTTTTCCTTCACTCTACCAATTAAAGTGTCTTTGATATTTACTGTCACCTCCTGCAGAGTTTTAGCACTGCTAAATTTTTTTTACATTAAAAACAACCCTTCAAACTACTACCACTGTCTATTTTTGTGAAGTTCTCCTTCCAGCTCCCCGTGGATTCAACCTCCTTCACTGTTCATAAAGGAAGATATGTGAGCTTTCATGTGATACTCTTATTTGCAGAAGCTGGGGGCACTAGTATACTTTATAAGATGAATATTAGAGTGAAATGCCTATGACATCCATATTGCTTATCAAGGAATGTTTTTATTTTCAGCAAAATACTTTGCAGTGGTTTTTTCAAGCTCAAAACCCCTTCTCCGTTTCATTGCTTTCCAATTTTTACATGGCTGGATGTCGTGGCAAAAAACAGGCAGGTTTCTCTAGTGAGGATGAGGGAGAATTTGAATTAGAAAAGAAAGGCAGGTACAAGAAGAAGAAAGGAAAATACAAATTTTAGGGAAACCATGGAAAATATGTTAAGTTCCAGGGATGCTAGCTTGATGTAAGGAACCAGACAGTTCTGGAGGTATCAGAGGGAAGAGAACCCAGCAAAATCAAATCCTGAAGACATTTGAGAGGAAAATGGACTCTCTTAAGTCAAAGTTACATATTTTGGGTGTAAAGTACCACATGCCTTGTGTGGCAGAGTCATCACTGGAGTTTCTTCCTGCTGTGGTGAACCCTTTCTGTGAGTGGTTACAGTCCTTTCAGGGATAATGGGATGATTGCGTTTTCTTTTAGGTGTGCCTTTCAGTGGCTCCCAGCTGAAGGAGATTTCTAAATCATACTCTTCAAATGTCTTACGAGTTTTTAGTACAGAAGTGCCTTAGATATTCTGTCAGTCCTGCTGGTAGTGTTTTACAGCTCTGTAGTTAGACTTCCCATTATCTGAAGCCACGCTTCTAAATGATTATGCCATAGCATCTTTCTATAAATAAAAACATGAATGACTAATTCCCATAGGCCAGCTGAGGCTTTTACACTCCCGGAATCCCTGATCACTTATTTTCTTCCTTCAGTATTGTCTGTCCTCTTTTTTTCCCTTAGGCTTCAGACAGTTGTTGTCTGTTTCCATTATATGAGATTTTAGAGTAATTTTAAGATTTTTGAAAGGACAATTGATAAAACCCTATTTTGATTTTGAAAGGAGATTGTCAACTCTATTATGCCCTCCAAATGGCTTCCTTTTACAAATCAAAGTCCTTACTGCATATGTGTATATTTATGTATGTGTCTGTTGTTCTCCCTATTGGGGCATCGTAAAATATGGTGAGAGGAATACTGAAACTCATGAATTCTTGGGCAGCTATGTTCCTCTAGAAAAATTACAATTTCTAGGAAATTCTAAGTGATTTCTGTCCTGTATATGTGGTGAAGATAAAGCATTTTAAAAGCAATAGCTTTCATACTGAAACTGCCACATATTGCTATAAAGAGTTCAGCTTTTACTATACATAGGTATAGTTTCTTCTTATCTTAGCCAATTATTTAAAAAACTAAAAAGGGTAAGAACTGAAGAACCTTCCTCAAAACTCAGACATCAGTTCTGAGGGATAAACCTGTGTCTAACAGAAAGATCTGTGCTGCTCAACCTGGGCAGTTTTGCCCTGAAGACTCATCAGTGAATCCTGTAGGAAACTGTGTGTTCTTATATAAAATGTATTTCGTTTGCTTGTCTGGGACATAATCTTGTATATTCTTTGTTTGTATCTAAAAAGAAAATTATGAGTACTATTAAAGTGTGGAGATTTAGGGAAGGTATGTTGTGTGATTAAGCTTTAGTATGCTCTACTGTGATTCTTGATGGTGACATTTAAGAGATTAAACAACAATGTTGACAGCCTTTAGCCTTAGGTTTCTTTATAACTTCTGTTATAAATTTATGCTAGGATTCTGTGAGGGAAATTAAAGCTGTAAGAAATTCTTCATGGATGCCTTACGAAATACTTAAGGGAGATTACCTTTCCCTGCTGCACATTTGTGCCTGCTGAGGTATTACATCATGTTTCAGAAGAATTTACTTAGGATTTGACAAATGGGAGAAATGCGTAGATTTCACTAATCTTCAAAAGCAAAGTAGCAAAAAGAATATTAGCCATTAGAGAGGACCAATATGAAGAAGCAGATGTCAATTCAAAATATACTTTAATTTTCCACTTAAGCTATCTCAAGTTTTTCCAACCAGTTTTCAAGGAAGAAATATATTTTCAAGTGGAAATAGGAAGGTAATGCTGTAGATGCAAAGCTACAACATACACAGAGCTAGCTACTAGTCATATTTGTGCGTTTTTCTTCTTCACATAAGCATGCTCATAATCCTGTGGAAAGAGTACCAGCAGTCATGAAAGTGATGTGTATGCATGACTGACCCTTTAACATGTCACTGTCCTATGCTGTGTTGGAAAGGATGTAAGCACACAGTAAAGCAGCTCTCGTCAGAGAGTGATACAAACCTTAGAATTGAGTAGTAATTTTTTCTCAAGTCCTCTTTTTTTTCAACACTAAAAAAAAAAAAAACAAACAACAAAAAAACCCATACAGTTTTGCTCTTGCATAGTGTGGGTAATAGTAATTTCAGAGTACTGGAAAAAGCACAGTGTTTAAAGTTCTAGTTTCAAAAGTACTTCAGTATGATGAACAGAGGAAAAGGACCTGCTTCTGACATCCAGATTTTGCATTAACAAACTCAGTTTTGCAAGAGACTAAGGATTCTGACAAATAGGTTGTCATAGGTAGAACTGGAGTGGAACCAGTGCCTTCATCCTGTTCTTTTAAGTTACTGCTCCATAATGAAAGGGGTTGCATGAAATACAAATTACTCCAGAGCTGATCTCTGACACCTGACGCTCAAACCTTTGATTTTGAAACTTCCACAAAGATGTGTTTGAACAGGAGTTCTTCACTAGAGCTTTTCAGATATGATTATAATTACCTGAAAGTCCCATTTTCCCGAGGCTTACAGTTGATGTCAAAAAGGATAAACAACTTCACTGCTTCTATATATTTATATCTCTCATTTTGCTGTATTCTTGCATGAAATGCTATGGATCTCTCTTCTTTATATTTGTCAGAGAAGTATCCTGACTTTTTTCTTGATAAACTAGTTTTCCTCATTTGAAGTTACTGTGTGCGAAGAAGGGAGAATGGGATTTTGCTGTGCAGGGGGATGTTGAGATACTCGACTGGTTCCATCTCCATTTACTGCAAAGCAAAACTCCAAATTACTGAAAGGTTGCTGAGAAAACACAGGTGTAACAAGGTTTGTTCTGTGTTCAGTGATGCCTAAATCCATAGGGAGACAAAGGTTTGCGGATTGAACTGTTGAATAGGAAGGTCCTTGTTCTAAGACTCCTGGCACGTGTATGTCATTGATACATGTAGCACAAGTGATAGATGCAAAGTCTGCTTCAGGAGAAATCACAGGACATCTTTCCCTTTGTAGCTGCTTCTTACAGATTCTGTAATACTTTGAGTTATTGCAAAGGTCTAATATAATATCTGTTAGAGAGGAACATGCATTTTGGAAAGCCTCAGATCATTAACTGGTTAAGAAAAAGAAGTTGTCACAGAAGAGAACAGTGAGAGTGTGAACTTTCACACATCTAGGCTATTAACTACAGCTAAAATTAACCAAGGTGCTGGTTCACATTTCGATCATGAGACTTCAGACTTGGTCTTGTATTTATGTTTCCTGCATGGAGCAAGTGCACAGCTTGAGCATGTATGCTCAGAGTTTCAGGGTGCTAAGTTTCCATTGCAGCTTTTTTTTTTCCTTCTCTAAAATGGAGATACTTGTCCTCCTAAAAGCTTTTAGAAAGTGAACTGTACAATCTAAAAGTTCTCAGGCCCAACCAAGCAAACTTTGGCACAGAATTAATTGGAAAACCAACTGACGTCATTATATTGTGCACTGCTAGAGCCTGGGTTAATCTGAAGGCAGCCCTTTAAGGTATAGTTGAGCTGTTCTCACAGTCCTAAAATGACCAGAGTTGTAAGTGTGCATATTATGTCCCTGGCACCTGTCTTAGGAGAGCTGGCACTGCTCTCCAGCATGCAGGGGCAATGCTTACTTGCTCTCAGAGGGCTCACAGCTGCAGCAGCAGAATGGAATGCACATGAGAGTGCTGCTGACTGTTGTTGCATGGTCAGTGATGCTTCTCTTGTCCTCGTAAACATCAGCGTTATCACTAATACCCAGGGGTTTTTTTCCATAAATCTTACATGGCAGGTGACAAAGCTGAAGTTTAGGGGGGTCTGAATGGCTTTTGCTGGTTTCCACGGGGATGATTCTCTTTGGAAAGAATATCTGTGCTATTTTTCTTGTGCAGCGTTCCTAAACAACTTGAATAAATGCTTTCTCAGTAAGATACATAGCCACAAAACGTGAGGGGGAGTTTTCATATCAAACCTATCAAGTGTAAACAGCAGTTGAGGTTTTTTTAACCTTCTTCCCTTTTTCTAAGAGATTTTTTTCCAAAGTCTCTCTCCATATGGATATGATGTTGCTATTTTGCCAAGTTTCTTTAGCATTTTGTGGGCTAAGTAAGTGTTCTCCACTTAAACCACCACCTAAATCTACTAAGTTTTACATTAAGAATAAGTTGTTTATAGAACTATAAAGTTTTTTTTCATTGTTCACTAAAGAGCTGAACAGCGGTAGTTTGAACTTGGGCGGGATACTTTAACATACTTCTGTGGTATCTTCACATTTCCCTCTGCAGTATGCAGATGGCCAGAAGACATCCACTGTACAAGACTACTTTTGTCACAAAGTAGTGGTTTACAATACTCATGTTTGTGTCAGACCACATCAGATGGGAAGTTTGAAAATACTTTGAAATAGTCTGGTTAGAGTGACTATCTGCCTTCACCTCCTCCTACTGTCTGCTGTGAAAATACCTAGAAGTGGTTTAGATGCAATACTACAATATTATTCAGTCCACTTGTGTCTGTGCATGCAGTTATTATTACTTGAATTGCACATGATATTGTGGTTATACCTGTTAATTAACTTAGTGATTATGCAATTGAGATCAGGAAGAGAACTGTTTTTGGAAAAGTAAAAAATAGCGTAAAGTTCTCTTACACTGTTTTCAGTGTCTGCTTTGAAAGCTAATTTGTTTTAGTACATTTTTAATTAAATTCTCTATATACTAAGTCATCAATGCCATTTTTTGGTAATGGATTTTCCTGCTTCAATATTATGTGGATTAACTGTGTAAGTCTACATGATGCTTAAGTTCTAAGAGTTCTAATACTTTAGGGGAAGGATAGCCAGGCAATTTAAAGTCTGTATGTTACTAGAATTAGGAAAGTGCTGCTAAAATGTATCTTTATTTTTCTCAATTTACTTTGATCCTCAATAGGTTTCCCTTGTGCTTTCCCTAAGAAGTGTGCTGGTACCTGCAAAATGAACTGATTTTCTCTAGTTTAAACATAAGCAAAAGTTTGGAACCATAATATGGGTCATCAGACATAAGAGTATTTACCTTGTTCTCCTCGTCTCCTTAAGTGTGTTAATAAATGCCAAAGTACGTACAGGAATTGTCATTATTCTTACATTTCTCATTCCCAAATCTTGCTGTATATAATGATTTAGTGAATCTGTATATAACTTGGAGTTCTGAGAGAAGTAATGAAATTGATTTCTCAGTAATGCATCAATTTATTTGAAATAAAAGTCTTTCTGCAGTCATTGCCTTTTATCACTGCAGAGCCATTAACTAATAGCTTCCATCCTGGGACAATGGAATGACTAGAGCCTGAGGGAAAATAATTTTCTCTAATACATGTGCAAGAAGCAGTAGTCTACAAGAGCTGGATTTTTTAGAAGCAGACTATAGAAATAATTTGTTACTATCATTTTGGAAAGAGTGAGGGCTGAAAAATGATGAGAGGCGTTCACATAATCAGAGAGAAAGAACAGAGCAGAGACATGCTTTCTAGCAGAGGATTCTTGTTTAGCTGTGAGACCAGCTGAACAAGAAAGTGCAAAGCACTGGAAAACAACACTTCAGTGTGGAGAAGAAGCTGTGTGCAGCAGGGAGGATCCCTGGCACCCTTCCAGGCCCCCAACACTAAGCCTGAGCAGTGATCTAGATAGTGAGAAGAAATGGAAGTCTACATTTTTGTCTTTTTATCTATCTAGCTCTGTTTTTCCTGGGTTTCTGCAGTAGAGATGAGTTTGTCTCAGACAGGAGTGAAGAGTTTTCAGAACAATGCATAAAGTGCAGTTTACCTGATGCTGGTTTCTGTAGCCCAGCTGGGAGAGGTGCTCTTGGGTGAAACATTTCATTAAGGTATTACCTAGATCCAGAAAATGCCTAGGGTACAATTTAAGTTTGAGAAATGAAGGCTGCAAGAAACTAGGATAATGGAAATGAGTTGGGAGTTACTGACTTGATAAGGGAAGAATTAGAAACCTAAATGAATTTGGAAAACCTGAACTCTTACTGTTCAGTCACAACAGGAGGAGTAGTTGTCATGGTGTCTTCAACTTCAAAGCACTTGTGATGCACACAGTAAGCAGTTCCTTCCTCTGATGGGGTCTGAATTCAGATAAGGAACTTGAGTATCAGATTGTTTTAGAGGTATTTCTGTTTCTGCATAGGAGCAATTAACAACATCAGTTTCCAGTATCCTGCTCCCACTCACATAACAGTTCCCCCAGCACTGCATGAACATTGAAGGACTTGTTATCACTGCCCCACACCACTACCCCATTCCAGCAGTCAATAGATATTAATGTTGTTTTGCATTTATGGCAAAGGGAGTAGGATAAGGAAGATGTAAAGCAGAAGTTCAGTTTGAGGCAATTAGTAACATACTGCTTCAGTTTGTGTTGATGAGAAATCTGGCATGAGGACTGAAGAACAGTCAGGGATTGTCCCTCAGGTAATTTAGGCAACATCTTTTTCTTTAGTCAGGCTGATTGCTTCAGTACAATTTATGAACTATTAAACAATTTAAATTTTTCCTTAGTGAGATATGTGGATATCTAAATACCTCTCGAGAATAAGGAAACCAGGAAGTACATTAACAACTGTCAGTGAAGGTTTTTAATCCTTCACTGTATGCCACTGTTGAGACTGAGGACATTAGCAGGAATGCTGTAAGGCAGCATTGTTTTGATCAAGAAAAATAGCTCTAGTTTCCCTAATGAATTCTGAAAGTACTTTAAGTTCCACATAATAACTAATGTCCATTAATCTTGACCCCTGCAAGTCTGTAATGGCTGCTAAACAAAAGCATATATCAACAATGGAGTGCCTGCTTGAAGCATGCACTAAAAATGTTGGTAGAAGAGAAGCAGTGCTGCTTTTTAATGCAGAGGGGGAAATCCAGGACTCAAGATCAGTAGATACTCCCATTTGTGAGTAGTCCATTAATGATTTGAACTCCTATTAGGTTTTTCCTTTGGGTAAAACAAACTCAAATTTCTTAGAAAACTTACTTCAGAAAGCTTACTTCAGAAGACTGTTGTATCAAGCTGAGTTTGGAGACTTGTCCCTGCATCATTATCAACCAGGCACATAAAAAGCAGAATATGGATGCTTTAATTCTCCACCCCACAGCAGATACCACAGCAGGCAAAAGTGTCCTTTTCCATGTGATCCAAGCATATTGCCACCACATTGCCCAGAAGAGGCCTCTGTTTTCTGAAGACAATGTTCAGAGCCTCTCCTGTTCAGAGCCTCCTTTTGCTGTTTCTCAAACTACCACTGTGGCTGGACTATGTCTTTAGCTATCCCCATAAATATTTAGTGGAAAACTAAATTGAAGGCATGACATTGTATGTTTTGCCAGTTACAGTGAAATAAACCATCAGACAAACCAGATCATGTTAAACACTCTTGCAAAATACGCTTCTACTAGGCAGAGAACCTGTAGAGCTTGCAGATGCAATCAACAGAATTCTAAGAAATATCTCAGCCGATGTCGCTGTTTACTTTAGACCATTGTGTCTGGAATGGTAATACAAGAAGGCTTTTTGTGTTCCAGGTGTTAGCAAGGGTGGGTGAAGTGCACCTGAGCTGTGGGGCCAGCACTGCCTGCAAAATCTTGGTGTGTGGACAGGCTTCTCCTCTGCCATGGCTGCACACATGCACTGCCCCCCACACACACACCCTGAAGAGTCTCCTGGCTGAAAAGGAACAGGAATGTATCTGAGTGAGGTCAGCTGTGAAATGTGTTCAGTCAGTTTGGAGAGGGGCTGTAAAGTGGTTTTGTTCCTGAAGTCACACAGAGAATTGTCTGGTCTTCCTTCATCCAGGCCCCTGTGTGGCATGTTAGACCTTGCTCCTGTCCCTGCATCAGTGTGACTATCTCATTCTCAGACAGCAACTAGAAAGAACAACTTGTTGCAGACTTAGTTTTTGTTAAATGTTTGAAGTGCTGTGGCTCTCTAGTCATTTGCAGCCCAGAGAAACACCTTTTCACAGTATTCTTGTGTGCATCCATTCGTCCAGCTAAATTGATAATTGTACTTATTTTATGAGCCTATAACCGATACCACTATATCAGTAAGTCCAGGCTGTCATGGTTGAACTCCAGGCACCATCTAAGTACCACACAGCCACTCACTTGCTTCCCTTGCCCTGTGGGGAGAAGAACTGGATAAAAAGTAAACTCATGGGTTCAGATAAGAACAGTTTAATAATTGAAATCTAAAATATTACAATAATAACAGCATCATAATAATTGTAATGTAGAAGGACAGAGAGGAGTAAAACCTAAGGGAAACGAGATGCACAGTATAACTGCTCACGACCTGCTGCCGTGTCCCCCAGAAGTGATCGACCCCTCCCAGCCAGCTCCTCCCATTTTGTATGCTGGACATGATGTTCAGTAGTATGGGATATCCCTTTGGCCAGCGCATGTCAGGTGTCCTGGCCATGCTCCCCACCCACTTCTTGTGCAGCTCCTCACTGGCAGAGCACGGGAAACTGAAAAGCCCTTGGCTCAGGGTAAACACTATCAAGTAAAGCTAAGCAATCAGTGTATTATCAACATTATTGTCATATTAAATCCAACCCCACAGTACTGTGCCGTCCACTAGGAAGACAATTAACTCTATCTCAGCAGTAACCAGGGCACAGGCTCAGTAGTTGCCTGTTACTCTGGACTGATAATAGATCTTCTCATCAGATATCTTCTTCATTAGTGTAACGGAAAAGGCTGCAGCTGAACAATACCCATGAATCTGGTTTCTAGACAGCACCATCATAAAAATTTACAGCTTTGCAACAGAAAGTACAGACCAAGTATAGACTGCCTTTTGCTAGTTCAAATTTATCCCAGAAATACTGACAGAAAAAAAATTGTAGAGCAGACTGTAGAGGGGATCAAGACTCTGAGGCAGGAGAGCTGTGATCTGCTGCACCGGAGAGTTTGTCGTATCTTAGCTAGTGTGAAAACAACAGGTATGGTGAATTCTCAGCGGTGTGATTTGATTTGGCAGTTGGGCTGGTTGGCATATGCCTGTTCGATCCAGATGGAATTTGTGGGGCTCAGTGACCCACTATTGTAGAGATCCAAATCTAATGAATGCAGACCCACTTTTTAGGGAGGTTGTTGGTAGTGCACATTTAAAGAAAAAAGGATAGTACTTGTTTTGAATGTATTTCATCTATTGGTATGCTGTATATATCATTTATGTAAACCTTATAAAAGTGATGTAAAACTCACAAAGTTCTGTCAGAGATTCTTAAAACTTTCCTCTATTTCTCATGGAAACCTAGTAGTTTCTAGCCCAAATTTCTAACAAATTTTTAAGATTTCTTTTACCAAGAAGTGACTTCCTGTCTTGATGTCATTTCATTTTGTAATGTACTAGCTTTTCTAAAACATTTTTCAGCATACTGGAATGTCTGAAGCCAAATGCTGGCTTAAAATACAGCTTTTTAGTGCTGAATAAATTATTTTCTAGGTTCTTTGTAGCTTTGTGTTTCAGTGCTGTTGTGTCTCCAAAACAAAGTCTTCACAAATGTGTTGCACTGCATGGAAAAAAAGATTAATTGTGTACAATTTTGACCAATAAATAAAGAAAAATACCAGTTGGCAGGGCTTGGAATTTTGGGAAGGAGAAGGTGGGGGGATGAGATGTGCCAAGATAGCATTTCTTGCCACTGGAAGCGCTGAAGTTTTCTGATAAAGAAACAGACGTAGTAGAGGAACGTAATACTGCAGGAAGATGTTGTAGGACACAGAGAACAAGTCCTGCAGCCAATTGCCAGATGGAGCGGTCTCATCTCACTGCCATGCACCACAGTGTAAACCCACACCTGCACAACAGCCACAACACCTGCACTACTGAGAGTTAACTACACAGTGGACAACTGGCTTACCAGATCGTGAGCCAATAAACTGAGGGATTGTCCAGTTAAATCACTTGGGAATGTGAGGAGAATGAAGGACTTCCCTTTTTTGGCAGGACTGAGCTGGTATATTTCATGAAATAATGCATCTGCTTGGAAAGGGAGGGGAGGGGTGTTTTGCCCCCATGGAACACAACATTTGAAAGGAATTTGAAGTCTGTTTTTTTGTGTTCCAGTGGAGATGACAGTATTACCAGTATCCTTGTGGAGTCAGTGATGTGTTTTGTCTTACTTTCAATATTTTATGATTAAACAGAGGTGTTCTTAGTTAATATTCTGGTGAGTAAAGCCATTATTCAGTGAATGAACATCCTAGAAAGATGTGGGGTTTAGCTATTTGCAATGTAATCTCAGCAATTTACTAAAAGCAAGGACAAAGGAATAAAAGAGTTAGTAAAAATCAGAGTTAAAGGCTTTGACAAAATCATCTTATATTTCAATATAGCTTAGTGTAGCCTATAATATATGTATTAGCACACACATTAAGATAATCTGTGAATATGTATTTTAAAAAGCTATTATATACCAAATCTTACTTCCAGCCTCCTTAGTTAGCACAATGAGCATGTTATCAGCTAAATTACATCTTAAATTGTTAAGAAGCCCAGTGATGCACCTTGAAGAGTGTTCTCAGTGTTTGAGTGGTTCTGGCAAATGCAGCCAGGATTCCAAGCATTACTTTGCAGTGCTGGGATCTTCAAACTGGAGTTGTACTCCACTATGTTGGAGCAGGGATACCTCCACATACAGTGTGCTCCTGTGAGAAAAATTAAGGCAGTTTGACTTTTTTCAGATAAGTCGGGTGCTGCTTCTTTTCCAACTCCTTATTTTGATGTATGGTTTTGAATCTTCTAAATTGCCCATACATCTTATATTTTTTTCCCACTTTTCATCTTCATTTCTTATTGCATGCTACCATTTTTGAAGACGATTACTCATTTAGATCTCTAGTGAAGGCACTATTCTTCATCACTGTCTGAGACTATCTCCTTCAGTGCTTCCTATAACAAAAATTAGTTTGAAGAATTAGTCCATTTTCAAAAGACTTTTTTCAAACCAAATCCAAGTAGAGTTGCTGTACAATGCTCACCAGGCACCGGGAAGGAAGTATTTCTTCTCTTGATACCACCTATTACAGCCTTCCAGAGCTACCCGGAATCTCTATAGAGCTATAAATCTTACATTTGTTGTCAGAATGGGTAATATTTGTACACTAGAAGAAGCTGTAAACAGAACTTGATGTGAACAGCAGCCTGGTTTAGCTTTAAGATAGGAATAAGAAGTGATATGCCACAGTGCATCTGTGCATTTTCTATTATGGAAATGTCAGATAATAGTCCAGCATTCCACATAGTGAAAAGGATATTTAATTTTTCTGTTGTCTTTTACACATCAACAACAGGAGTATTTGTTGTGTGATATAAAACTGTCACTGTCACATTGACCTTTTGAAGAAATAGTTGATGTATGTTGTAAATGTCTTCTTATAACAACTATGAGGATCATTTTTAAACAACTTAAAGTTAATAAAATAAGTAATATTTTAGAGGCACAGATTATTTATCTGTGATTTAATTAGAAAAGCAGAATTGTAGGTTCAACTTTTCAGTTTTCCATTACCCAGTTTAATTAATACCTGTATCTAAATTAGTTCAGCGCAGGGAAAATCAGCCTTTCACTTTAAAGTTTTATTGCTACACTGTTTGTTTTTGAAATATCCCAAGCAAATGTTTAGTTGCTAAGAAATCACCGTTTTCTTAAGGAAAACATTAAAATTGTTAAGAAACTACCATTGGGGTGATTTTCTTATTATTAAATTTTCCCCTTGATATAAATATCAGGAAAGCACAGGCTTGTCAAATGGACAATTTTAACAAAATCTGCAAAATATCCTTGTTGACACATTGTAGTAATTTCTGCATTTATTTTAAATCTCCTGTGACTTCCTGCCGTTAAAAACGCTCTTTAATTTTAGATATACATTGAGTGTTGACTTCAAATACCTAACTATAAAGATGTTGTTAAGATGGTGTTCAGTTTCCAAAATAGTTTCTCACCATTAGAATTGTGCACAGATGTGCTAAATTTTAAAGCAGAAAGGCACTGAAGCTGTACAGGATTTAATTGGATCTCACTTTACTGTTGTGTTAGTGAAAATACTCTTTGGAACTGTCAGTTGGAATTGGTGGGTGCCTGCGAAGACATTTCTGTGAGCAGCATTGAAAGTGTGCTGTTCCTCCAACTGTAGGGGTTCTTTCTGCACCCCGGGTCTGTGCAGGAAACATTCTCTGTGCATTTTTCTGCATGTTAGATTTCTGGATCATCCTGTAATCTTGCAAACAGCATTGGATGAGTTTTTGAGGAAATATATGAGGTGTCTGGCATTTGTTCCTGTGATGCTAAATATTGTCCTGTTTGTCATAGCGTGAGAGTAAAGTGAAAACACACACTCCAGCTTGCCAGTATGGGGCTAGTGCTATTTGTTGCTCTTAGAGCAAGCAACTGTGTGCTTGGCAGTGTGCTGTGCTATGCCAGGGAGGAGCACCGGGACAGAAAATTCAGTGTTCCCACACAGATGTATGAGAGAAATTGCCAGAGGGTAGACACCTGAGTTAAAGGCATGCTGTGGACAATTGCTCACTCCCGTGTCAAGTGTACACAAAAGATCATAGAATGGTTTGGCTTGGAAGGGAGCTTAAAGATATTGCCATGTGTCCCACGTTAAGAAAATATAACTGCAAAACTTAGGATATCTCCTTGAAAATTTAACCATCTTGTCTATGCCATATAATGTATTAATGCTCACAACTTTGATTTTCAGTCTGTATGTTCTCAGGTCTCAAGGACTTTTCACCTTGTTAGCCAAGTACTGGGCTGGCATCTTCAAAATTGGCTGAAAAACAGTTTTCCTGGATAACCAGCCCCAATTCATCATAACTGAATGATACTGCCACAGAACTAGTTAACCTTAATAAGTCGTTCCCATAGTCAAATTACTGTGGAATGGAGTCGCCGTCCAGTTGCATTGCGGAATGCCACATCACCTTCTTTCCATTATGGAAGGAGTTTACAGCAAGCTGTGGTCCAGATGTGCGTGGAAACAGGACAGACCTTCCACACTGAACTTCAGAGGTGTGCCTGTGGCAGCATAGGTTGTCTTGCAGGGCTGTTCTGCTGTTGGAAGGCAGCGGGCTGTTTCAAAATGCCCTTTTCAAACCCTTGCCTTCCAAACTGCTTACAGCTGCTGTGTGACTGTTCTCATTAGACAGTAACTTGGCTGTGTTTGGTGGCAATTTTAAGTCCTGATTTATAATGTCAATGATGTAAGCTGGTTGCTTGTAAAAGACTAAACACATTTGATCTGCAGACTCTGCTTTGTTACTGTAGCAATTTTAGGAGTTATTGAAAAAAAATCAGGATAATTTGCAATAATTTAGTTTACTTCTTACAGAGAGGGATGGGGATTGTGGATATTTGGAGTTTAAAGGATATGTGAGCAATTATTTAAATGCTTTAGTTTTCTTTTGCAAGTTTAAAATGAGGTTTGGAAGAGGTTTGTGTTTGCTTTGTTTTAAACAAGGGTTATGTTGCCCTTTGAGTTCCTTTGCTAGTTAGATGTTTCTATTTTAATATAGCACTGTATTTCTTAAAGGGATGTCTTTGGGATGCAAAACAAACCACAGACAATCTGCTTTGTGTTTTTTCCAATGTTATTTTTTCCAGCTAACTATAAATTAAGGCCTTAAGACAATACAAGCAACAAATACTGAACTTTTTTTTTTTCACTGCATTGTTCCCTGTGGCTCTTTCAGTGAACTAAATTTAAATTGAAATTATAAGAATGGAGTTTTCATTTGACCTGTTGATTGCAAGTTGTACATTGCAATCATATTTTAGTGGTCATTTTGGCAGATCAAGAACTGAAAAAATTTTTATTTTCAATAACTTTTCCTGTGCTATTTTTTACATGCATATACTATGCACTATTGCAGCTTTGTAATGCTGTTTGTTCATTTGGAATATCGCTAGCTGTATTGTTCATTAGCATACTGTAAATTAAATTTTCCTGAAAAACACTTTTATACATACGTAATTACAAATGTGGGGGTTTTTTCCATTTTTAATATCATTGTGAATTACACTTATTTAAATCTCCTGACAGTTCATTTAAATATGTGGGGTTTTCTTAAATGTAAATCTCTTTTGAAAAGATTTCTCCAGTGTGTGATTTCTCCAGTGGTGGGCCTTCTAGTACTGGGTATTATAAAAGAAAAGTAATTAATGCAAAGGGAAAGGAAATGTGAATTGTAGAAGTTTTTTCAAAGAGCTATTAGATATTGAAAGTTTTACATTCATTCTTTTGGCATTTTTTCATCTGTGAAGTTAAAGATATTCAGTTATGGATATGTTTGGCCAAGCAAAATCTCTTTTAAAAATGCAAATGGGGCTAATAGAAGCTTGCAACTTACTGCTGAATCATTTTCTCTGAATAGTAGGAAGGAATCCTGCATGTGCTTAACTTTTCCACTCAAAAGTGCTGTGCACTATCGCTCTCAAACTGGAAATGACAAGCAGTGGGCACAAAACTATGAGGAAAATATACACTTTAAATTGTGTGTTGTGTTAATAGGTGTGCTGCCATGGGGATATACTGCTTTTCCTCTGAAGGTAGAAATTATTAATGGAGAATCTCTCTTTTCTGAATTTGCAAAGAAATAATGCAGCTCTGTGTTACTGATATTCTTCCTCCACACTTCTATCAGAGTTAGCTTTGCATTTGATTTCATAATACTTGCTTTTTTTTATTTCATATTTCTTACTTGTTTTTCGAATAGCTGTGAAGCTGCAGTTTACAGTACACAAATACCGAAAGGTGTTTATATCACAGTAAAAACAATACATTCAGGAGAGGTTTTATGGGGGGATTTCTAACAGAGGACTAATACTTGGCTGTGTTTTCTTTTTTGTTTGCTTCATGGCTTTTTCTTTCCCATAAGTGAGGAAGTTTTTATATCCAAATTGAATAGAGCTGTCATTCTAGCCTTGCTGTAATAACAAGAACTGACAAAATAGATGATATCCAGTCTTCTGCATTTCCAAAAATACTGCTTAATACAATTGAATGAGGGATGAAAATATGTAAGAGCTGTCCCTTAAAGTTTTCTGGAAAGTCGTTTTGTAGACTGAGCTCCATTTTTAATTAACTAGTTACACTGAATATTTCAGGTCCCTGTATTTTGTTGGTTGTCCTCACTGAAATGTAGTTGCAATGAAGTATATTTAAATAAAAAAGTAGCTTTGTTGCTTAAATTAGTAATTTGCTAGTCTTTGCCGTAATTGTTTAGCAAATTAACTGTTCTGCACTTTCAAGAAATAATCAGCTGGCAGTGAGTTACTATTTCAGTGACCCTTTTTTCTACAGGCTCTGTGCTATTGGTTTATGTCGCAGTAAACTTACAGTATCTGGGTGGGCTCTAAAAACCTGCTTGTCCTGACACGTTCTTTAATACAGCATCAGCAGTGGACATGTTTCATATGTGTAACTGATAGCTGTCAGACCCTATTTTTTTTTCCATGGGTAAATACCATCAGTTTCCATAGATGCAGTCTTAGAAACAGATGAATATGAATGTTTTCAGCTGTGATCATTGTGCTATAGACTCCCTCCATGAATTTATCTGTATTTCGCAGTTTGCACTGAGAAATTTATACATGTACTTCTTATTCACCACTTTTTAAATACGCACAACTCGTTTCTTCTTTTGCTGAGTAAGACTCTTTTAGGTTTCTTTAATTCCCAATTATTTTTTCTCTGGCTAATGGTATCATTAATGCCTAAAATAGTGCTGTAGCTCTGAAGGCTGAAATCATCACGAAGCCAGCATGTGAAACTCAAGTGCCATACATTTGTATAGCGTTTAATGAAAATGTGCTGAGATTTCTTCCAACTGGGCATTAAGTATGGAGCTTCCTTGCCCACACTACATGCTAATAGAGGCTGCATGGAAATAATCAGTTATGCCTGAGAAACTGCTTTTTATTGTGAATTAGGCTGCATTTAGTGCCCTGAAACTCCCTTAGCACACCACATTTGAGTTTCAGTAGCGAAGTATTCATCCCGGTTTTCCTTGTGAGAGATTTAGAGCCCAGACTGAATCCCAGGGCTTCAGCCTTACTCCCAGGAGGATTAGTCTTACCACCCCACACTGAAAGCAAAATCCACCTAATGTCACTGTGAGGAAATACTCTGTAAAGCAGCAGCAGTGTATCTTTTTGTTCCATGGATGCAGCAGAAAGGAAAAATGAAACATGGTACTGCTCACTTCCCATTTTGATTTGAAGTCTCCTTCTGACTTCTCACTCCATCTTGTCCATCTCCGCGAAAAGCTGAGAAAGGGGAGGTCAGGAGTCACTCAATGAGCCTATAAATCAAACAGTCTGGGCTAATGAGAATTCCTGTTTCCTGGAAAACAGCAATAAGAATGCCTGTATAAATAAAAATTGCTTTGTATTTCAGCATTGCTTACAAGCTCACCAGTTTGACTGTCAGTCTTTGCACTTATTTCTTTTGGATAGACATAGTTCATGACAGTATTTATCAAAGGTCTTTCTTGCTATATGCTATTTCTCTATGCTCTCAGAAATAAAGGGACCATTGTTAAATTACTGCTTTTTCCTAAAAGATAGAAGATCATTTCATTAGTTTTTCGTGATTGCAATGGGTGCATTCTCTTAATGAAACCCCACCCAGCAACAAAAAGGACAGCTATTTAAGAGATACCCCCTTTACATGTATGTTTCTGCTTGAAATTTGATCAAATGATCGGGAAGGATTTTGAAGGTGTTTCTACAGCTCATTATGAATTCTGTGCAATGCAAAATCTCGATTTTATTTTTGGCTCAGAAGTACACGTCTGATATAAAATTCCCTCTGGCAAGGAAAAGAGATTTTAGGATTCCACAAATCCAAATTCTTTTGCTTATGGCTATGTCCCAGTTGAAGCGTTAGATTTTCCTTGGAGATCTTTCAGAGCCAGGAACATAATTCTTTCAGCAGGGTATGGTGCACATCAGCTTCTTGGTTAAACTGGTTCATTCTCCAGAGATGCAAAGAAAATTGTTGTTCAGTGTGGCAGTACTAATCCAAAGAGACACAAAAAGGAAGGATGAGACCCCAAAGTTTGAAAGCGTGAAAGGGTAGATGCTGGTGCAGTGAGATTTGGTTAATCAGTTAAGGTTTTATTTTTACCAAAAAAAGCAGAAACTTGAATATTTCAAAACCATATAACAACATATAATGTATTTCGGCAATATCACATTCACACAATGGCTTTCTTCTTTCTTTTGGGATGCAAGAGGAAAGTAAATCTACTCATTATTTTCAAACAGTCGTATACTTTGTTTTCCTTCCTTGTTCAGAAGAATGGAAGAAACAAAATTAACAATACTTTGTTCTTTACACCTACAGCTGACAGTACATAACAGCCATTAAAGAATGAATTGTGTGAACTGACTACTGTTAGTTCATTTAAAAGCAAGTGCTGTACTTTTTGTCTAGGCCTGAAAAAAAGTTGAGTCCTTTAGCCCCATTTTTTTTTCTCATGTTGAATCTGAGTCTCTCAGTAAACACTGAGGTACCTCCATTCACGGACATTATCTCTGTCTGCCCTTCCAGGGGTCACAAGCGCAAAATGGATGAAGATGATGCTCTGAGCGAATCCAGTAAAGAATCCAGCAATGAAGATGAGGAAGGAAGCAGCTCTGAAGCAGATGAAATGGCAGCAGCACTTGAAGCTGAATTGAATGACTTCATGTGAGATTGATAGAGAAGATGGAGCCTGTAATTATATTTTACTTCTCATAAACAGATCGGACCACATGAGTCCTTTATGTCACTATTCAATGTTTTTCCAAAATGTGTGTGTATATTTTGCAAAGCAAAACAAGAGGTGACACAGTATTTTACAAAATTGGAAATAGATGCTTTTAAGTTGTTTTACTAAAGGAAAATATACTTTTTTAAACAAAAAAAAGTATTAAATGTGACATGGTGTGCTATGCCAAAGACATGTTAGATCTGTAGAACCTTCATGTACAGGACAGTGATGCAAAGACTGATTAAACACACATCAAGTTTCTAAAAATATTTCAGGCTGTGATTTATGGGTTACAGTCTTCAAAAAAAAGAAGAGAGAAAGGAGGTGGAATTGTCTGGGTAGTACAGCAGGAACCAGCTGAACTGGTCATCCTTTTCCACAAATAAAGCTATCAAATATAAAAGGATTTTTGAAATAAAAAATAACTATTTATATTTGTATAGAAACAGAACGTGATATGCAAGCTTTGTAAACTCTGCACTTGATCCACCTGTCATTTGCTTCTAAGAAGATGCATTCTGATCAACATTCATGGTTTTAGGTTACTTTGTTGAATTAGGTGGGTTCTTTAGGGACATTGTTTAGGTCTTTAACTTTTCTTCTCTGTGACCAGAAATATAGCACAGCATACTGTGTGATCCCTGTTCTGCCATAAGATGCATATTCTCTCATTTGTGTTGTCTTGGAAAGAACGAGTGCTACTTCAGTCTAGATAGGATTTAATTTCTTTGACAAGAGATCTGATGTAAAGTTTTTGTATATTCTATTTCATATTTGACCCACAAAACAGATTTTCTTTCATTTAATAAAGGTTCATTTTGTACACTTTGTTTCCCTTTCCTCTTCATTTTCTTCCATCAAACATAAGGCACTTTTCTGTAATCTTTCCTTTATTTTGCATGAAAAAAAGGAAGAACATTGAAAGCTAGGGCAAATTTGTAGATTCAGGCAGGTCACTGAGGCACAGAAGAGAAACACTGGCTCAGAAGATCTTTTCTTTGGTACATTAACTCTCACATCCTGACATTTTCTCAGGTGTCTTTGACTGGCCTCTGAAATGACCATAAGAGTTGTTGTTCTGGTATTGAATTGCTGAGGCTAGAATCATGGTTTATTCTCAATTGTTAGCAACTGGAGAGTCACATCCTTTAGAAATATGTTTGCAAAAGAAGACTCATTAGTTCATATGTCATGGTTAAAAGGAAGTACTTTCTGGTGCAGAAATACTTCATTTTGCCACTTAGCAGTAAAACAACATGTCAGTAAGATCTCAGCTGCTTTGCAAATAACAGCCTGGTTTTTAAAGCTTCATAATGACAATAAAGGAGAGATGGAGAAAATACAGTGATCTTTTCCAGATTAATACTGCTTTTCCACTTCTGAATGCAGACAAAAATGGTGGGGGTTTTGGGAAAATGTTGAACTTCCTGGACATTTACACAGGTACCACATAGATAAAGGCTACAGTGCCCTGTCTGCTGTAGCTTTCCATGAAAACCAGAAGGATGTCTCCAAGTGAATTTCATTGTATAGGAGAAGAAAATGACTAATGCTTATAAAATGGGAAGTCAAAATACTTTTTTTCCCCAGCAACATAAATGCAGCCTCCCCAGCTATCCAAGAATGACTCCTTGCAATTAAATATTAAAATGTCAGGGGTTGTGGGGTATGTTTTGTGTTTTCTTAAAACCCAACTTGAAATAATTTGAAATAACACCAGCTTTCCGGGTCACTGTGATGCTGTAAATGACTTGACAGGACAAATTTCAGCAGAGACTTTTTTCTGGCTGATGGTCTTTGCCAGTCACACAACACTGTGGGCAGCATTCAGGCTCTGAATGTAAACACAGCCAGCGAGCAAAACCATGCAGGCTGCTGTCAGCTCAGCAGTGCTTTGCATTGCTGCCAGGGTTAAAGCCAAGCAGTTCTCCAGCAGCTGTTGACACATTACTCACTCAGGTATCTCTAACAACCCCTGCTCTCCAGTCCTTGGAGTGGGAGGGCTGTGCACAGGGAGAGTTGCCAGAGCAGCCCAGAAGGCTTTAAGCCCACTTGCTGACTGGAAGTAGACTCCTGCTCATTCAGGTGGCTGTATCCAGTACACTGGTCATCAGCCTCTCTGCACAGGTAGGAGAGAGGACTGGAAAACTTAATAGATGGTAAGTTAAATGCACTGACTAACCTGCCAGCAAGAAGTCTTTGCATGTATGAAGTTGTCACTCCCACTGACTTACAGTTTTTTGAAGATGCAGGAGCATCCTAGGAAAAGCAACAAATGTGATTTGTGAAATAGCCTTAATTCTTTATGAAGTGACCTACACCTTTTGACTAGTTGTTTCATCCCACCTTTTTGACCTACTTCTGTACATTAGGCAGCTAGCAAGGACCTGCTGCCAGCAAGGGCTCTCTCACAACTCAAGCAAAGATCAGACTCCCAATGAGGCTGTTGCCAGGCAGTGCTGGTTTCTGAAGGATTACCAGCTGTGGAAATGAGCACAGAAGGGGCATACAGTGCCTCGTGCTTCGTTAAGCTTTCTAAGCATGTACTACCGCTGCTGGCCAGGAAAGGTGACTCCCAAGGTCTGATGGTTATTTAAGAACTGGTGAGGGTTATCATTTTGATTTAAAGACCAAGAGTCTCCCTTTTTCCTTCTCAATTTGCCTTCAGCAATTTTTATGAAAATGAGAAGACATCACAGCTCTGATGGGGATCAAGGAATCATAGAATAGTTTGGGTTGGAAGGGACCTTTAAAGGTCACCTAGTCCATCCTGTAATGAGCTAGAGACATCTTCAGCTAGACCAGGTTGCCCAGAGCCCTGTCCAACCTGGCCTCGAGTGTTTCCAGGCATGGGGATGTAGTGGGACCCATGATAAAAGCAAAAAGCATTGGGTTGCCAAGCTTTTTTCCCTGTGCATGTGCTGGGGAGGGGGGGAAATGAGGGAATGGTGTCGCTTAGCACCAAGATGTGAAAAGCTGCAAGCATGTAAATACTTTCACTGTTGAGTTTTGTTCATATGTGAAGTGAGCCCTGGAGTCTTCTCAGTGTTAGTAACATCCTCTGTGAAGGGTGGGAAGTCTCAAGTTTCCTTCTTGGCACTACTGCTTGTGAATAGGTGACTGTCTTAAAAGTGTGAAAATACACACACAGAAACCAGGAGCTGTACCTAAAGATTTCTCAGCTCTGCCTAATTTTACTAAAGTGAACACTGCAGTAGGTGACAAGTCGAAGAATAAATATATAGTGGTCTTGTTAAGCAAGTGGATCTCATCATGAAACTGAAAATTCAACCTAAGAAAATTCCCAGTTCTCAGTACCTGCAGGCAAGCAGGTATATACATTTGTTTTTCCTATCCTATACCACCTTCTGTTGTCATTTCAGAAGTGTTTGGAGCCCAGCAACCAGCACAGCCTCCACTCTCCTCCCTTTCTGAGGAACGGGAAGCAGCAGCATCTAATCCCCCAGGCAGCATCATCTGCAGCAGACATGCATACCTACAGGTATGCTGCAGCTGCATACCCTATGCTCTTCCTGTTGACCTGGCTGGTTTTTTTCTGCAGTTTCTTTCTAATGAGATCTTCCTACTCACACATCGTTAATATTATTATTTTATCATATTGTTCTACTAGCCTTTCCCCATCTAAAGTACACAAAAAGAACATGCACCTTATGCAGCGTCTCTCCTTGCAATCACATCCCCTATCTGATCTCCACATAAAAATTCCAAAACCAGCACTAGTAAGATTTCCTCCCCCACCACAAGCTCCATCAACAGGACACTATTCATCCTGATGTGCTGCTGCTGGCCCAGCATAAGCCTTGTGATCCCCAAATGTGAACCCAGCAGATACAGAGGCAGCTCATGGGATGCCCACACAGAATCATAGAATTGTAGAACAGTTTGGGTTCGAAGGTCAGCTGGTCCAACCTCCCTGCAATTAGAAGGGCCATCTTCTAATGACCAGGTTGCTCAGAACCCCTTCCAGCCTTACCTTAAATGTTCCCCAGGATGGGGCATCCACCACCTTTCTGGGTGATCTTCTTTAGTGTTTCACCATCCACATTGTGAAAAACGTCTTCCGTATATCTAGTCTGAATGTACTCTCTTACATAATAGTTTACAACCATTACCCTTCGTCCTATCGCAACAGACCCTGCTAAAAAGTCAGGCCCCATCTTCCATATAAAGCCACCCTAAATAGAGAAGACAGAAAGATAGTCCTGCTCAGGAGCAGCAGGAGGAAGGACCAACCTGGTTGCACACACAATAGTTACCTGAGGTGCTGGAAGCTTCACAAACCTCATCTAGGTTTCTATAGGTGGAAAGCAGCTACCACAGTTGTTTTAATTCAGAGTCATCAACTGGCTTTATTAGATAGATAGATAGATAGATAGATAGATAGATAGATAGATAGATAGATAGATAGATAGATAGATAGATAGATAGATAATAGATGAACTATAGTAACAGAACAGTAACAAATAGATAAGTGAAACCACTGCCTTTTTGTAGGCTGGGTGTGACTCCTTCCCATGAGGAGGGAAGAACATCTTTCTTCTAGGGAAATTTTGGTCCTTGGTGTCATATAGCTCATAACCATATAGGGAGAAACTCACCTTTGCTTCTTTTCTGGGCTCCCCTGTAAATCAACTGGATTGTTCCCAGCAGCTATTAAGTCATTGTCCCCAAGAGTTAGGCCAGCTGTTTTCCTGGATCTCCACTGGGCCCACATGTACCCTGTGATCTTTCTCCTCCAAGGAAAAAGACAAAGTCTGTTGTCATCAATACATGTATCACAGAATGGCTGAGGTGAGAAGGGACCTCAGGAAGTCATCTAGTCCAACCCCCTACTCAAGCAGGGAGAGCTGCCTACAGTTGGTTGTGCAGGACCCTGTCCAGCTGGTTTTTGGATGTCTCCAAGGATGGAGGGTCCATAGCCTGTGCTCAGTCACCCTCACAGTAAAAAGATACTTCTTTTTTCTTTCAAGGGATGTGGAAGGGGAAAAAGAATAAGCACAAGGAGCATGATTGCTGTTGCAAATGTCATATGAGCTCCTTAATTCTTCCATGCTGGCTATGAGCTATGAGGGTGCTATGAGCTGTCCTCTTCCACTGAGCTGTCTGTGAGTCAGTGTGTCTCGCCAGGAGACTGGGAGGCAGAACAGAGCCAGGCCTTCCTCCTGAGTCACCACTGCTCTCTTCCTGAGCCAGATTTTCTCTTCCTGAGCCAAACTCTCGCCAGAGCTGGCAGACAGGAACCGTATTGGAAGACCATGTAGGTTTAACAGACAACAACAAAACACTCATCCTTCTCTAAGTCTACTGTGGCACTTGAACGGTGAAGATGGTTCTCTGTCCCTTCTACATCTGTCAGGGGAAGCCTTGAAAAAGCAAATCACGGTGACAGGTCTCTGCTGACATCAGTCATGAGGGAGAAACCCTGGCCAAGGACTACCGGAAGTGCTGGGTCCTCCTTCCTTTCCCTTCTCTAAGGGAGACCAACATCTTTAAGTCCCCAAGATTGTTTGCCTGCCTTGTCTGTCAGCCTTTGGATGTTGTTGCTCTTTCACAACAGGCAAGCTGTTCTTGCTGAAGCACAACCTGCCATTGCTATTGATCAACTGTAAGCAGCAAAGCCCGTAGGCAGCAGCCTCCTCCTCATCATGCTGCCTTCAGAGCAAGCGCTGGTGCTTTTTTGGCAGGGAGTACAGCAAGAAGTCAGAAAAGCTTTTTATCTTTTTGGATCAACCACTTTGGATATGTATGACCCTTTCAGGACACAAGTATTAAATATGTCACTTAATGCCAATATAAATTGTGCTGGGGAAGTTCTCTGTTTTAATTAAGTGGATGCATTTGGTCCTCAGAGAGCTCAACATGTACTTGGGTGAATAAATGTTTTAATAATTCAACTTCGTCTCTCCTAATCTTATAGCTGCAACCCACAGAAAAACTTTATTTTCCTTGGCACTGAATACCAAATGAAGAATGCTCCATTTGATTTATGTGCTTTTCTACTTTATGTTCTTAGACCCAAGTTCTCAGCCAGCCGCTTAGACCAAGGGGGACCCCTACCACAGGACCCTTGTGGACAGCAACCCTGTGCCAAGTCCACATCCTTGGCTCTCTGTCTGGGTGGGAGCTGCCCGAGGAAGCGGTGCCACCTCTGAGCCTACCTCAGAGCAAGAGCTGAGCCTTCCACCATCCATCTGCTTCACTGACCATCACCTTTCCCTCACTGGTGGAAAGGCATTTCAGCTCACTTGCACAAAACACATCTTACCCCACAGCTGGCTCCTCCCGCCAGTAATCCAAGCCATGTCTCGGGGCTTTGTTTTTGCATTGCACTTTAAATCTCTCTTCTTTTTAAAAATTCATAAGGCAGCTAAGGAGGTGAAAGCAAGCCCTGGGTGGGCTGTGCGATGGTAAAGAAAGAAACTCAACAGTCTAAAAGTTGTGCATCTCTCACTACAAAAGCTATGCTTGGCTTGCATTTCAACTGAACATATCCATTCAGCAAGGAAAGGTATTGATCAGGCATTTTCTCTGTTCATGGTACAGTCTCTAACTATTTCAGATGGCCCAGAGATGTGCACTGGATTTAGCACTGCAATTTTGTGATGCTGGGGTTATTCTGTAAGGCTGTACAGTTGCAGTTTGAAACAGCCTCTCTGCACAAGCAGTCTTTTTCTGAACAAACATGGAACACCCTCTATTCCTCCACGTTTATAAGACAACACTATGCTGATGTCTGCATATTACAACCCTGGGATTCTTTCAAGGACAGGAGGAGGAGGAGGAGAAATGATCTGGCACATTTAACAAAGGCTGCACACTGTTTCTTTACATGAGAGGGTCCTCAGTTTGTAAGGGGAAGGAGCATCACAAAACAGCAGTTCATTGGATTAGAATGTGCCCAGCATGTGCCCAGAGCTGTATCAAACCAACACCTACTGCTGTTCTTGTAACCTGAACCACAGCCTGTGCACAGGCCACTGAGCAGAGTCCCCTTGTTTGCTTCATTACAGAAGGGTGACTCTGCTCATTTGCCTGCCAGTGGGTGCAGAATGCTGCACAGCAGGGGATAATTTCAGCCCTGGCCTTACATAACTTTTAACTGCCTGCATTTGACATCTGTGAGGCTAAGGCTCTAACAGCCACAGTGGAAGTGCTGAGGAATAAGTCCGTGAGTAATTCCTGTTTTGTCCCCTGCTTATATCCTTTACCTCATTACAGTACTGTCTGCAGCC
Source organism: Acropternis orthonyx (assembly GCA_035583155.1). Taxonomy (NCBI): domain Eukaryota; kingdom Metazoa; phylum Chordata; class Aves; order Passeriformes; family Rhinocryptidae; genus Acropternis; species Acropternis orthonyx. The sequence goes on along the minus strand of JAWWEU010000081.1, from coordinate 57,523,347 downwards.
TTCAGCTGCTCTGTTTCCCCAGAGGTAACAGATTTCACGTGCCTCTGTGCCATGTCCCTCTCCCAGAGAGGCTACTAACTCCCCACATAGACACACCACGTAACCTCCTGCCACGGCCAGTGGGTTGGTGCGAAGTCAATCTAAGCTCTGTGCAGCTGGGATGCAGCAGCTGCTGCCTGAAAATGCACAATGTTCAAAGAGCGGCCCTGGCTGCAGTGCTTTGCTGTGTTGCAGCACACACCACGAGTGGCAATGCAGAAACAGCTGCATTCAAAAGGCAAGCAGCAAAAATGCTGCCTGTACTGGAGTGAGACAGCTTGCAATTGCTCTGCGCCTAAGTCACTTGGGGCTGCAACCCCCCTGAAACAACCCCAAGCAGGATATTTTGTGCCCCTCACTACAAGACAGCCATTAGAGATGCTGAAGAGAAAAGGGCAATGTAGCTGGTGAAGGGTCTGGAGCACAAGTCTGATGAGGAGTGGCCAAGGGAGCTGGGTATGTTTAGCCTGGAGGAAAGGAGACTCAAGAGGAGACCTTACTGCTCTCTACAGCTACCTGAAAGAAGGTTGTGGCCAGGTGGGGTTTGGTTTCTTCTCCCAGGTAACAAGGGATAGGACAAGAGGAAAGGGCCTCAAGTTGCATCAGGGGAGATTCAGTTTGATCTTAGGAAAAAATTCTTCAATGAAAGGATGGTCAGGCTGCCCAGGGAAGGGATAGAATCACTGTCCCTGGAAGTGTTCAAAAGATGTGCGGATGTGGCACCTGGTGACAGGGTTTAGTGGGGGACTTGGCAGTGCTGGGTCAACAGCTGGACTTGATGTGCTTTAGAGGTCTTTTCCAACCCAAGATATTCTACAATTCTGTGAAACAACCTGTGTGCACAAGCCTCTGCCTGGGTTTGGGTGAGGCAATTCCTCACAGTCAGCATAACTTCCATCACCCTGCACCTTCATCTGGAATCCAGGTCTTTGTATTCGAGGCACAAAATATGTTCCTTTTTATATGTCCCCCCCTTGCTTGTCGTCTTTGTGCTGCAAAGGGAGTAGGACACCATGGGGCTCCCAGAGAGGCAGCTCCTGCCTGGTGGAAACTGCCATGAGTCCCTTGACAGGAACCCTGAAGCCCTCCAAGGAGGTCACCCTGTCTGAGAGGGTGCTCTCTGGCATCTCTGGAAGCTGTTATGGACCACTTTCCAGAACATAAGTAAGAATTTAAAACTAATTCAAGATCCTCTGCTGGCTCACTGTGGGAGTATTTGGAAACCTGGAGAGCACAGAGAAAATGCTTTCATTGCTTAGAGTTTCCAGATGTGACACTGAAGGCTCAGTGTTTGTAGCTCTCACACTATGATGTTTGCATGGCTTTCTCGGAAGATATTTAGCTAATCATCACCATTTAATAGATTTGTATCTGTAAATATAGCTGCACAACTCTTGTGACACACTTTTTCTACAAAGATGGCTGTTACCAACCCCCTTTCCATTTAAAACAGTGGTTTCTGGAGTCTGTGAACTACAAGAATTTCAATTTGCACTTTAAGAAAATGTGAATTTTCTTTTCTGCTCCTTCAAGTTGTGAATCAAAGTTTGAAATGTCCTGGCTGCACTGTGAAAAAGCTCAGTACCAACAAGTATACCTGGTGATTTTTAAGCTAAGCTTACAGCTTTGTGAGTGTTTACATGCAATTTTGAATGTGAGGGACTATGAATAACAACAGTAATCAGGAGGCAGTGAGGTGTAATGGGGTTGAGATGAGACTGCTTCAAATCTTTCATGATATTCTGACACAGCTTAAAGAAACATTTTCTGAGGAGCATGTGGGCTGCAATATTGGGAACAGGTTCTTCCAGCGTTAACAAGTAAGGATACTGCCTCAGAAACTACATCCAAGCATTTTCAGAGCCGAGTATCTTATAAATATATTCTTTATGTTCTGATATGTGATATTGGGCACTGGAGGGTGCATCTGTTTTCTAGCAGAGAGGATCTGAATGATTTAGTTCCAGGAGAGGAGATAGAGCTCAAAGTCTCACTATGAAGCATCCTTCAAAACAAGAAAGCTAGACCAAGATTCAGAGATATTTGAGGTGAGAGGTATGGAAATCACACCGGTTACCAACGACTTCAATGCAGTGGTGTGAATACGAGTGCCTTAAAAAACTCTTGAGTATCCTTCGTTTTGGACAGGTTTTGCCCCCATAAAAGACTACCTGAGATGCAGGCTCTGAGTGAAATTTGTCTAGGGCAATTAGCCGAATTTCCACTTGCTAATCCCTACCCATTACTTAGGTATTTTGGGCCAAATGTTTTAAAGCATTTTTAATGTCCTGTCTTGAAATTATCAATATGCAATTCTTCATCAGTGCTTTCAAGAGGCCCAAATTGAGCTGGCTACCTGTGTGCACACAGACCAACTGATTAAAGCAACAGTGTGTTCTTATTTCCTTCTCCTCTGTCTTTTCATGCCCCAAACTAGAAGCCTAATGTGACCAGCTGTGTTAAAAATTGTGCAAGATGCTACACCTGGATACCAACAAATGCCAGTACCAACACAGGCTGGTGGATGAAGGGAAAACAGCCTGGAGAAGAGAAGGCTCCAGGGAGACCTCACTGCAGTCTTTCAATACTTAAAGAGGGCCTATAAGGAAGATGGGGACAGACTTCAGCATGGCCTGCTGTGGTAATATAAGGGGTAATGGCTGTGAACTAAAAGAAGGTAAATTCAGACTCAATATAAGGAAGAAATTTTTTATGGTGAGAGTGGTGAAACACTGAAACAGATTGCCCAGAGAAGCTGTGGATGCCCCATCCATGGGAACATTCAAGGTGGGGTTGGATGGGGCTCTGAGCAACCTGGTCTAGTTGAAGGCATCCCTGCTTAATGCAGGGAGGGTATTGGACTAGATGACCTTTAAAGGTCCCTTCTAACCCAAACTATTTTCTGATTCTATGAAAAACATCAGGACCCTGAAGCTGAGCTGCTGCACCAAGTTGATTTGCAGCATAAATTTTGAAAATATAAAAATAGGCTTTTAGCAGACTGCTTGACAGAGGCAGAGACGTTGTGTGGGCAAGCTGTTCCAGAACACGGCTGTGCAATGGTTATTAAGAACTGTACTTCCATAATAACAGTGCTGGGAGGCTTCCTTAGTAGAGAATGATAAGCAAGCTTCGACTTCTTCCTCGCTGAGACCTGGAGGCAGCACTGTGCTTGGTTAGCTCTGGTGTATTATCCCGTAATAGCTAAGCAATATACTTCAAGTGAAGGATGAATAATAGAGTGTTTTCTCTCCCCTCCCTACCCCCACCCCTTCACTTTCAGAATAGCATCTTCCATTGTTGGTTATTGTCATTATCAACTGATTTCCCCAATGACTGCTCTAACCATCATTTCCTAGCTTCTGGGCATTAAGCAAAGATTGCTGCAGCATAATTGGATTAATTTAGAGACTGACTTTGAACAGCATAATTGATGTGAATTTTATTCTGTTTTCTCTAGCCACTTTTTTCACTAACAATTGCAACATGGCAATGCCTGTGAGCCCAGGCATGGGTTCAAGTCTTCTGCCGGCAAAGCCTTTGTGAGTGGGTGCCCCTGCCTTGCTAAGTCAGTACCTTCACCCATGCTCCATGTACCCCACCTCTGGGAGGAGTTCCTGCTGGGCTCCATGTTCCTTCCTTCTGCCACCCTTTGCAGGGCTTCAAGTGCCAGAAGAATCATGAACTGACTCACTTCTCCACCATCACTGCAGGGGTTGCTTCGTGCTGCAGGAAGGGTTTTGTTCTCTGGCACAGGGCATGTCATTGGTGTGACATGGGATGTGGACGATGCTCCACCCTGCGACCTGCCTGCCCAGCTGTTCCCACAGGGAGCCTTCTTTGGGGGTGCTCTGTGGCAGGCTTGGATCTAACATCCTGGCAGCGTTTCCAGACATTCAGCTGTGTTGCTGCAGTACCCAGTACAGGAAACCTTGCATTCTGCTGTGGTTTCTAACTGGGTTTTCATTCTCTCTGTCACACAGATGCAGGCACAGAGTGGGGAGTGCCCTGCAGATGCTGCAGAGGGGCCCACTGCTGCCTTGTCAGATCCCTGAAGCAGCATGGACTCACCAGGAAACCCCAAAACAAGCTTCATGGTTCATTCCCATAGCTTTCTTTTTCCATGTACAACACCTCCTCTTGATTTCTGTCATGCAACCTCATAGGTTGTTAGAGGATGAAAAGTGTCTGGTTTTGAATTATAAAGTAGAGTGATTAATCTCCTTTGAGCAGCGTGGCTGCAGCTCGTCCTCCTGGGTCCATCCTCTGAGCTCCCCATGCCATATCAGCTCCTCTCAGCTGACTGCAAAGCTTGGCAGAGGTGCTCAGCATGTGCCTTTCCTCCTATGGGAAGGGGCTTGTCTGGGACATTTGGGCAGTGATTCCTCAAAGACAGACCTGCCCAGGACTAGGATAGGATCCTAAGCATGAGTCACCCAGGCTTGTAAGTATTACTTGTCACAACTTACACACAGTGGATGGAACTTTTGTATTCCCACCAAGTCCAAGGTTGCCATCCCACTAATTTCAGCAAAGATGGGATGTCCTTGCCATGTCTTTGGAGAGCACGTGGCTCTCATATCCATTTGTGGCAGCATGCTGCTGTGATCACATCCCATGACTCTCTCTCAAAGCAAAAAAGGAAAGGGGGTACAACAGTGTTGCTGCTGCCCACTCTAGTGCCAAGTAACAACAGAACCAGATGCAGTGCTGGAACTGAGGGCTACCAGCCCTCGTCCTTCCTATTGTTTTGGCAAAAAGGAGTGATGCTGCCTAACATAAAGCTCTGGAATCCAATCCTCTGAAAGCCACCAAATACTGTGCCTGCAGCAACCTGGCATCCTATTTCCAAATAAATCAGGGACAGCAGGTATGGGGACAAGTGACCCCTCCATTGTCCAGTGATGTAGGGTATTCCCTTGGAAAATCAGGTGCTCCTCAGCTGTCAGCTCTCCTGCTGCAGGTATCAGTCTTGGGGTGCATGCACGATCCCCGCAATGCTGCCTGCAAGTGCCACAAGACAAAAAAACACCTGCCCTGGTGCTTTTCCATACAAAACTGTACATGTGCACTTGCAGGAGGAGTTCATATCCTTTAGCACATAAAGGCCAGGATCACTGTGCAAATGTTCATAGAAACATATGAACACATATGCTCATGATTACCCACTTCTCCTGCTTGTAACAAATTTCTTGATGATTTAGTTGAGTTAGTGGAAAGAAGTCACACTATAACAGCATTAGACCTTTCCTTAGAGTAGTGTTTTCCTGGAGTAACCTCCAGCAAACTGATGGCCAGGAAGCTTTTCCTGCCAATATCTGAACAATAGTTTTTAGGGGTCAGCTTCGCCAGTTTTTGCTAACCTTGCTGCTTGTACTCCTCAAATGCCAAGAATGTCACAAACACTTGAATATCTTGTGGCTCTTAACTCTCAGTCTTTGGTGGAAGGTGCACCTTAATTGCTTCCCTTTTGGGTTTTACTTCCAGCTTTCCAGGTTCTCCCTGGTAGCACAAAGCCAAGAAGAGAAAACAGGACTGCAGAAGTGGTACTGTTGGGCACACACAGTGCCCCACCAAAACTCCTCTTCCCAATACCTGGAAAACTTTATCCCATGCCCATATATACCTCTTCCTTCTCCTCTGTCTCAGTTAGTCATGCTCCCCTTCTCACATGCACACTTTTTGCATGTAGATATTACATTTATGCAGGAGGCTGTAAGGCATTGGAAGATTTTTTTTCCCTCCTCCACAAATATCTAAACTTATCCCTAACTACCCAGCTAATCTATCTATCAGATCCAAATGTCCCCAGCATTTGAGGGTGTTTGGGTTTGGGATTCTGATTCAGGATTATCTAGAGAAAACACTGAAAGGTCACTGCATTTTACTTCATCCAGCAGATAAAGCTGAGAGGTGCTCAGTTGCTACCATATGAATGTTCTGTCTGAAACCACTATCTACCTGCAAACGTGGAGTGACTTATTTGGGTCTGAAACAGTTTTGTGTAAGTATTGTTTTACTTTTCATGTGCTCTTTACTCTTCAGTACTTCTTTAAACCCCACCAAAGACAGGCTTTCTCACAAGATGATACCTTGGCATACTCACTCAGTGATACTGACTTCCTAAGGGCAGCAGGGGAAATAAACCAGGAGATTAAACTGTCTGATCAATTGTGCTCCTGCCTGTATCTTGTGTGTTATTTCCCACTGTACACATTCAACATTCCACTCTATAACCATTAACACAGTGGGTGCTGTTAGACAATGAAATGTTAGACAGCAGCATGCTAATAAAAGGTTTAATGAATAACATTATATCCTTACCAACAGCTACAGAAAAGTTGGTTTAGGGTAAAAAGAACTGCGTGTGGGTCATGCTGTACGTGAAATAGGGTTGTCTGTGCTAATAAGTAAATGCTCCTTTATCACAGGGCTGATGTGGAAACATCGACCTGGAGAGAAAACTGAGTTTGATGGAAATATCCCCCTGCTTTAGAGAGGTGGACAGAGCAGACATTACTTCCTAGGAACTTGCTTTTGATGCATTATGGCTTAACATCGCAGCGGATAATAATGCCAAGAAATTTAGCAAGCATTTTTCCAGTTTCCACACTGCCAGCTTGCCAAGCATTACTCCTTGCTCCCAAAATTGGCCATTCAAATCTTACCTGCTGCTCTCCTCTGCTTTGTGAAACAGGACACAAAACTGCACTACTTTTCCAAAGTGGGCATCAGCTTTGCAGTTGCCCTATTAGGGCTTCTCGCTCCCTTCTGACACCCTTTCCTACCCATGTTCTTGTAATTGCCAGGCTAGAGAAATCCTGTGAGCATGTGCTAAACGCTGAATGCAGCCTGGCTTTAGCACAGCTGGATTTGCAAAACAAGCAGCACCATTCTTCCTGCACAGACTCATTGCATGTCCAGGAAAGACTTCAGCTGAGAAAGATAAAGACTGACTTCTAGTGGGATGGAGACTAATCCATGCCTGAAAGAGTCTCACAGGGAGTAAGAAGCAGTTACCCAGCTGTGGGCAGGGCAGGGACGTAGTATAGCCATAGACCAACAAGGGTCTACGCACACAACTGACCTGTGACGTGCCCCTGGTGAGAACTGAGGGGCTGAGGAAGGGCAGGGGGACATCAGTCACTTCCAGCTGGGCAGCTGAATCTGCCTTCTCCCGGCTCTCTTCTCTTGCACCTTTGTTCTCAGGTTCTGAATGGGCCAAGTGGAGTTTCTTTCATTATGTCTTCGGAGAGATCACTCTGCAAGTTAATGCTGCTGGTAGGAAAGGGACTGTTGGCATGCAGTCTGATCTCCTCTTTTCCTAGATTCACCTCTTTATTTATGCTTGCTTTGAGTTGGCTAGTTAAGTCCCTTTATCAACATTATTTATAGATTTTATGTATTTCAAGACTGCTTCTTTGTTCCTAGGCTGTATTTCTGTCTTAATCTAACTAATCATTCAAAATGTTTTGAGTATTTTCATTTTTCCTCATAAAGTGAACTTTGGACCTTGATGAATCTGGTTGCTGTGCTGATCTGAACTCTCTCCATTTTATCAGGTCTTCTACATCTCATAAAGAAGTGAACAGGCCATTCCCCAGGTGTGACTGTGGAAAGATTTTATCTATATATTCCAGCCTCATTATATGTTTCTCTGGCTATTTTACCTTGCTATCCTGCATTGCAAATACAGCCCCCTAAGATTCTTTCCATGTCATTCCTCTGCAGGTTTATCCAATTATGCATGTCTTAGATCATTCTTTCTCCTTGTGAATTAGAATAGCTTTTCATTTTGATTGGGTTTTATTCCATAAATGGTATCTCGTTTTCTCAATGTTTGGTCTTGATAAGAACAAGACTGATGTTCTATCTACACTGCTTATTATGTTTACTGCTTAATAGCAAGGGAGCTGCTGAAAAGAAGCAAACCAAAAATTGTCACTTTCTCCCTTTGGTTTTTTTATATTTTTGAGGTCTATCCTGTTTTTTAATATCTTTTTTATATTAGTAATTTCACTCAATTTAATGTATCTGGGACTTTGATTAATATATTCTTTATTCTCTACTCTAGATAATTAGTAAAAGCATAAGAGAACAGATGCATGTTATCTAACAAATGTCTGTGCTAGTGTCCCTGCCAACCTATAAGTGGTTACTTCCACCGTTTGTTTATAATCTTTAATTTTATTTTTAAAACACATGTGATCATCTCTTGACCCTAGTAAACAATGTTGAGATGAAGATTGAATGGACAGTCTCATAAAATATTCTACAAATAACTCCAAATATAACAGTAGAAGGAGGTCATAAGAGATGACCAATGCAGCCTCTTTAGTCTGCAGTTCGTATTACATGTGTTGTTTTCCCAGAACTCTTTGTTTTGTAATTTTGCTGTTATATATTGACCAAAAAAAAGGGGGGCTCAGAAAGACATGACATTTCTGTGCTTTGCATTATTGACTGTTGCTCTATTTCTAAATTGAATTCTGTGGCTCTGAAAGGACAATACCTTCCAAAGAAAAAAACAGATCGTCTTCCTTCTGTCACAAAACCACACCAAACTACTGGAAACTAGAAATTACTTTTTCTAATGTCAGAAGCTTAGCAAAGCCTTCTCATAACTGTTCGTGTTTCCAGTTGTCATGATTTAAGAATGGTATTCTCCAATTTCATGCTCCCACTGAAACCATGAGCAGCTTGCTCACTTCCCTTTCTCCTTCCCCTGCTGGAGAGGAGAATTGGAGGCACGAAACGGAAAGACCACAGGTTGAGATAAGAATAATTTACTGGAAACAGCAATGAGATAAGAAAATGAACAGGAACAACAACAATACTAATTAAAAAAAAAATGTGCAAGGGGAGAGAATGATTCACATGCAAAATGCTTACCACAGAGCCCAACCTGACAGTGCCAAGCTCTTCTAAGCCAGAAGCGAACCCTTCCCTGTTCCCAGAAAATGACCTGTGGTGTTATAGAATAACATCCAGGTCCTAGCCATGCTCCCTCCTGGCTACTGCAAAAATTCACCCTTTCCTGGCCAGAACCAGGACACCAGTGAAATTGGTCAAAAATCTGTCCCAGTGCTGACTGCTACAGAAATCATCCCCTGAAAGGTAAAATTCTATTGTTACAGCTTAAAACAGGGTCTTACTTTTTGAAAAAAAATTCAGTTCTTCCAATAACTTCTCGGAAAATGATTGGATCCCTCTATATTTTCCTGTGTTTCAAGTCTGATGTACAAGAATAAAAAAATTTTGCAATGCATTGTGAGCATACTGTCCCAGAACTGCAAAAAAAGGGTCATTTTTCTGCTTCAAGAGGAACAAGTTAACCCTCTTTCCCCATTAATCTATGTATGACTGACAAACAGGTAGATAAGCAGTTGCTCTTATATTGCCCTTCTGTTTTTGTGGCACTGCCTGCTCACAACTTCCCAGACTTCATGCCATGGTCTTAAGTCTTTCAAGACCTGCATGTGTGCACAGACAGTGGCTGTTCCTCTCATGGTATTCATACCATAACCTAGAGCAGGAAATCTGAAAATCATGTATAGCTTTTTCTGACCTTTAATCTTCTTGAAAGCCTTGGGCTATGACAAATTTCTAATGTTTACATCTGTTGATATGGTTTCTTAGCCAGTACTGCTAGAGACCAGTTGGGTTTCATTGATTCTTGCTGTTTAGTGGGAGAAGAGGGACACTTTCAGAACCCTAGGACACTCCCCCCATCTTGATACTGAAGGACTCCTGCAAAACACATCTGTAAAACAATTCCTTATTAATATTTCTTTTAATAATGTGATTTTGGTTTTTTCCCCTGTTCACTTAGAAACAGACTAAACAGCCCACACATCTCACATTACTATAATTTGCTTATTTAGAGGTCACACCTTCATTTTGTGGAAGCATCGCACATATACCACACCTTTCCTTTGTCTGTTTTTCTTTGTGATGGAAGATTTTTCTACGCAGCTATTCAGCATCTCAGCCATTCTCCACTCATCATTCATTTCAGACCCTTTGTAATTTGTAAGTGGCATTGCAGAATTGCTCACCCAAACACTGTAAAAAGGATGGTTTAAAGTACCTAGAGGTCTCAACTGAGTAGCTTTGTAGGCCTTAGAAGAGCACCAAATATTTTCAAATACTTGTTTCTGCAAAAATCAAACTCAGAGCAAAAAACACAGTGTCAGAAATGCCTTGAATTAGTGTAAAATAAAAAATTACACCGAAAGAATGTTATGGTAGCACATGATTGTCAGTACACAGCTAAAGTGGTCCACAGGCAGCAAGTGGGTACATACATTTGTTTTAGCCTATAGTTAAAAAGACTAAGTGGATTGGTCTGACATAAAAATAAAAAACAACTGTTCTCACTCAATTCAGTGAGTCTTTCCTGCTGAAGAAATATTAGTGCATAATTTTGTTAGGGGAACTTGAAATTTTTGCTCATTTCTCCCTGGTAATAAGCAAAGCCAATTAATCCCACATGTTGAGCCAATGAGTAACAGTTTCTTTTAGGTACAATGATGTCATGTGCCAGTATATATGCCAGCACTTTCTTAATCTCTGTTCATCATACAGAGACCAATGACTGTTTGCTGAATTTTGTTGTTCAGTAAGCTTCACATCCAGTAATCTCAGAACATTTGAAGCAGACCCTACACAGGAAGGTGAGGCTAAACAACAAAAACTGAAGACTACTCCATAATTACATCTACAATTAAATGTAATTATTATAGAGCACTAATGCAAATAATATAAAAGAAAGCTTTATCTTAGCCTTGAAAGTTGATTTTAAATTATGCACATTGTGTTTTATAACACAGTATCCTTGAAATTGTTTTCACATTGTAACTCTGCTATAAAATCACAAGCACCTATGTCTATAGTAAATTTTCTTGAGAACAGTTTCTGAGGTTTATTGACACTTTCATCTATTTCACTTACCATAAAACAAAAGCAAAATCTAAATTGTACTAAAGAGAGACCATCAGAGAACAGTTGTTCTCACTAGATTGAAAAGCCTCCCTGTATGTCACCTCAGCCAAAGCGCATTAACATGCAATACAGATGGGATTGCAAGAAAAGAAATGGAAACACATTCACTAAAACTCCAGGAGCTGGCAGGCTCGTCTTGCACATCAGCAGATCTTTCTCTGCTTACCTCCGCTGCAGTAGCTCTCCGGTAGCACACAGCAGCCTTGTCTTTTCTCTTTCAAATGTGAAATCCCCATCTGGGTGCAGGGTGCAACTACTGGCTAATACTTGGATGGCACTGTCTGACAGAGCTGGCTGCCAGGGTCTGCAGCCACCAAGTCAGGAAGACATGTAGGACCTCGACTTGTGCTTTAATACACAGGGCATGTGCAAGTGCTCTGCTGACCTGGAGGCAGGGAAAGGAGAGTGATGGTCACAGAAAACAGGGCATTTTAAACTCCGCTGGTAACTTTGCACTGCACTGTGTCCCTCTGCACACAGAAATGGCTGGTTAGGCCCTTCATTCCCCCAGGAGATATTGTGGGCTGCCTCCCAGAGCTCCCCTCTGTAAGACCAGCAGTGAGCAGCTTTGGAGGTTAATAGTCAATTTGCTGTATCAGTTGCCCTGCCAGTGTGATAATTGCAGTGCTGGAAACTGAGCCAGGGGATCCAAAAGGGTTTCTGGAACAGGCAGGCAAATTGGCTTTCAGCAAGTTTCTGACTCTTGTTTGGAACACCTTCAGTGTTCACAAAAGAGCTCTGCGACAGAGCAGTGACCTAATTGTGAGATGCTGCTCTCAAAGGCCATGTCTCCTGTTCCTGTTTAATGTAATTTTGCTGAATTCTGCTTTAAAGGCATTTCTTTCCATTTTCTTGAAGCGCTGCTCCGGCTTTGTGCTTATGCCAACAGCCTTCGGATTTGTCTACACTGAGTCTGGAAATCTCTCATGCCCCTCTCCCCAAGCAAATCATGTTCAAACAGAGCGTTTGTGGGGAGGTGCTAATGTGCTTTCCCAGGCCTCTTCAGACAGGATTTAAAAGCTGGTAGTTAAAAGCATAACATAGGAAAATACATTTGCAGAAGGATACATTTTTCTTCCTTTTTCTTAATTTTCTCCAAAAAACTGAGCCAGAGCTCATTTGACTTTGTGCACACTTCCTTACAGTTGAGATAATTTACCCGAAGATGTATTTTATCTTTTTTCTTTTCATCACTGTCATGTCTTTCCTTCAGACTTTACCTTGCTCAGCCAGTGTCCTCTCCACCTGTAGATCAGTAATGTGAGTAATATGTGATGCATAATGAAACTAGAAGTGGTTTAAATTTCATTTGGAAGATGGTGCCTTCCATCTTTGCTGTAAAACTTTATCCTGGTTTTTGACTGGCAGTCCAAGATTTACTGTAATATCCAGCCCTTTGGATATTTTGTTCTTTTGATTAATTCTTTCACACAATACATTTTTCTGTTTGTATCTCTGTTTTCCTGTTCAATTAATATCTTGATTCTGTCTTCTGCAGAAAAATGCTATTTTATGGCCAGGCTTTCAATTTTCAGAGATGAAATAACTTATTCTCCCTTATTTGACTGAAGGCTTAGCACTTACTGAACTCCTTTCTTTTCTTCTGCACCTTTGAATGTGTCAACACTATTTTTCCTTGGGATGAAGTCTTACACTCTCTCAGCCACAGTTGCCCCTACCTCTCTCCAGCTTCCTGATACATTGTGCCGAGGGGCTGAGCCAAGTGACCACTTAATGGCATTTGTTTTGGTGATTTTCATTAGTTTCGTACCTGCTCTCACTCTCTGGAGAGACACCACTGATTCTTTTCATAGCCAGCCAATTAGGTCAATGTTTTGGTGACTTGCTACTGTCTTATTATGGCTGTTCCAATAGACTGAATATAGCTTAGCCTGTGCTGGGGCTTGAGACAATGCCTATTAGATTACAAGCATCTTGCGTCACCACAAGCAAATCACTTATGATGAAGAAAATAAGACCCCTCTATGTCTAAATGTCTAAACCCTGACATGAAACACATCAGCTTTTAATCCTTATCTCAGTCATCATGGAAAATCATCCTGCAAGGAGCAGGTCTGAAGATAACTTTCAGGGTCTGTGCTAAAAAGTTGAGCTGCAAATGTTGTTCTAACACTTTCCCTGAGACTAGTTTTATTCAGGTTCTGGAGTATGTTCAGCTTGGAATAGAATAGGTTGAACTTGCACATTAAACACTTCGTAACGCAAAGTGGAACAGTTTGGAGAAAATGCCATCTGTACAGCCTTGCCTGAGAAGTGATGGAGAAATATCTTCTTGCAGCCCCTGATTCTGTAAACTTGTTAATCAGACTTGCCTGACTGTGCATGAATTTCCCAGGGTGACCTCATTAGTCACATGCTTCCACTATCCCTTTTAAGGTGGCTACATGCCACGTATGTGAGCAGGTATTTCTTATCTGGTAGCTCATACACAAGAAAGAGCTACTACAAAGTATTTGCAGATAAAAAATATTTTTCTTGTATACTGTAATAAACTGCATGGGTTTGTATCACAAATAATGCAGTACCAGGGAGGGTGCCTCAAGAGCATTTTTCATACAAGTATCTTTTTTCTAATAGTGGATGAGAGGATGTTATTCTGTGGGGAAGAAAAACCCAAACATTTGATTTGTTTTGTCAGCAATTTATTGAGTTAATTTACTTCCTGTATATGAAGCTGTTCACACTCCTGGGCAATTGTTATTTATTATAAATTGAATTAAGTAATAGGATGAAAAAAAGCATTTGGATGAATGTTGCTTTAAATGTACAGAGCATACAAGAATCTTGAGCTCTACTATGCTGCATTTTTTTAATTGATAACCTATCTCAATGGTTTATTTTTCCCACTTACAAGCTAGTTGCTAGATGTTGTAGTAGTGCAAGGTTAAGTCTGTCCAGTGATGAGGCTCTGGTACATGATGTTCTTTTGATATACCAGGGTGGTATCTCTCTAGGGCTTTGGGTCAGGGAGAGGATTAACACCTGGCAGACTGATGATGGCACAAATTCCCAGTCAGACAACTTGGACTCTCTTCCCCAGCTGTGAGAGGTCTTCTTTTCCCCCACTATACTGTCCTAGGCAGAATGGCACAATGAGAAACTGGTAGCTGAGAAAAACCTGTTGACTTCAGTGGGGTTGCAGCAGAGCATGGTATTTATGTCAAAAATAAAAAATTAAATAAAGAATAGCATCTTTGGTAATGTCACAAACAGAGGGAGGAAAGTAAAAGCATTTCTCTTAAGCTGAAATTATCATTAGCTGTGGCTCTTCTCGGAATAAGCCTAGGGAAGACAGGTAGGAGGAAAAACTGTACTCCTGCAAGGCAATTGTGTTCAGGTTGTCACCTGATGGTCAACTGAGGGGCAGCTACTGTAGCTCCTTCTGCCCTCTCAAGGAACAAAGTGTGAACCTCAGGCCATCAGAGTAACTTCCTGAGTACCCTCAACTCCCCTGCAGCTCAGGGACCTTGCAGGGCACACGAAGAGCAAAGGGTATCTGTTTTTCTATACTGCATTAGGGTAGGTCTTTCTTACAGTAATACTTAAATACGTTTTTCTCTCAGTATTTCAGCTTCAAAGTTCCTGGGTACCAAGAGGTTAAAATGCAATTGTTTGATAATAGTAATTAAAGGGAAAAAAAAAAAAAAAGGAAACTGGGGAGAAAAAAAAGTAGATGGCTCTAATTGATCTACAACCTCTTTGCTTAAAGTTTAGGAATGCCTTGGAGAATAAGAAGAGGGTGTCAGAGTAGTACTGCCTTGAGAAAATAACAGAATGCATCCAATGAGTGGTCACAGAAATTGCAAATATTTGGAGGATGGATGTAAAAAGAAAAATATTGTCCTTGCCCCACTCTAGTAACTCCTCTAGCAACACAGAAAAAAAATGCAGGTCTTTGGATGGCTTTCTGTTCTGCATTGGAACAAGACTAATAGTCTCTCAAAATCACCAGGGACAGGACTGCTGACCCAGTGGCACCTACAGTTCACCAGGAAGGGACTGATTCTCTCTAGGGCTTTGGCCTGAGTGGTCTAACCATCCAGTTTCATGTGTAACATGGGAGTGAAGTCTGCTTAAAGTCAGCATCTCTGTAAGCAAGGATATCCTTATCTGGACTCTCTTAAGAGAGAACCTGTCAAACCCTTTACAATATCATTTCTAATTTCTGAAACTATTCATGCTCAATTTTTATGTAGCTTTGGGCAATGTACTGGGTGTTTAATCAATTTTAATTTCTAGCTGGGCTTTGAAAGGGTGTTTTGCAATGTGTGCTGTAAGAAATAGCACCATTGAGCTAAAATAGTGAAATAGGATTTAATAGCAAATTACTTACAATAAAGATGAAACTTACACATCTGCTGATTCACTTCTAGAGCCATTAATTAAAAGGAAAAGTGCAACGGTTACTGGTGACATTTAATCTGTCACCTTGGTTCTAGTGAAGACAGATAGCTAAGGAAAGGAGAGATGTCCTGCCATAAGATGATCTTCTTCTACCAAGAAAACCCCCTGTCTTCGTGCTGTACCCAGAGCTGTTTTCAGCTGAAACTCATTTGAATGTTTCAGGCATACTCATGGACTCTGAATGAGTTGCCGCTTCTCCATTAAAAAAGAAAAACAAAAAGTTCAAAAACAGTATGAAAAGGATGGCTGAGTTACATTTAAATTGATAAAACTGCATGTCCAAAGTACCTGAAAGAGGGTAGAGGAGGAGAAGTGGACTTTTCTGCCCACAGTGATTCAGTTCATGAAAGCCCCAGCACGAAGCACAGTTTGATCAGGCTGGTGTGAATGCTGTCGGTCGGGTTATAACATGGATAAGTGAGACAGTTTTGCCCTACCAAGCACTTTCATTTCCATCATGACCATTGTAAGACCGTAAGCATTTTACCAAGAAGTGACCTCATCTTCCATCTCAGGTTAATTACTGGTTGAGGAGGGGCAGCCTGAGGTAACTCAATAACTCAACTTTCGTGACAATCTTTGGTTTGCTTTTTTCAGCAGCTCCATTGCTATTAAGCAGAAAACGTAACAAGCAGTGTAGATAGGACATCAGTCTTATTCTTATCAAGACTAAACACTGTGAGAAAAGCCACAGTTATCACACAAATCTGCTTAAATAATTCTGCAGGTCCCATGGCTGAAATTGCTCATGTTCTTCACTGCAGTGGCTTTATTTGGTTTTGTGCTATAGCTCAGCCACTGGGATTTGAAAAAAAATATTAATTTAAAAACCATTCAACTCAACAACTCATGTAACATACACCAGACCTTCCTTTGCAAGTCTTAGCAGCATCATATTTTGTTTTTAAAGACATGATGGAATTCCCTCCCTCTCTTCAAAACCACCCTACTCCAGATGTCAGCATCCAAACCATCATCTACAAATCCTAACTCTCCCTTTTTTTAAAAATCCATAACTGACCAGAGTTCACAGATGACACTGTGCATATTGCTGCCCTACCCTTTCCATCAGCCATTTCCACCTCTCTCATGTGCAATTGTCATAAGTAGGAATAGGTTAGTATGCACATGAATACTTTACAAACAGTCCACTGGTTGTTCAAAAGCCACCTGAATCCCAAAAGGTGACTGTGCCTTCGGTGGATATTTGAGGCTTGTGTACAGCTGCTTGAGACCCACCTGTGGCCATCTGTTTTTCTCTCCAGCCTAATTGCCATGTAAACCGCAAAGGCACACTGGCAAGGCTTACAGTGTTCTCTAATCTATGTTGCAAGATGCTGGAATGGTAGGTCTGTTGTTCCCTTATGACTGAGATGCCACACAGACCAGCAACATGACACTAATAGCAACATGAGCAAATCATTTACCTGTTTCCTCTCTGTTGAGTGGTAAGTGGATTCAAGGCCAGAAGACTATGCTCACAGCAATGTACAGAGCTTAACAAATACAACACTGAAGTCAAAAACAGCACATCCCTTCCTGATCCCTGAATTTTTTTTCAAAGCTCTGCAGTGACTTCAGCTCGCTCTAAGAAACTGGAAACGTTATTAATAATATAGTCTTTAAAAAGAACTAGTCGAACTCATTAAAGCCCACTGACCCCTTGCTTAGTGGATTCTGTGGGCTGCATGCTCATTACACACAGGAGTTCAGCGTTTCCAATGCTATTTAATTTATTGTTTTTCATGGCAAACAGACTGAGGCAAGAAAAGCTTCAGGGCCAGTTCTCAGTGCAGTCTTTAAAATGTGGTCTTTGCTACAGAGTTACTTCTGCATCAGGTGCTGTGACAGACTGAATGGTGCCATAGGCATCAATTTGAAAAGTGCTTCTCAGCATCCTTTTTTCCATAAAATAAAAAATAATAACCCCTCCGCTGACTCAGGGAGTCCCTCAGCCATCCTCCAGCAGATCTGTGGGACAGTGGTCAAGCCTGACTCCCAGCACACCCAAGGTGGCATCAGACTAGCCCTTCTGTGAGTCCATGCTCTGTTTCAGTATATCTATGCTAGCATTGAAATTCTGTTTAGGACTGTGCTTTTGAAAATAGTTTCTTGATTCTCCCCATTTACTGTGCCTTGCTTCACACTGCCCAACCCAGGATCTTTCAGCAGGAGCTGAACTGTAAGATGTGCTTCAGCCACTAATGGGCTCTGAGTCCACAGGAACACGCTGCACCTACTCTGAAGGAAAAACCTCCCAAAACACACAGATGTTGGACCCTCAGCACCACTTTACTCCTAATGTTGGCATAGTCATCATTCACTGTTTGTGCTCTGATCCATTTTGTACCCAAAGTGCTGCATTATGTGCAAAGCAAGATGAATAATACATAAATTCCATCTACCTGGATGTGTGCCTATAGAGGAAGTTACTGTGAAGTTAGTGAGTGCACCTGTGAACTTACTGTACACCAACTCTTCCTGCAGACCACTCCTAGTGATAATTCACTCTTCCCTGAAAAAAGCATATTCTCCTTCAACAAAAATTTAAATGCTGATTTATAGCACACTAAGATTCCCATTCTGATAAGCCTCCAGACAACAGGAATGCTTGATGATTAAATATTAATCTGAATTAACTTTCAGAGTGATTTTTAAAACTCTGTGTATTGACATTCAGAACTAAAGGGGATGAATGTCATTCCATCCCACCCTCCCAAATAAACTACAGTTTACTGTGGAAGTTCTGAATAAGAGAGCCATCACAAGAGCTTACTTGGTTTAATGATCTATTTCAAGAATCTGAAACTAGTGAATTTGGCTTAATTTTTTTTGAGAACCACAGAGATCACTGTGGTATTATTCTTCTCTTATTGTCCTTGATTTTCAGCCAAATGGCTTGGGAAAACCCTTCAGACCTCAAAGCCTGTAACACAGCAAATACAATACTTTGAGGTGAGATGTTGAATTTACACAATGAATTGTATTTAAGAAGCAATTTTGCCCAAAGGAAGGCAGGATCAAGCTTAACACTGTCAGATTTGTTTTTCACTTGTTTGGCTGCCTGACCATGTCTTTATTCAGTGAGTATGGTTTCATCTCAGAGCCTTGTGTGCTTACATTTGGTTTGAGAGACAAAACTTAATTTCCAAATTGCTTGCAGTTTATGCTCTGCATTTCTCCCCATTTATAGAATGTTTTCTGCCTTGGTGTTTTGAGTGGGCAAACCCCCACACTAGAAAAATGTATTTTCAGCCTGAGCATGGCTTCTGGGATTTGTTACACCAATATGGAGGCGGACATCTGTTGATTTTTACCTCCAAACCCTCTGTAGACAAGCAATTTCTGAACACGTGGTATGGCCTGCAGTCAATGCCAGGGTTTGGCAGCTTGGTCACATCTCCACACAGGGAAAGTTTACAGAATAAGTTTGCATCTGCTCTGGAAATAGTAACTGAAATCATGTTGTTGTCATAAGGTTCCTGTTTTGATAAGTGTTCATATGTACACCTGGGTCTCATTTTCAAATCATAGAGACAAGTACCTAAGAGTTTCTTGCTTGGCAGAGTTACTCTGCTCTCCACTAACCCCATGACTCCGGCAATAAACAGACCGAGAAGAAAATAAACACATAACAAGCTTAGTGAGGTTTCTATTTCAGGGTAGATTTGCATATACTACCTTAAAATTGAGTTTAGCTTTAATTGAAAGGTGACTTACAGGCTCTTTGTTACCACTGTGCTCTTCAACTGGTTGCAAGAGATTATAGAGACACGAATTCATTGCTGTGACTCTGTGACTCTCAGCAAAGCTGCAAGAACATAACCTGATGTCTAATACAAGAGGAAATACCAGAGCTGTAACTCACAGCAAAACTACTTTCACACAAAAAGGATATGGAGTGTTCATAAACCATGACCACAGTAGCTCTATGATGTCTTTTGTGACTTTTTTTATTTCCTTTTTTGTGATTTTCCACCTTGGGTAATTTTCCCTGAAATAATTTGAAAAATTTGCTTTAATATAAAAGTACATCCTGCTTGCAACAGGTTATATAATTTATATATATAGTTTGCAGAAAACTCTAAATTCTCGTCCTTACACAAAAGAACATAAATACAGAGAAAATATTACATTTATGTAATATATACACATCGCCACTGTTATAAGACATCACTAATGTTTAGCACATGCACAAGACCACTTTACTCATAAGTAACTTGAGAGGAAAACTACTGTCTTTCCTGGACTGCTGTCATTGATACAATTACATTATCCTTCTCTGCTGCACTGATATCTGCAATACAATTTCTTAGCTCTGAGAACTTTTTTTGCATCAGCTGCTCTGAACAGAATCGATTGCAGTCATGTAAATAAAAGTTCAGCTTAATTATTTTCCTATTTGAAAAATCACTTTTACTGAAGCAAGCAATACTTCATTTCCCTTTCTTGTTTTGCCCTCATCCTTTTCCCTCCCTTCAGCTAGAAAAATAATTATCTCCATGACACATACCAGAATTTTGCTATCTGACTCTCTCTCCCTTCAAAAGCAGTACTTGGTGACAATCAGTCAAAAATATTACAATAATAGTTCAAAACAGTCTTCACAGACACACTCACTCCTCTCTGGGATTTCTGTCTGCTATGGGAGCTGAAGTGTGGGAGTCAGGCTTCCAGGAGCTTCCTTTTGTCCCTGCCACCATATCCAAGCAGCAAGTTTCTATAACGCACATCCCCGGGTGCCCAAAGGTCATGGTCACCATCATCTTTCTCTCCCTTTTTGTGACTTCTCTTTTTAAGAAGGAGTAACACACAAATGTCACCTTCTGCCTGCTGCCACTCTTTCTAGGCACATCCTCTGCAAAGGCTTCCAATTCTCCACTTAGTCCCTTCCAGACAGATAGAGATAACTTTTTTTGCCAGTTAGAGGCAAAAGCAACTTGCCTGACTGGGACAATAGGGTGAAATTATAAAATTACAGCTTAAGACAGGTTCTTACTGCCTCCAGCCCTGTCCTGTTCCTTCGGTCAGCAGTGAACTAATTTAACCATGATGGCTCAGTTTCTCGATCTGTAAAACACATGTAGTAATATATGCATGAACTCTTATCCCTAATACTACTTATCCCAAAAGAGTCCGGACACCAAATTCATCATGGCAGTAATAACAACTGAGATGTTAAAATAATCCAAACAAATCAACAAAAAAAGAGCAACACTAGGACTCATTCTGTTGTGAGTCTAAAGGAAAAGGTATCTTTTCCCTCTTCACAGCTCTGGGATTATATTCCAGTTTTTCTCTGATTTCAGTTTTAAACAAGGATTACACTTAAAAAACCCTGTAGGTATTGCACTTAAAGCTGCTTTTCTTTTTGCTTTATGAAAGTAGCTCTTGGTGAGCAATGTAAGCAAGTGCTTTTATGTTTATTACTTTTTAAAAACATTTAAACACATTTAAGAAATGTTAAACTAACTGAATGAGTTAAACTGAAGTGTGCCATGTCTTCTGTGTCTGCCATGTCACTGCCATTGAAGCTGCCATCTGTGGAGAAGAAGCAATTCCAACACCAGTGGGATGGATAGGAAAAAAATGGGTAAACATATTTAATTGTAGTCCTTTCAAATAGCTGGGACTTGAGGTGGTGACTTCATTTGGAGCAGGACCAGGTCCAACTAGAAAATTAAATTTTTAAACTGGAAGACCGATGAGTCTGCACCCACTCTCCCATATAAAGACAGCTCCTTGCAGAAAACCATATAAATGTATTTTTAATTGCAGTAGGAAGGCTCAATTGCAAACCAAACTCAGTTGCCTTTACCCCAGGCAAGCTCAGGAACAAGAGTAAGAAGGAATGGTGGCTATCCCACTCTTCTACAGGCATGGCATGAAACAAAGCTGCCAATTGACCTTTGTGGCCCACTCCTGCTGCCAGGGTGTTCAGAAAGATTGGAAAGGCACCTGTAGCCTCCCTGCTGCAGCCGTGGGTGCTGCATGAGGTGGGGAATGGCACACATGAGATGGCCTTCAAAGAAGGGGAGCACAAAGCAGCACAAAGCAACAGCACTCTGTGAAGAAGGCTGGACCCTGAGACCCAGGTTTCAACATCAATTCTGCCAAGACAGTACCATTTTGATCCTGTCCAAACCAGTTAACTGCTTCATGCAACCTTTTCTCCATCTGTTCAGAAAACTGGAATTGTATTATTTTCAATGGTAAGTGGCACGGACCCCATAAATGCCATTATGCTACTGATCTTCAATATTATTCTTCATTATCCTCAGAATTATTGCATCTAGTAAAAAATTGGCAACCCGGTGGAACTGGGGCCAGAGCGAATACTGTTTAATACTTTGGAATTATTTAAAGGTGAAATTACACCTGTGCAGTCATGCTCACTATTCACTTCTGGGGATGTACAACTAACCTCCAGTGCAAGCTGAAAGGTAACCACTGAAGGTAATAGCACCACATCAGTTTGTGAACAGAGGTGGGCTCCTAATGTCCACAGCCTTGTCAAATTACTTATTAGGAATTAGAAGGGGTAAAAAAGAAAAAAATTATATATACCTCTGTGTATTTTAACATAGATTATTTTGAGGAAATACAAGCTATATGCAGGTGAAGCTAAATGGATAAACAGAACTGGCACAGAAATGTAAATGCATGAAAATTTCATGCCAGTGAAAATATGTTCCAGACTATGTGTGCTATCACGCAGCAAACAAATTAAATTAAAAAGATCTTGCTGTATGAGAAGGGCAAGTGGTTTCAAATAGTTCTTTAATAATGATACAAACAAGGTCAGATATTTTGATGTCTGTCTCACTTGCAAACTTCAGTGAGAGAGCAGAGAGGAGTGATTCATGGAGAGTATGCAGGAAGCAAAGCCAAGATGGAGCTGAGAAGGATGTGAACTAGGCTGAATGGGTGGTCCTGTTTGTTTGGTTTTCCATAATGCAAGAACAACAAAATATGAAATTAAATTGGAAGGCAATATATATAAATTGGCAATTACTTCTTTATTGCTAACTTGAAAACCAAATAACTCAGGAGCAATGAATTGTTCCCTTGAAACTGGATAGATTTTGTAGTGAATCCTATAATCCATAAAAACCCTGAAATGCATATATATATATATATATACGTACAAAGAGAACCTCCCTAACAGCAGATACTGTCTGTAAATAGTATCAACACAACCACGTCCTGCTTTCTCTGAGAATTGTCTCCTTGCAGAGACAAGGGGCTGCCTGGGACTGGCAGTTTTTATCAAGTTTGACCTGAAAAATTCTTGCAGGAGATCCATTAACTGAAAAAAGAAACTAATTGTCTTTGCTTCGGTATTAAGAGGCAAAAATCCTAACAGATGCCAAAACTAGCCAGAATTTTCCCCACGGGGAAGGGAAAGAAAGGAAAAAAAAAAAGTATTAATGAACGAATGCCAGAATCCACACTAAATAAAATAAAACGTGTAAAGAGGTGACAAAAATCTGGAGTTAGGTACTAGACACAAAGGCAGAAGCTGGCAGGAGATAAAGGAGGCACCTCAGGAAATGTAGTTCAATCCTTACAAATAGGTTGTAACTTGGTACCGATGGAGGGGGGGAGGACGGGGGAGCATCCTCGTTACTAAAGCCATAAACATCACAAGTGTGGTATGTTTTCTGTTTGCCTGGTGGAGCGGCGTCCTGCGGCGGTGTCCAGGCGGTGTCCAGACCAGCATCCCCAGGCGCCTGCTCGCAGGTCGGAGACATGAGGCAGGGAAATATCTGTGCCCAAACCTGTGTGAGCGTCCCTTCCCACTCTGGCCACCGAGGGGTCGTGCCAGGCTCGGGCACACGCGGACCCCGCCAGGGCTGGGGACACGGTCAGTGTCCCACTGCGCTGCTCCCGGGGTACCGTCCCTGCGCGGCCGGCTCCGCTCCCGCCCCCGCCTCCCCGACGGGCAGCGGCTGCGCCGGAATCGGGCAGAAACTCGGGGAATCGGCTCTCCCCGCCTTGGGAAGCCCCTCGTAGGCACGGAGGGCTCGCTGGCAGCACTCGCCCGCCGGGGGCACGGAGCGGGGGAGCCCACCCGGCCAGCAAAGGTGCGGCGCCCGGGGAGCGCATCGCGCTCGGGCTCGGGATGAGCTCTGGGGCAACTCGCGCCCGCTGCCGGAGCCGCTGCCCCGAGGAGGGGCGGGAGGGTGTGCCGGTGAAATACAGTAATGACAGCCCTCAGGCCGCTGCCCGGCGAGCACGGTGCCCCTCGGGGCAGCGCTGCCCCCGTGGGTGCCCCGGGGGAGGGAGGGGGCCGTGCCCCCGGCGGCAGGCGGCTCTCCGCGGCCGGCGCTGGGGATGCGGATCCGGAGCGAGGGAGGGAGCCGGGAGCGGCGATGGAGCGGGGGGCGGCCGGCGCCGTGCCCGGTCCCGGCCGGGAGGAGGCAGAGCCTGAGGTGAGAGGGGCTGCGGGCGGGGGGGCCGGGGCCTCCCGGTGGGCGAGGGACCGGCGCTGCGGGGCGGCAACTCCGCCGCTGGCCGGCGGCATTGCCCGCGGAGCTGCGGGGTCCTCTCCTTGCCCCGGGCCGTGCGAGGGGAGACGGCGCTGCCGGAGCGAGGGGCGAGGGGCGACTCTCCCGTCCCGTCCCGTCCCTCCCGCACGGCCCCCGCCCGCCCCAGACCCGGCGGCGCCGGGTGTGAGCCCCGGTGTGAACCGCGGTGTCAGACCCGGGTGTCAGACCCGGTGACAGCTCCGGGCGGCGGCGAAGGTAACGGGGCTGTGCTGGGGGCGGCGGGCGGTGGGGGCTGTAGCGGCGGGCTGCCCTGGAGCATTCCTTTGCTCTCTTGCTTGCTTCGGGTTTTGGGGTGTCGATTCGTTTTGGTTACAGAAGCAGAGTGTGCGGAGCTGACACTGGAATGACGGTGCCGTGCCACGGCATGGAACTGCACGGGAGCCCCAAATCCTGTAGTTCTTGCTTAGGCAGAATTCCTGCTGGTTTGCCGGGTCTTTCTCAAGGTTTATTAAAATTAAGTTTTCGGTCAGGTTGCAACGTCTACTAAATAATACGTTTAGCTAACATGATTATGAATTACACTTTGAATGCTAAGCAAAATTTGCTCTGAATAGGCATGGCAGGCATAGTTAAGTGTTTGCTAAATGCATTACTATCAATTTGAGTGCATATTATTAGTATGGTCAGACCATGAATTGTGTAGGAATATGAAGGGGCAGTCTTGATTTAGGTCTGCACTGTATGGTTTTAGTATTCTGTCTTCGGCACTGGTCCTGAAAACAGGGCTTAGGATTTGTCCCAAGGAAGAGGGTACTTGTCGGTAAGATCCTTGACGACCCGGATCACTTCTTTGGAGTCTTTCTGAAAAGGCAAGTTCTCCTTTCTTTGAAGTGCTGGAGTTACTTTTGCAAGAACTTACCGCATCGTTCTCCCACGGGGAAAATTGGCTGGGTCCATAAAAGGTGGCAAACTTCCACCTGAGGGCATGTTTTTAGTTCAGTCTGAAGCATCAGAGTTACTTCAGAAAAAGAGGTGTCTTTCGAGTCGTCTTATTCCCCCACCCCCGGCTATTTCCACGGTTCTGAAATTACTTGAGAGCGACCTTAAAGAAGTCAGCCTTGCTCTTTTGTTTGCTCTTCTTAAGTCTTCCCTAAAACAAGCAAGCAGAGCATTTGGAAGGAAACCTGTGATTGAATATTCAGCAATTCCTTTCCCCTGGGTAAAAGCTGATAGACTTTCCCTAGTTTTGGAAGGGTTTTTAGCCAAGCAAGAAAAATCTGATTTGACACTGCTGAACTAAAGCATGAGGTAAGGCAAAGGAGGGTAATTTTGGGGGGGATGTTTTTATACATCACTCATTATGTGGGGAAATGGGGTTAAAAACTGCGTGAATTGTCACAGGGCTGTTTCCGTTACACTTTTATTTTGGAGATTTAACCAGTGTACCAGTTTCTGTGAAAACTCAATACTTCTGCCTTTTAAAAAACATTAGCGATTCACCGGATTTTTTCAGGCAGTACATATCTGAGACACTACGGCACTCACTAGAAGATTAACAGCACTTGGCCTTGTGCCTCTGGGCTTGTGCCTAATAATACATCGCAGGAGCACTGCATTAACTGTCAATAAATGTCTGTCATCTCTTCGGGCTTAATTACAGAATGGCTTTAAAACAGCACGCGAAGAAAAGTTTCAGCTCAGCTTTTAAATGTGATACAGCCCTAACTCTCATTGTGCCTGGATCTCTTTTCAGTGTTTCCATTAATATAACCCTGCTTTATTTACCTAGCTTTGGTTTTAAAGCCCTAAAATGTGTAAGTTCATTTCTTTAATTTCCCTTTAGCAGCTCTGTGTTGATAAAACAGGCAAGATTTTCATTATAATTTCATTTCTTTGCTGAACAGGTTATTTAGACAGGACTGTGATGGTCCTTGGGTGCTTCTCATATTTCCCTTTCTTTTGTCATTGTGTTTGATTCTGGGAGAAATGCCTGACTATGATTCCAGGGACAGTCTAAGAAATTGCTCCAAGGTAATCAGATTGTGCCTTGCACTGAACCCAGAACTGGCTGCAAAAAGACAGGATCAGTAATCAAGCCGGTGTTGGATGGATTTTTAGACACTGTGGAAACCCTTGGGCTTCTCTAGCACAAGAAAGACCTGTCTAATTGGAGAGGCTAGAGCCAGAAAATCTAATGGGAACTGATGGTAGCGTAGCTGACCTGTGCTAATATTGTGCACCAGTGCTGGTGGTACAGGGTGAATACCCAGGTGGGAAATTATTCCAGAGTATTGTCTTCTAAATACTCAGCATAGCTTTTGGCTTGTGAACTTGAGTGTACACAGCTATTTGATTGCTTGTTTTGAGCAGTCGGGAGTGCTGGGGGAGACTGAGGTGGCTGTGACCCCTGTGTCCTCAGATTGTTTCCAAGGCAGAAAAAGATGCAGCATTTTAAGACTGAATGGATGATAAAAGTAAATGTTCAATTTGAATGGTATTAAGAAAAGGAAGAGAAAACTGATGGTAGTGAAAACTACTTTTCTATAGGTATTGAGGAGCCTTTCTCCTATTTTAAAAGTGATGTAGGCAGTCAAGAACCAAAGTGTTAAATTTGTGACACAGATGGGTCTCAGTAGGGGGTTCAAAAACTTTCAGATGCATGTAGATGATAAGGATTGAGATTGTTTCCTTTCAAATGTTTTGCAGAACTACGAAAAAAATGAAGAAGCTCTATAGGCTCTGGTGAGGTGCCTCTTTAAGTACTCAGTGTGCCTTGAATGGCATGGAGTAATTTAGTTGCTCAGTTAAGACATGAGTTTTGTGTTATCTGTTTTTGCCTGTTTCCCTACTCAGATGAAAGTCTTCATCAGGTTGACTATGACACCTTTTATAATCAATGGACCTTAATGCTTTGTTTGCTTCAAGCATTTTTAATTACCTATTAATTAAACCTGACAAGTTACTTGGTACTGCTTTTCTGGTATATGCTTCTGTGCCGCACACCTACTCCCATTTCAAGAGGCAGTTTAGCCCTATGGAAAATCAGACTCTGTTACTCTTGTGCAGTGTCTTGCCTGTGGAAGACCTTTTCTTTGCTCCTCACTTTTTTTTCTTTTTCAATGGGCTAGGATGCCAAGGCAAATTAAGGTTCTGTGCAGTGTGGTTAAATGGTGAGTAGGATGAAAAAATTAACATGTGTAAAGGTTCGGGTGCTGGTCGTATTGGCTGGTGAAAGACAAGCTGCTTTTCCCTGCCTTCCCAGCAGAAGGGGCAGACACTCCCTATGTTATTTAATATGAGAGAGGGGCCAGAGTCACTCTGCTTTCTTAATATTGTCCTTCTGCCCTTGCCAACTCAAAAATAATCTGTGATGATTTACTAAATGTTGATGTGCTTTAGGATGAGTGCTTTACTTCTTCAGACTTTCAGTGCATTCACTAACCTCAGGTGTACATATTCCACTGAAGAGCAATTTCTGGAGCATTTTCTTTCTTATTAAATATTCAAAATCTCTATGTTTTTTCATTCCAGAAAAGAGATGAGAAGTATGCAGTCTCTCAGCTTCTTAACATGAACTGGCATCTCTGATCATCGTTCAGGTTATACCAACAAATTTGCTGTTTCTCAGCCAGTCAGTGATAAAATCTAAAGCTTTAAAGCAAGTCAGAGGTTTGTGGGATTTTTTCCAAATGACAGAAAACTAAAGGAGGAGTTTCAATTGCTGTAACTGAATCAAACCACTCTAAGGTGTTCCTACTCCTGAGTAGAAAAGGTCCCAAATGATTTCTTTCTTGTTGTCTTTCAGGATTCTAAATAACTACTTTAAAAATAGGGATAATTAAGACTGTTAACTGTGATGCCAGATGCATATATATATGTATCAAAATAAATGGAAAGTCACTGTATTTACAGGATATCTGCACAAATAAGGGTTCTCCATGCTCTCTGCTACCTGATTAACCAGGATCTTTCTGAAAGTTTGTTGAAAACGAGGGATCAAAACTAAAGTGTGTCAAATTAGAACTCTGCAGAAGTTGCAGCAAGTAAATCAATATTTGACAAATGGGAAAAAACCTGAGCATTTAAAAGGACAAGTTTTTACTCAAGATTCTCAAAATATTAAAGCATGGAGATGAAACAAATCTAAAGCATTAAAAATTTATCCTTTCAGTGTTGTTTCAAAAGGTGAAAAATTACACATGCTGATGTTTAGGGAGATTATTCTCATGTTCTTTTTCAGAGCTTTGTGTTTCTTGAAGAAACAAGTAGTGTTTAGGTTGAGATGGTACCCACAAGAAGCACTTTGTAAGTATTGATAGGATAGGGGTTCTTGGCAATTGAGTTAGAACCATTCGTCTCAGCCTTCTGTGAAGGCTATGAGCAGAATAAATAGACTGATATCAACTGTTTGGGGAATAATGGGCAAGATCCATGTTTGTCTGTCTGCAGAGTTGTGCCAGGGTCCCTGCTACTCACCCTTTGGTGAATGGGAGCTCCACAGGAACAGCTGGGACCATGCTGGTAATACCCTTCTCCAGCTGAACTCCAGCATTTCTCAGGGGAAAAGGATTCTGACACATAATGGAATCATAGAATCATTTAGGTTGGAAAAGACCCTTAAAATCATGCAGTCTAACACTGTCAAATCCACCACTATGCTGGCTTTGCTCAGTACACCTGGGATTTGATTGTGGGCCTCTGGGAACTTTGGAGAAGATTTATAAATGTGATTAGTTGCTGAGAAAAGCCATTCTGAACATGTATATATCTCTTGCCATCCTGTAATGTTTTGGGGTTTTTTTAAATGTTTGTAGTCCTATGAGTTATAGGCATGGACTGAAAATGGGGTTTCTCAGATGTACTATAAAGCAGACATGGTGTGTTGGCTGTGAAGCAGATTCCTCACTTGTCATGATTTTGTGCATATTTGCCCCACTCTCTGAATTACAAGACATCTGTGATCTCAAAAAGTTTAAGGAGAAACTGGACAGATTAAGGAAAAATGCAGAGAATCAAACCAGTCACATTTAGGATAAACCATCCTCCAGGAATCTGCCACAGCTGTGAGAATAAATTTTTTGTGCCAAGCCTTGTACCCCCAAAAACTAAGCCTGATTTCTTCAAGTCTAGCACATTTCTGAGACTTTGGGATTCTTTCATCCAGAATGTTGAATGGAACTGGATCCTGAATCAGAAGCTCATCTCCATGAACTTTTTAATTTCACTGGTTAGAACTGTATTTAAGCTACTGCTTTTAAATGTTTGTCACATCAAACCAGCTTTGAATCAAAGAAAATACTGCTTGGCTACTCATTTAACTGAAAACAGGTATCTCACAGGGCAGATCTGCTTACTCTGGTGACTGTAAGGATGTGAACATTTGCATCATCTCACAGTCTCTCCCTTTTGCCTTCTCTTCCCCCTCAGTGCCTCCCTTGCCATGGTTCCCAGCAGTGCACGGACTGTGAGCCCTGGTTTCTGTGTTGTATACCACTCCTGGTTTGAGTGGGTTTGGCATTACTGGCCTTTTACTGGCCTGAGCTGAAAGGAGTTCATTCACCCCTAAACTCCGTATTTGTTTACAGCTGAAACAACACTGAATTGCATGAGCAATACTATAAGAACACCATATTCAGAGTTAACAGCAACGGGAACATGCTGGTTTAACCACACAAGTGATGCAAATTAATGAAGGAAACTGTATGTGACTCCCATTATTGATTCGAGGTCATGTTGTTTGCGTGAGTGGTGTGAAGCAATGTCAACCAAGAACCTGTCCCACTGTCTGGAGGTGGCTATCATAATGATTTTTGGGGTTTATTTTAGTGTAGAGAAAAAAGCTCTGGGTTGTTTTTTTTTTAGGTTTTGTTGGTTTTTTAGGTTTTTTTAATACATTTTTAAAAATAAGAACATACTGCTTTGGAAATGAGATGGAAATAATTTCTAGAGCATTATCAACACTGTAAATCACTGAACAGTCAAAATAATTGGATAAAGGATAGACTGAGATTGAGGGAAGATGAGGGGGTTTTGAACTTCTAGAGTGAATTATAAGAATCCTAGGTACTCCATGCTGAACAGATTGTAATAGACAGCAGAAGGAAGAGTTGTTTTCCTTCAGATTATCAGTGCAATTTTCTCAACTGGTAAAGCCAGGAAGCCACAGCCTCTGTGGAGACCCTGCAATCACAATATAAATTCATTCAACAAAATTTTGAGTGAAACCCAAGATTCTTTAGAGCTTTCAAATATTTTTCCAAAGCTAAAGTCTGTATGGGTTAGAATTCTGTTTTATTCTGACCTGCCAGGATGAGATTTTTACTTGGTTCTCACAAACAAATTCTCTTCCCTCACAAACTGCCTTCGATAAGGTTACAAAGTCAGGGAGGAAATATTTGAAAAAGCAGATATTTCCCGGGACATGAAACACATCTCAGAAACTTTAGTTTCTGATTCTGACATCAGAAATTACTGCTTTTGGAGATCACTATAGTGTGCTTCTAGTTAATGACACTTATGATAGACCATCAAGACCTGACTGCTATAAATTTTGCAGCTATACTTTGATGGCAGAGATGTGCTACATGTCTCCATAGACAGGCTAGCAGCACTTTGCTACCATTACTGGACATTATGCCATCTTTTTAGTCTGCAAGACTTTGCTGTTTAGTTAAGCTGTTAAAATTGATTACAATAATGCATACTGATGTACAGTAACGCATGTTGGCTCCAATAATGCACATTGACATAGTTCTGAGCCTACCTCCTCTCAGAATAAAGACTGGATTTATCTGTCTTGCCTAAGCAATCAGTGAAGCCACAGGAGGCTTGCCTGTGGTTTCTATTGATGTATGAGTATGCTTACTTTGAATGGTGGTATCATTTTAGAATGGCTTTCCATATACAGAAGCACACAGTAAAGTCTTGACCCTGTTATGTTTAATCAGGGAGACAGTTCATGTGGCAATATTCAAACTAATATATTCAGTCTCTTAGTTTCCAGATAAGTTTTAGGTGTCTTTTCCAGCTTGCATTCAGTTGAACTTATGTTCATTGTTTAAGGGAAAGCCATATCGGTTCCTTAGGGGTGTCTCCACTGTTCACAGAATCACAGAATACACTGACTTGGGAGGGAGTCACAAGGATCTTCAAGTCAAGCCCTTAACCCTGCACAGGACCATGCCCAAGACCCACACCATGTACCTGAAAGTATCATCCAAAACCTTCTTGTTCAGCCTGCAGGAGGGCAGGAACAATTCTAGTTGCACCAGTTCTAGTTCACACGAAGTTGATTTCCTACAAGTTCTGTATCTAGAATAATTTTGTTGCTGTGTTCTCCTCTGTCATGTTTTTCAAGGTCATTTATTCAGGTTTGACTTTGAGCTGTAGTTTTTAATGTTATTATATGTCTGTAAAGTCATCAAAGGTGTTTCAGGAGGACTTTTCTGAGTATGACTCCAAAACCTGCAAAAACCTTTGTAAATATACATGGATTAGAAGAGTTGATCCAGGTTACGTATGAAAGAGAGGCAAAAAAGAAAATTTGAAAAGTCTTTTCATGACAAGTTTAAGCAGTCTTGAAGCAGGTATAAGGCTCCATTTTATATCTACTGATTTAGAAACAAAAGATTGAGTCCTGTGAGGCTTGGAAATGCACAGCATGCACAATCTTTTCTTTATCTGCCAGGAGCAGAAGCAACATACTCTCCACGCTTTTGCAGCATTCCAGCATTTGATAATTATAGATTGTGAATGGATATCCCCTTTTGTATGTATATTCTTCAATGTAAATGTCACTAAAATATTTCTTGGTTTGCTATTATGTTTGCAGTTTCTCTGAAAGCCTTGTTTTGAGTTCAGCCTCTCCTGGTGGTTTTTATGAGCCTTCACACCATGAAGGCTTCCCCTGGCTGCAGAAGAACTTGAATTTGTTCTGCAGACTGCTGTTAAGGGCTCTTCAATGGGAGCAATTCCTGCCTGCATGGCAGGGAAATGTTCTTCTTGGCTGTGCTGAGGTAAATCAAAGGAGCCTGTCCAGACCTACCTTTGTGTAAATGAGAGCACACCTCTGTCCAAGATGTTTGTACTTGTATTTCTTTGTGCTTGTACTGTAGTCTAGAGTTAAAACCCTCAGAGTTAAGGATTAATAATACATTGCCCTTGGGCTAAGCAAGAGTAGAACTTCTGATTTTATTTCTTTTCTAATTTTAAAACAGAAAATTGAGAAAAGGGCTTACATTCAGTGTCTAATCATGCCAGACTTTGACCTTAGAGTCACAGAATCATAGAATCTCCTGAGCTGTAAGGAACCCACAAAGATCATCGAGTCCATGGCAACAATTTGTTCTATAGCTTCTCAATTTCCACCACAATCTCCCAGTGTTCTTGCTTAATTACTTTTCAGTTAAAGCAGATGAGTCTCATTTAGCTTTTCTCCCTCCATGTTGAGTTCCAAGATGATGGTCCCTCACTTGGGTCAAGCAAGAGCAGCTGTAGGACTACCTGACTTAGTCTGTTTCTAGATATGTATGATCAGGGATGCACCCTCCACCTGGAAGTCATCTTAGCAATCTTTGCTTTTCTCCTGCAGGAGGGGAATCAGCATGAATACCTTCAAAACATGCACTAACTTGGACTTGGCACAGCAAAACTGTGTTTTCTGTAAGTGAAAATTTTAACTGAGCAATTGATATCAAAGATTGGCTGCTTCTCTGCTCTATCCCAGTGGTGTAGAACTGTAGGACAGTATGAGTTGAAAGGGACCCTTCATGAGTAATTCTTTTGCACACAAACAAACCTACTGAATCCATCAGTGTCCTGAAGCTGATGGGCTTATGAAAGTACAGTATTTCAAGAGTGAGTCCTTACAGAACATTTAAAAACCTTTTATTTATCAAATCTCATATCCTCTAATTACTAGTTCAGAGTTCTTATGCTTTGTCATGTTAATAAGTGCAGTGAATCATTTTTAATAACGCATTTCTCTGTAAGCTCTGATAGCATTTGTGGTAGACTGACAAATAATACCTGTTCCAATGCTGTACATGTGTATGTGCATACTTTTTATTTCATATCAAACACTGCCCCTTGTTAAATAACCTACTGCAATTCTAAACACTGGATTTTCTTTTTATTTTTTTTAAGATTATCTAGAATTGATTTATTCCTCAAATGAAGATGTCTACCTTTAGCTTAAGTGAGAGAAGACCAGTGTATGATCTAAGATTCATGCTTTGATATCTTTTAATGAACTGGATTAATTGAGATTCTTATAAAGAAGTATGATAAGGGGGGCACATTACTCTATGCATGTATCAGTGTGAAAAACCAAAGTCAGATGAGGATTTGTCATGTATAATGGCAGCAGGCTGATTCTTTTCTGGAGCCTCTAGAGTCAGCATTTCCCTGGGCTCTTCTTGCCTCCTTGGTTGAGAAGATTTTTCAAGCATATTCAAAAGATCAAAGAGGGTTGGTGACATGATTTCCTTAAACTCCTCTTTTTACTTCCTTGGCATCCTTTCTTCTGATTATTCATGCCTGAGTATCCTTGCAAAAAAGGACAGTGTCCATTTGTACTTCTCTTATCCCTGGAGATATGGGTAAATAATGACCTAATTAACAGCATTTTGATAGTGCCTTCCTTCTCAATAACCTAGGTATTCCTGTGTATTACCTTCCTTGGCTCAATCAATCTCAGTTGCAGGGAGAACTGTTGAGATGACAGAGTACAAATCTTGTAGAATCCACAGAAATAATTTGCAATCCTGACAGAGAGCAGTATTTTCTTAATTATCTTCTTCCATGAATTTGGAGAATCCACTGAAGTGTGTCAGTTTATACCACTCTTGGCATTATCAAAAGTGGACCATTATTAAAAAGAAAAAGTAATTGTACCACAGAAAGATCCTACTCTGCAATTTATAAGTTATTCTATGCATCACTGGACATTTCAGTGCAAAATCATGAAGCAAGAGACACAGCTGCAGTTGCATTAAATAGCATAAGAGAGGTATAAAAGAAATCAGACCATTTTTTCAGAATGTTAATGAAAATGTGGTGTTGGGATTTAGGGACAAACTACTTCTAAGAGCAGGATATGTCATGGATGTGCATTATGATGTTCTTTCACTTTCCAGTGAAGGGTGTTATATTCGCTACTGATATTTCCAGCCTATTTCTACTTGTGAAAGCTAAAAAACGTGGTCTGACTTTAAGTCATTCATTGTTGGAATTTCAGCTGTTTAAACGTATTCAAATAGTCATAATGTAATTTTAATTATCCACTTTCACTTAAAGTAAGCTAGTGTAAAATTACCACAGACTGGTATTTTGTCTTAAAATAGTACTAGGTGAAAGTAGAACGACAGTGTTCAGGCTGTTTATCCATGCACTTGGCATTATTTTCTGTCCTCTCTTGTCATAAGCATGAGTTTTGGTCCATTCATTTTGTACATTCACTTACGCATTCACAGGGACAACAGGTGTCACCTAAAGCGGTTTCACAGTCACCAGCTGTGTGTTTGTAGGACTGTCTCTGAAAAAAGGCATGGATCCTTGCAAGCTGTGATGAACAATGCCTTTCTTCAGGTTTCTGAAAGAACTGCTGATCCCCATGTAGGGGCTGGATGGAAGGCAAAGATGTGAGGGGGCACAATACTGTGCCCTGCACTGGGGTTGGTCTGTAGCTTGTGTTTCCTGCAGTGAGAGTGAGGATGAAAGGCAGTGAATGACTGATAAGCAAAAAAAAGTGTCTCTCTGCCTCTTCCATAATTTCAGCCAAGCCAACTGGTAAGTGTTGGAGTGCCAGAAAACAACACGTGTCTTTCCAAGGATCCAAGGATGGATTTTAAAACATTTTTATGTTGCTTATTCATCCATGTTACAATTCTGCTACACTAGTGTGTTCTCAACAGCACAGCGGCAACTATATTAGTAAAGTTATGGTTAGGGTTTTGTAATTATTTAAAAGGAGTCTCATTTATCAGTTTTTATTTTCCACCCACATTTTTTACTATGTGTTCTGAGATGCCACCAAGTGTCTCTGAAACATGGTAGTAGTAGAGGTTGTTAAACCCGCAGCCCTAAAGGAAGCTAAACATTTTTAACAGAAAATAAGACAAAGCCCATTTATGACATGTGTTTGTGTGTTAAACCGGGTGCTTTCTTCCTTGCAGTGGCACCTAGTGACTCTGATGCAGTTCTGGCTGCTGCCAGTGCCTGCCTTTCCCTGGAGTGCCAGCCCCTCTTGCCTCTTCAGGGAAGAGAGGGAAGAGACCTGACTCTTGATTTGCATCCTTTCTTTTGTATTGTTTTCTTTAGTGGAGTGGCAGGCACAGGGTATGAGAGAGAGGCAAGTCCCTTGAAGCTTTGCAGAGGGAAAATGTGGACAAAGAGATGTCAAAGTCCTTTTGGAGGGAAGGACAAGGCACGCAGCTAGGGCTGTGATGTTAGGAGTGCCTTCTGTGAGCTGGCATTCAGGACATGGCAGGAAAGAAGGCTTAGGTGAGGCTGCAAGAGGGAGGTCTTGGTTGGAGCTTCATTTCAAAGTTTTTCTAGGTCAAAAAGGTTGTTGTTCCCAGGAAGGGCTGGGAAGCTAATGGCTGTGTGCATGCACGGCTAGAGAAGATAGGGACTAAGCTGTAAGAGCTTTATTATTGCACTGGACAGTCCTGACTCCTTATGGGCATTGGTGTCATAGAACCTGTTTTTAAAGTCTGTCTTTATGCAGAAGGTACTGCTCAGCCCTAATGACACCTAGTGAAGCCATTGGTTTCTTATAACATGTTACAGGGAGAGACTTAAGCTGGGCCTAGAAGAGCTCTTTTCCCATTGCTTATCTCCCCTGCTCCCCTGATGCAGTGCAAGGGAATCACAACAACACTGTGGCTTCCTTCCACCTCCTCAACCCCATGTGCTACTCACAAGAAATCTGAGACAAAAAGACAGTGTCACATGGGGAGTGAGAGACTGACATTTCCCCCCATCAGCCACTTCGTGTCTGTGACTCAGCCTGCCATGGACCCTCTGAGGAGCATGTGTCCCTATTGTGTCACCTGGTGCAACACGTGTGGAAAAGAAGCATCTGCCCCTTTGAAAGGTGCCTGAAGTGCCAAAAACGTATTTCAGCACCTTGAGGTGGGGTGAGAAGACATTAACCTTCAACTAGGTAAAATGCATGCATTTTGGGAGACACTGAGCTAATGGACTGAAGTGCACAGAGCTGATTTCCTCCAGAGGGGATGCGAGTGAAGGAGGGATAGGCAGCAGCATATGGCAGTTCAGCTCTGAAAAGACGCTGTGTAAAATAGCACCTCCTTATTTAGTAGATTAGCTTCCTCTGTGGGTGCCCTAACTTGATTTTTTAGAAGACGTAATTCTTTCCTTGATAACTGAGCAGATTTGGTCTGGAAATAGAGAATCTCATGGTTCCTCTGACTGAAGATTTTTCTGAAGTGGAAAGACACTATCAACTTTAAGGCAAATAACATATGTTAGAGAAGAATTTTAGGAGGCAGCATATCAAGATTTTAGGCCCTGAGAAAACATTGGAAAGCATTTCAGAAGTAAATGCAAGATAGAATCATAAGAGGGGGGGGGGAGGGAAGAAAATAAGAAAAAAGAAGTCTGTTTACTTTCAGCTGCTCCTTAGCTGGACAAAGTCAAAGGAAAGTATTTGCTTAATTGTGGACACACCTTGGAAATATCTGCAGGCTGACGCTTCAAATAGCTTCCTTCCTCCTGCTTTGAAAGGTCTGCAGGCTGGAAGGGGAAGCACAGGTAGGATGACAGTGGGGCTTAGGAGAAAGGGAATTCTCTTTGGTCTGGCAAGTTGCACATTATATTGTCATTTGAAGCTACCTTAAGCTTGATCCTGTGCTCTGTGAATCACCTGGAAGTGGCCATGGAGCACTGCCAGGAGCTGGCAAGCAACTGATAGTAATTCACTGACACAACTAGAGTGATATGGTTGGAGTAGACCCAGAAGGCCAGATAAGACATAAACAGCTCAGTGTAGCTGACAGATTTTGTTTTCCTGTGCACTTTCATGGCCACACTCAGTTACTTTCCATTTTTCAAATCAACATAAGAAATACTAATTTTCAAAGCAAAAATTAGAGCAGGAGGCAATGCAGAGTATTTGTTTAAATTTTGACTTCCCATTGTATTGCTAGTCTAGTAAAAAATGTGCTGGCCTCACTCTCCAAAAGACAAAAAGAAAATAAGGAGATAGTGAAATAATCTGTATCCATCTGCCTTAGGGAAAGCAGTCAAGTGGTGTGATGTCATTTGAACAAGCAGTAAAGCAATGAGGAGAAGGAAAACTTAGAAATCTTCAGGAAAAGGAAGTATGTATTTTTCTAGGAAAAGAATGCACTTTTGGTTTTATGGTTTGTATAAGTATGCCCAAGTTCTACTTCTAGGCATTGAAAGGCAGATGAAGTAAGACTGGTCAAGGCTAACTACAGAGGTGTGCTCAAAATTTGAAGTTCTCTCTTGTATTGGTGAAGGACTATCCTTATGTCCTCTTGCACTAGTATTGAATTTCAGCAGAGCAAATTGTGAAAGGTTTCAGAACTGCCAAGGGTAATGAACTGAGGTAAATCTGTGGAGGAAAAAGAAATTGAGGGATGATAAAAATTGCTGTCAGTCAGTTAAACTTGGTAAACTGTAAGCCTAAGGCTTGCATCTGCTATCTAGCAGTAAGAGAGAAGCCTAATCAGAAGAGAGGAAGTTTGATACCAGTCCTTGTCCTAGAAGGTAAATGATTATGTGATAAAGAGGGGCGTATGGAAGGTTAAATGTCACTATTGCAGATACTCACTGGAAATTTCAAGCAATGAAACATCCAGAATTAAACAGAAAGAAATGGGATGATTTAAAGTAACACTTATTGGAACATAAAATAACTAATTGGAAAGGGTCTTAAGAAAAATAGGGATATAAATCAGCAAAGCAGTATGACTGAAATAAATGGTGAATGTACCTATTACAGAGGCTTGCTTGTTCTGTTTGTGAGAGCACATTCTGAACTTCATAGTAGTTGTTGACCATATTTATTTTCAGTGAATCAGGTGTGATTCTTTTCATGCAGAAACAGAAAATATATAAAGGGATAGCAGTAATTTACACTACTGAAACTTAGAATGTGTTTCTTATTATGCAACATCCCCTAGATTAAATAACCAAATTGTCGTTTGGCTTGTTTTGTTCACTTACAGGTATTCAGGTATGAAAAATCTACGTTTGGCCATGTAGAGCTGCACTTGAAAAGACATTTGAATAGCTGCATAACTAATTAACTCATACAATTATGTGGGCATACTTTGTACATACAGATAAGGTGGAAGTGAAAATGTAACCTTAAATATAATTTACTTTTGCCACTGTTTTGATAGTTTAAAGAGCTGTTAGTTGTTGCTTATTGAAAGCTCTGGGAAAACTTTTATTTGTTGCCCCTGTGTGGTAATAGTAACTCACCAGCCCTGTTGCACTTGCACATTGAGCAGGGAGTGAGGGTAAAGAGCAGATAACATCAGTGCACAGACCCAGAACATGAAAAGGCAGAGTGAACCTCAGCTTCTGAACCAAGTAGCAAGGAAAAGTTGGCCAGATGAAAAGGTAATTTAGATATTCTTTCAGAAACCAATTTCAAGGCCTCTGGGGATAAGATCACAACAGCTTTGAAAGGAGGACTTAGGTGAATAAATGACAAATTACTATATCCAAAGCCCAACTTCTGTAATCCGTATTCAGTCACCTTTTGACTTTGCAGCTTGTATTTGATGGCTGAAAGTAATTGGGATGAAGTTCTGCAGCAGATAACAATTGCAGGTCAAATTTTTAGAACGTATGATGATGATGATAGCTGATTCATATATGCTTTATGGCATAATGTAATTATGCAGCTGTTTGCGGAAGGAAAAATGGACCTGCTAATGAGGAGCTGGAACTGATGCGTGATGAGCTGATACTGCAAGACATTTTGGGGTGAAAGGGTCCATAAAAAAGGAAAGGTCTGTTGCTCTAGCACAGAACAGCTTGATGAGAAAGTGAAAAAACTACTTAAAGGGAGAAAAGATTTGCCAGATTATGAGAAGTAAGAAAAAATTCCAGAAGTGACTCCTTTGCCTTTTCATTATTAAGAAGGTAGCAGAAATTAGGCTGATAGATAAAGGTGTTTTATTCATGCTTTAGAAAAACAGTGGAGCGCAAGATTTCATTGAGGGGATCTCTCATTAAAGACTGGCATGGGTGTAAGAGCAGATGTCCATAAGGGGGGTGCTCACAACGACTCTGATACTTCCAGGAGAATTTGAAATGAAAATGTCTGTAACATTTATAAAATTCCTCCCCATTGCTTGTCTGGGATGGGTTGGCTGGGTTGTAGAGCTTTGACTACTCCTTTTTTTCTGGGTTGGAAATAAAGTTGTTTAGGAGTGTAAAATGGGGTGGAAATGAGACAACATGTCTCTTCTCTCACCTCGTCCCCATCTTGTCTGTATGATTTTGGACTCTTTGCTCAGGCAGGCTCTCAGGTAGTGGTTTCCAATTCTTTGCTTTCTCTTCTTCCTCTTTTGGTAGAACCACACAGGATGCAGTAGGTCTTTCTGAAACTGCGGAAGCATTGGTTCTCTGTGTGCAAAATCACCATCAGTCTGAAAATTGTAACAGGTTTATATACAAAAAGAGTGAGGACATCCCACGTCCTTCCATATCCAGAATTAAAATGAGCCTTCATAATTTAGATGCAAGTAGTCTGTCCATATTGCAAGACTGCATCTACAGTTTGTAGCTGTGTATTTATAACTTTTTATGACAGTCTGACAAACACACAATATCCAGGCATTCTGAAACAGCTGCCAATGAGTGCTTGTATCATGCCCATACATACCTTATGAAAAGTAGCTTGCTTTGCTCTCACAGACTGGCAAATTCAATAACCCTGATTTTTCTTTCACTGTAACAAATTCGCAGTTGTCTTAAGTCAGTGGGAATGCAGAGTATGCTTAGAACAGAGGCAAGAGGCCAAAAACATGAGGGACTAGCCTATGTATTACAGAAAGGGATATCTAGGTGGTTAGCTTTACTTACGTTTTATAGCTGGGCTTTGGTTTTGTATAAATACAACGCAAAGTAGGATTTCCAGGGTTTGAAGTAAACTGAGACCTTTTTACTGTGATTCATGGAGAATGCATTTTAGTTTAAAATTCTTCTCCTTTTCCAGTCCTGGACCAGGAAGGCTATTTACTGTTTTTAGAGAAGGGTGTTCATCCAGCAGCAGAAGACATCTACTGACATTAACCCTTTCACTGTCTTCTCTTTTGCCATTTGGCTCTTGGGCGGGGGGGGGGGTGTGCGCGCCTTGGAAAGGGTGAGTGAGTATTTTGAAAGGAAAAACACATCCCTTTTGTTTATGTGAGTACTATCAGGTTTTCCAAAGTGAGGGTTGTGTGACCAAGGCATCTCCCCTCCAAAAACAGGGAAAAGTGTGGTCTCTTTTTCATCTTAGACAGACATTCATATACACATTGTCTATGCACACACCTATTTCCATCTGGTTCCCATCACAAGTGCCTTTGTATGAGCAGACACCTGATCAAGCTAGGGACATTGGAAATTTACATGCACAGGCTGGGCACATGCAAAACCAGTTCCTGCAGTGATGACATTTGACTGGAGAATTAAGGAGTTATGCTCCATAATGCAAATTGTTGAACGTGTTCAGCTTGGATAAAACAGGAAGCATTTAGTAATAAATATAGCTGCCTAATGTGAATCTTATGGAAAGCTTCTTCCAGAATAGCACTTAACTTTAATTACAGAAGTTTTCAGGTTTACGTGAACCACAACATGGTAGAAATCCACTAATTTTTTAACAGCACTTTTGTTATTTCAGTGAGTATCTTATCTCTATGGAGAGATCAGTTGATACACAGTGCTGACTTTTGATGTAAGAGTGCCATACTTCAAAAAGTTATGAATATGGAGGATCTTTTGTCGCTGCCAAGAAATTAAAAATAAATCCCCAAAGGCTTTGCATGCAAAGATTTTCAAAGGACGTGTTTACCTAAGACAGTTTTGGTTGCTCAAAATTGGTATCCAGTGCTCTTTCAGATGTACTAGCACATGGTCCTTGGCATTCAGTTGTTGCTGTTATGGCACATCTGCCATCCTCAGATGTCCCAAGGTGCCTCAATTAGGAATGTGAGCCTCTGCGCAAGCACCAGATTCAAGCTCCTCATTTCCACTGGAAGCTGGCGAGAGC
Organism: Acropternis orthonyx; assembly: GCA_035583155.1. Lineage (NCBI taxonomy): Eukaryota > Metazoa > Chordata > Aves > Passeriformes > Rhinocryptidae > Acropternis > Acropternis orthonyx. The sequence continues at coordinate 57,482,121 of JAWWEU010000081.1, read as the reverse complement.
TGATGACTGATTTGATCCTTGGTGCTTCCTGGCCCTGAGGGCTGTACTTGCAGACCACAAGCATTTCATGTTGCAGATCTCATGTCTGTCATTTCCCTGTCTTTTCAGGAGAAGATATATTTATGTGCGTATGCATGCATATAGATAGGAGAAAAATACAATATTTTATAGGGGAGTGTTCACATACATATTTTATATATATATATGTAAGCGTGGGCTTAGTACCACTTACACATTTACTTGGTAGTGATTTTCTTAGGTGATATAGCAGACTAGGGTCCTGATTCTGGAAGAGGCAGAGAGCTTATTACAAGCTGCTTGGCACTTGCTAACTTACAAGAAAAATGCAGGGTTCCAGCATATGCTTGAATTAGGCTCTAAAATAATGCTTTACTTAGGCTCTAAAATAATTAAGTATCTGCTTTATACTGTATTGATCTCTACCCTTTTATCCTTCTTCTCTTCCTTCACAGTGTAAATTACATATTTCTCTTTGATTTAGTATTTGTTGTAAGCGTAAAACCACCAAGTGATTTTAGTTCATTATCATATTTTATCTCAAAACAGTATAATTTACATTTCTTAGCTGACCACAAGAGGTTTAGCTAAGTGCTTTTCTCTCTCCCACTCTCTCCCATCTGTGTTTGCTCATGTCTCATATTTATTTCACACTTTATTTCCCTTCTAGATCATGAAGTTATCCTTTACAGCCACAAAAACATCCCCATAATGATGACAGAGACACAGAAATTCATGCTATGAACTGGGTTTACTGTATAACATTGTTAGGATCTTTCCAGTTCTGTCTGGCAAGCCTTCCCATGGACACTCCCACATTCAGACCCTCAAAAACCTGAGGATTGACCTTTCTAGGAGCCAGCTTCCATAGCCCCTTCCATTCCTGTTGATTCAGTTGAAGCCAGAGCTTGTGGAGTATGAGGATACGCTTCACCACAGGGTTTCTGAGACCAAATGGGGCTGCAAGTTCCTGTCGGGATGCAGAAGTATTCAGCAGCCAAATGAAATTTTACTGTTGGGAAGGGGACTGACTGAACTGGAGAGCAGCTGCTGGATCAGAGCTTAAGCTAAATGGTTCTATGTCAGTAAGGTACTGAGACTGACTGCGTTAAATAAAATAAGGCCATTTAAAGTGTAAAATAAACAATACAAAAAGAATAACGCAGTACAAATCAGACATGCTTTCCCTTCAAGCATCTTCATGAAGGAGCTGATAGCTACTTACTTACTGATCTTTATTCAGGTTTTTAGATGCTGATATCCATGTTTAGTTTTTATTCACTGAGCAAGCAAAAAGGATATGAATTCATTTTTTATGATATGCTTTTTAATTGAAAATTTTCAGGAGGAGAGAGAATGGAAGGGGTTTTTTTTGCTTATTTCTTCAGTGTGTGTTTTGTGTTAACAGTGCAGATTGGTTGGTAGCAAAAAAAACCAATAATAAAATCATGAACTTTTGTTTGGAAGTAATGCCCGACCATAAATGAAGTTGAGGTAGATAAATCTGGGGCATTGTCTTATATTGTGTGACGCAGAGCTGCTGAGCACATAAGCCTTGTGCCTTAGAAACACTTCTATTCAGTGCTGTCACTATGGGGGAGACGAAGGGGTCTTTGTAGAGACCAGGCTCCAGATTCCTCAGTGTAGTAGATATACATTGTATTTACTAAAGGACAGCCTTGAAACAGAGTTGGACCCGAGTTTTTTATTAATACCTATGAAACTTCTCTGTCTTTCTCAGCCAACCATTAACCTTTTCTTCCCTGACTATGCCAGTAATGCAGTGGCCCAGCAAACATGACCTGGTGAGTTAGGCCAGCTTATTCAACTGCAGAGAACCTTCCAGGGAGCCTCCTCTGGCAGTCAGGAAGCATAGTCAGAAAGAAAAAGAGGTGCAAAATTATTCCTACATTTGGCAGTCTCCGGCTTCTTTGAGAGCCTGTTGGATCTTCTGGCAGCAAAAGGAAGTGAGAGCAGCTTTCCACTGCTCAAAGTGAAATAGTCACATATATCCTCTTAGCTGCAGGATAAACTGGCCAGTCAGTTAAAGGTGGAAAGAAGAAGCACCTTCCTCAGCTCTACTGGCCCAGGTCACCATACTGGTTACCTTCCTCTTTTCCATTGGTAATGGAATTGCCAGGGCCTGTTTCCCTTTGTAGGTCTAGTTCTGAGCAAAGTCATCAGGACAGGCACTCAGAGTGACAGTTCTGCACAGACATCTAGCATAACTCAGATGTAGGGTAAATGTGGTAATACTACTTTTGCTGATTATGTAAAGGCTGTTTGTGTGTCTGCATAGTAACCCATATTTAACCTCTCTCTACAGAGCTGTGCAGTAAAAACATTGCAGTGAGAAGTCTGAACCAAGCGAAAAAAGTCATTTCACTGGCAACCCTGAATGAGGCTTGGATGCTGTAGCGAAGTCTTGAACATCCCCTGAACAAAGCCCTTGCGTTACCTACCTCCTAATTGAGTTTTTAAGTCTTGAGCACCACAGATAGTGAAGCTTGTGGAGCCTTCCTCATGGAAGGGGAAGGGTAGGTGGCAATGAATTGAAGTAACTTGAAATTCCTGGTCACCTTTCTGATGGTAATAAGATTTTCAAGCATGACAACACAGGGGAAGAAACCAGCAGCTTTAGAGTGCGGCAGAGATACTGGGATCTGGCAGTGATTTATTGTTTGTCACACTTGCAGAATAATGCATGCCGTATGAGGAACAACATGTCCTTTTGCTGCATAAAAATAGCTGCTCAGAACCAAAGTCCTGTCAGTAGTAGTGATGCTGTAAAATGAACTCCATGGTTGTATTTTATCCCAATGTTTCTGTTTATTTGTTCGTATTGCAAGCAGAATGATGGTGAGCAGTCTGGCAGAAACTGAAGGAACTCTGAACAGAGGAGAGCTTTCTCATGGAGAACAGGAACAGTGCAGCCCAACTGCAAAAACAGTTAGTGAATAAATAACCACCCTGAACACCATTTAAAAGCCAGGATTGTTTACTTAGTGTTGCTGGTTTTGCCTGCTTGCAAGCTCACCTTATTCAGAGGCACATATTGGGTCAGAAACCTCCAGGCAGGAGACCTGGTCTTAGAATTGAACTTCTCACACTTCTGTCACTGTTGCAGTTCTCTGGAAATGTTATATTGGTCTTCACAAGGTCTGGTCCACCAGTGTTCTCCAGCAAGATGTCAATGAAGTGTTTTCATCTATTGCACACATAAATAATTGGCCTGTCAGCCTACCTCTTGTGTCTATTCCACTGTTTCTGAAAGGAGATGTGATTTTGGAAGGATTCAATATGATTGTTGAAGATATTACACATAACTGGATCAGTCATATTTTACTTAATTTTAAAGCAATCATCCTCACAGTGAAATCCATTCATTCCCACTGCATTATCTAGGTAAGTCAATTGAAAGTTTATAGAGAACAAGGTCTTAAAAATGCTAACACACTCAGTCTGAGAGCTGACTGAAGTTATTGCATTAGAGAAAGTGCAAAGTTTTCTACTCCTTTTGATTCATTATGAAATACTACAACTGCTAACATTATCAGATGATCGTTTAAGTGAGTGTGTGTGTTTAGTGAATTTAAGTGTTTCTCTACTGAGTACTGCAATGGCAATTCAGTGGTGGGGGAAGTGGTTTGCTGGTGAGAGAAATTACAGACATGCTTTAGACTATTTTAGGTCATTTTAATCCTCTTCAATAGTAGGCTAAGAATGTAGAAGTGCATCTGTAAACCCAAACTGCAAAAGGCCTCTGCTGTCACCTTGTTGAGGGAAAAAACATAAACTGTCTCTTGTCTTTGCAGGAACCAAAAGGATCTGTGCTCCCACACTGAAGCTCTGGCTTTGTCCTGTCAGCTTTTGTTGGGAAAGCTGTAGTTGCTACCACATCTGTCTGGGAGGAATTTAGGACAGAGGATGTAATGAAATTGACATTTTGAAGCAGAATTTTGTGTTAAATTAATATATAGTTGCTTGAGAATTATTGATGTGAAAGAAGTGTGAGAGTGAGGGAAAGGGGAAAGGGACCAGTACAGTGAAGAGGATAAAGAGAGATGGAATGAAGGGGATGACAGATTTAGAAAAAAGTGAAAAAGTTTAATTCAAGTCAAGGACATTAGACAGGGTCAACATATGGATGAGTTAGGGCAAGTGGCAGAGCTCACTTGTCAGCTCCAGCTTCTCCTTTTTCTTGTCAGCTGGGATCTGACCGGTCCTATCCACCTGAAGGTGTTTGAATTCCCTTTCATCTCCCCAAAAATCAGAGGATTTCAAACATATGCACTTTCTGGAGAGTTTATCTACTTCTTTCTCCCTTCTTTGCTTTTTAAAAAATGTATTCTGGGGTACCCTGCTCTTTCAGCCAGGATTTGGACAAGGCAAGGGCTTACCGTTTCATGGTATATTCTCCTTCAACCTAAGAATATCTGGGTCTAGAAACGTTCTTGCAGTGCTGACTTCTTCCCCACCCTGACATGGGTCAGTGCAAACCTGGTGCTGCTGGACAGGGAATTGGGAGCCAGCATTTGCAGCTGCGCATCCAAACACACAGTGCAGAGACTGGAGTGAGTGCTGAGACCAAGCACGTGTTCTCTCTGCACCAGAGGTGCTGGAGTCAGGGATGGGTATGTACTTCTTAGAGAGGACAGGTCAGAGAGGAGAGATGGTGGAGTTGCTCTTTATGTGTGAGAGCAACTAGAATGTATAAAGCTCTACCGAGGGACAGATGAACCAGCTGAGAGTTTATGGGTGAGAATTAGGGGACAGGCTAATACAGGTGACACTGGGGTGGGTGTTTGCTGTAGGCTACCTGACCAGGAAGGGGAAGTTGGTGAGGCTTTCTTTGGGCAACTGGAAATAGCCTCATGGTCACAGGCCCTGGTTCTCTGGAGAACTCTGCCCACCCCACCCAACATGGCCTGGCACACACAGTCTGGGAAGTTCCTGCAGATCATTGAAAATAACTTTTTGATGCAAGTTGGTGGAGGAGTCAACAAGGAAAGGTGTGTTGCTGGACCTTGTACTAACAAACCAGGAGGGACTGGTTGAAGACATAAAGGTTGGGGCAGCCCTGGTACCTAGTGACCATGAGATGGTGGAATTCAGGATCCTGCATGAGGGAAGCAAAACAGTAAGCAGGATTAGAACCCTAAATTTCCAGAGAGCTAACTTCAGCCTCTCCAGAGACCTGCTTAGGGGAATCCCATGGGATAGGGCTCTAGAAGCAAAGGGAGTCCAGGAGAGCTGGTCGGTATTTAAGAACCACTTTCTCCAAGCTCAAGACCAGTATATCCCCATGATGATGTAATCAGGCAAAGGGGGCAGGAGACCTGCATGGATGAACAGGGAGCTCCTGCTAAATCTCAAAGGCAAGACAGAAATGTAGGGGATGTGGAAAAAGGGAGAGGTCACGTGGGAAGACTGTAGAAACATGGTCAGAGTATGCAGGGATGCAATGAGGAAGGCCAAGGCCACTTGGAATTGAATCTGGCAAAGGACAGCAAGGACGACAAAGAAGGGCTTCTATAAGTAGACCAGCAGGAAAAAGAAGATTAGGGAAAATGTGGGGCTGCTGCTGAATCAGATGGATATCCTGGTAATGGAAGAAACAGAGACCTTCTTTGCCTTAGTCTTAACTGCTGAGGATGTTCTGAGGAGTTCCAGCAAGTTTGCTGATGATACAAAATGGGGGGAGGAGTGTCTGATACACCTGAAGGCTGTGTTGCCATTCAGGACGGCCTCAGTAGGCTGGAAAGTTGGGTAGAGAGAAACCTAATGAGGTTCAACAAGGGCAAGAGTAGGGGACGTTATTCCTGGGGAGGAATAACTCCAAGTACCAGTACAGGCTGGGGGCTGACCTGCTAGAGAGCAGTTCTGCCAAGAAGGACCTGGGAGTATTGGTGGATGACAAGCTGACCAGGAGCCAGCAGTGTGTCCCTGCAGCCAGTAGGGTCAATGGGATCCTGGGGTGCATCGGGAAGAGTGTGGACAGCAGGTCAAGGGAGGTGATCCTTCCCCTCTACTCAGCCCTAGTAAGGCCACATCTGGAGTGCTGTGTCCTGTTCTGGGCTCCTCAGTACATGAAAGACAAGGAGCCACTGGAGAGGATCAGTGAAGAGCTATGAGGATCTCTGGGATTCTGAAGCATCTCTCTTACAAGGAGAGACTGATGGAGCTGAGCTTCTTTAGTCTAGAGAAGACTGAGAGGGGATCTCATTAATAGATATAAGTATCTGAAAGGCAGGTGCCAAGAGGGTGGTGCTAGACTCTTCAGTGGTGCCCAGTAACAGGACAAGGAGCAATGGCTATAAACTAAAAAGCAGGAAGTTTTATCTCAACATAAGGAAGAACTTCTTTACATTGGGGGTGGCAGAGCACTGGGACAGGCTGCCCAAGAAGGTTGTGCAGTCTCCCTCGCTGGTGACATTCAAAAACCACCTGGCTGCATTCTTGTGTAACTTGTTCTGTGTGGCCCTGCCTTGGCAGCAGGTTTGGACTGGATGATCTCCAGAGGTCCCGTCCAACCCTAACAATTCTGTGATTCTCTGACTGCTGGCACAGAAGAGTGGGTGGAAAGCCCTTGGGGTCTGTGTCTGTCAGACAAATGTGATCATTTCTGTAGTGAGTTCAGCAAAATAGAGTGAATGGGCTGCTTCAGTAGGGCCCCAGTGGCAGATGTGTCAAATGTCAAGTGTCTTCCCAGGATTTCAGGTTGTCTTTCTTCCTCCCCCACTTCTGCTTTCTATTCCTCTCTGGCAGAGTCCACCTCTTCTTTTGCACCTACCAATTATAGCTGGAAGAATGAAAAGTATCTTTCTGGTAGATTTGGATCCCCTGAGGCTGAATGATTTCCGCTGCAGGGCTAAATCTCTTGATTTACCACAGTCCTTTTTGTGGTCCATAATATAACTTGTCTGTACACAGGCTTAAACGAAAAGATGAGGCTAGCAAGACAAGTTCTCAGTGGGATACTTACACTATGCAGCTGTAAAGACTTAATTTAGGGGTCAGAATTAAGAATGCAGGCTAAGTCATAAAGGCAGTGACTTGTCCAAAATCAAGTTTCTGGACAAACAAGCTGAGAGTTTACTTCTCAAGGACTACATACAAACTGATCACTGTAATACTAGACTACTCAAATAAGGTAAGTTTACCTCCATGTGAAAGAAGTAAGTTGTTTATTATAATGTTTTCACATGAAAATGAAGATTTATCATATCACCTTGGGGATTGCTTTACTCCCTCTGTTTCTTTTCCAAGCCACTGTTTTCACTGTCTTTTCTGTAGCCTGTGTTCTCTTTTGTCTGTGTTCCTCTTCATTCATAGCAGACAGAGAAACAGGAACAGTAGGATTGCATGAATCCCTTCTTCCCTCTTTTCTTCACTGGAAGGGGGCTTGATACAAATGAAAGAGTAGACTGTGAGATGGATTATCACAGATGGGTTTAGTTTGAAATACCTGTGTATCAACCCTTTCTTGCCCATTCTGTCTTTGTGTTGATTTGACACCCTGCTCAAATGGTAGAATTTAAAGAGTTCACAGTGTTTGAAAATTTGGAGTGCTTTTACAGTGTATTTCAGTGAAGGGAACTGACTATAATCTAAGCAATAAAAAACTATCAGAGCCTGCAAAGACCAGGCAGAAAAGTTTTTCCTCACAGAATTAGTATTACTTACAATAAAAAACCCCAAACCAGAGTACCATGTTCAAGCCATGTTTTGCTTAGCTGCATTAACCCTCATCTGTTTGTAAAATGTGCTTTCAACCTCAGTTCACATTTCCTGAATATCTGAACAGATGTGCATAAACGTAGTGATGGGCTAAAGTGGACAGACTTTAGACCAGGAGCTATACTTAAACCACAGTCTGAGGTGATTCAATTGCACATGCAGTTTTGTTTGATCCAGTTCCTGTTAACTGCAAACATGGATTAAGTATATAGTCTTGAGGATTCTAAAATTAAAAGGTATTCTATGCAATTATGTTAATAATTAGCTAAAATCATGTTGAATTCAAAGGTAGCATTGTGTTCAAATAGAGACTGGAATATTTTTGAGGTCAATCTACATTGACTTATGAAACACACACAAGAACAAGAATGTCTGCAAAAAACAATGAAAATGCATAAAATCTAGTATTCACTCATTAAAGCTAACAAAAGAAGCAAGATGCATCTGTATACAATTTATCTTTTCTGCAAAGGATTTCATGTGGAAGTTAAAAAGGCTCGATCTACATATAAAATCTGGGAGCAGTTAATAAGAACATTTATTCATAGAATCACTTAGGCTAGAAAAGACCCTTACGATTACAGAGTCCAACCATTAACCCAGCACTGCCAAATTCACCACTAAACCATGTCCCTAAATGCCATGTCTACACGATCTCCAGGGATGCTGACTTGACCATTTCCCTGAGCAGTCTGTTCCAACACTTGAGAAGTCTGTCAGTGAAAAAAAAATTCCTAATATCCAATCTAAACTTCTCCTGGTGCAATCTGAGGCTTTTTCCTCTCATTCTGTTATATTCGAACATGTGTATCTAACAACCATTCATACAAACCTGTGAATGGCCCTGCAAGAGACATAAGGACAAGTAGACCTGTTAGGAAAAGTGCCCAGCAAATCAGTATAAACTTCTGAATGTGCAACTGGGCCAAGAGTGGCATCACACAGTGAAAACTTCTGATTTCCAGTCAGAAATCTAGTTGCTATATTCTGTACTAAATCAAGCATACTGATCATCTGGGTGGGAAGCTGCTAAATATAGAATTGCAAAAACCAGTAAGGTAGATCAGAAATAAATGATCAGTGTTGGAGGGGGAGCAGAGCTCAAGCTAAAAAGTACTTTTTCCCTCTGCAGTGACCTGCAGATCCACCAGAACACCTGACTGATAATTCTGTGATTTGCAAAGACACCAAATCTCGTTTGGTTTTTCATGCTTTCAGAATGTTGGCAACAGAAAGGAGACAGTCTGTTTAATTTCCTGTGTGAGAGGGATAAACAATGCTGTTTTAACATACTACACAGTCTGTCACTTTAGCATTTGATAGTGCCATTCACATTGTACCTTAGGCCAGCTGTGTGTGGGTGTGTAGTTATGACTGGAGCAAATACTTCAAAAACTGAATTTTGATGATTTGTCATTCTGAAGTGCAGCAATCTAAAGGCAGGAAAAGAAATATTTCAGATTGGCAACTCACACTGAGTTTAGTACCTTATCTGAGGCTTTTAGACTGGTTGATTAAACAGAATACTAAAAGGATTAATCATTAAGGCTCCTAAAATAAACTTACATATCATTCATGGAAGAATATAAACTTCACCATCTAGTGGCTGCCAAACAGGGTCAAAGGTCCCCTGTTCGCAGGGCTCAATCACTGACCAAACAAGTGCAGACAGAACGCATTTTAATTTTAGGATCTAGACACTGTACACTTAGTCCATGGTTGCATTTAACAGGAACTGGATCAAGCAACTCTCTGTGGGCAGTATAACCTTCTCAGACTCTGGGAGGTACAGGTCCTGGTCTTAAGTCTCTTCACATCAGCACATCGCCCACTTGGTGCTTATCTGGTGCCTCTGTTCAGATACTCAGGAAAACAGGAACTGAGGATTAAAGCAAATTTTGCAAAGGTGCTTTTCTTGTAACCAACTGAGGGTTAATACACCTCAACAAATAGCATGGTTTGAACATGATGCTCTGTTTTATTGTAAGTAGTAATAATCATGCTGGAAAATACTTAGCTGCCTAATCCCTGTAGGATCTTCCTAAACCTTGCAGTTTCTTCCTGTTTTTTATTTATCCTTCTGTTGAGTGAAATACACCGGGAAAGTGCTCTGTGTTTAGGGCATTTGTGAAATCTTGAAATTCCCTAGCCTGAACAAAATCCTGCAATTCTGGGGAGAATTCAAAAACAAGTGGTGCTTCCTCTGTCTGCATTGTATGTAGCATGCCTGCCTTTGTCTGCTGTGCAACCAAAGTGTGCTAATAGCTTCATAGGAATAATAGGTCATTTTTATTTAGTACACAAAGATAAATGAGCACTGAAAGCTTCTGAAAGTGCAGAGTAAATTTGGGTTTTGCTATGAATATACACGTAAAGATCCCCTACCTTCAGGTAGTTAGTTGGACCAAATCTCTGATTTCTTAGGGTTGTCACAGTGTTAATACTTTCACAGTAGAACTGTAATGCAGTGACACTAGATAGCTCATAGTCTGTCTAATGGAGACAAATAGCTATGGACACATGTCAAAATAATTAGTGTTGAGTCAAGTTAATTTGATTTGTTCATTTAACAAATTGAATTGCTTCAGCAAATTACATAGTGTGGCAGAAATGTGATTAGGGATGTTCAGAGAAGAAAACTATTCCCTTTTTCCTCCACTAAATTAATGAAAATACTAAGGAAAATGTACACCCAGAGTACGCAACAATGTCCAGCTTCACATGCTGAATTTTGCAGTCTCCATTACAGCATGAGTCTCCTGGTCTTCTTGGACTGACTGATGCAGCATCCTCCTCAAGGCCCCCAAAATACTCTCTGAAGATTATCTTAGCTATTCTGATCCATACCTGCACAAAAAACTCTCCTTTCTCTGTTAGATGGGAGCTTCTCAGCTAGGTGTATAAGGTGGTGTCACTGCTTTCTGTAACCCTGATGAAGTGGACAAAATGAAGGACTGTTCAAAATTCTGGTACCTTTCCAATTTTTTTGACTATTTTCTTCCTTAAACAGTGCCTTAAGAGGTTAGTGTTATTAAAGCTTACTGATAATAAATGCAGAAATATGTAAAATTCAACTTTTTGGGGTTACGTAGAAAATACTCTATGAAATCAGCCTGACTCGCCTTTGTCCTTTGTACTCTCTCCTTTTATAAATTATAGTGGTTTTACTCTGTTCTAATTTCCATTTATTGCTTTTCTTTTCTTGAACATTTTGGGAGTGAAGCTGGCAGTATATATAGTGAATAAGTTACATTTACATTATTTTCATTTTTTTTTCTTAATAGAGACTCTTCTCAAAATTCCTTCCAGCACTGATTCCTTTACTTCAGAAATCTTGCCCAAGAACGCTTTGATGCATCTGGTTTAACCAGTGTTACTTAGTCTCACTTTAGTTCCCTGTGAAACCACACTTTGATGACGTAAGAAGTAGCGAAGCAGAGCAGCAGAGTTCAGACCCTTGAGGTGCTTGCTGGGGTACAAATATATTGAGGAAACTTGAAAGAAAAATTCAAAGTAAAGTGTGAGAGAAATACTGTTCATATCTTTGTATAATGGTGCTTTAACACAGACGAGAGTGCCGACGTAGAAAATCTTGGATCTGTATAGTCATGGTTGATGTCTTCCCAATTTTGTGTCCAAGTTGTAGTCCCCTGAAAGGATGTTGCAGTGAGGTGGGTTCCAGCCTCTTGTCCCAAGTAGCAAGTGACAGGACAAGAACGGCCTCAAGCTGCACCGGGGGAGGTTTAGATTGGGTATGAGGAAAACTTTGATAATGGGGTCAGACATTGGAACAGGCAGCCCAGACAACTGGTAGAATCACCATTCCTGGAAGTGTTCAAAAGGCATGTGGATATGGCGCTTGGGGGCATGGGTTAGTGGTGGGCTTGGCAGTGCTGGGTTAATGGTTGGACTCCTTGAGCTTAGAGGTCTTTTCCAACCTAAACTGTTGATTCTGTTATAATGGTTATGTATGTTAATCATGTTCAGTGTGGACAAACTCAGAAGTTAATTCCCCAAATCCTGTAAAGAGTCTGCCTTCTAGCTAAGGTTCATCCCTTTTACCATATCTTCCAATTCTCCTTTTCTGTTTTGTTTTGTTTTGTTGGGGTTTGTTGTGTTTTTAAAATCTGTATATTTCTTGCACCCCCATCTGTTCTGTATTTTGTAAGCCTTATGGGCAGGTGGTCTCCTCTCCACATTTCCACAGTGCCTGGCAGGGACTCATGATTGGGTGTCCAAGTCCTACAGGATTTTAGTTAAGTACAAGAGTAAGCTGGGTCTCCTGAACCTCTTCATCCAAAGTGTTAGCTGTAATCTCACCAAATGTATGGTCAACTGCATGTGTAAAGTTCAATAATGAAGTGATTGTGTGTGTTGTGATGTATAAATCACATCACAGTAAGAAGCAGAAATTGCTTTGGTCTCAGGCAGCAAGGTCAGGTTCCAGCACATCTCTGACTGGAAGTGGCTGAGCACTGCAGAACAGATTCACTGATTCAACTCCCCTTGGAATTAAGAGAAAACATCTTGTGGTCACCCTAATCTATGTTTCATGTCTGTGGCTTCAAATTATGACACAATAACCTGTACTCTGTCAAAATGTGTTTCATTTCACAAAAGAAATCTTAAAATATTAATTACTAAAAGGCCTCATGGCTTCCTCTTGCTACTGCAGTAGAAGTGTAAACCTTCAGTACTATGTAACTTACAACAGCAGTTAAATAGAGACTGTTTACAAAGCCATGGAGTAGTTAAGGTAGGAAAGGACCCCTGAAGTTCGTCTGATTTAACCTCCCCTGCTCAAAGTGGCATCAGCTAGAACAAGTTACCTGGGACTGTGTCCAGATGGGTTTTGAATATCTCCAAGGATGGAGACTCCATCAACTCTCTTGGCATTCTGTTCCAGTGTTTGATCACACTCACCATGTCAGATTCTTCTGTGCAACCTCTGAATTCTGCCTTTTTCCCCCGGCTGCATCCATTACTGCACAGGCACTTCAGAGCCACCTGGTTGATTTCGCAGGAAAGGTGTAACAGCTCTGCCCATGACACTTTCCTGTAGGCTTACCCTCATTTCTGAACACACCCTTTAGGTGATCACCCTTCATGCCTCTACTCACCACAAGGTCTCTCCTGGCCATGGCATTCTGCAGTTTTTGCACCACCACTGCCTCCCCATCACCACTGGTTTAAAGCTCTCCTCGCCAGACTGGGCAGTTTGTTGACAGGGTTGCTTTTGCCCGGTTTTCTGTTCTTACTCAATGTAAATTGAGACCAATGGAGCCAAATGCAAAGCCATATGTGACTTAGATGCAACAGTACTGATAAAATGGGATGATGAGGAATGTTTGTGTGAAGAGCAGTGATGGAAGTGGAAAAAGTGAAAAGGCAGTAAGTAGGGAAATAGCCCTCTCTCCCTTGAGAAAATAATTCAGCCAAAAGGAGAAGCAGTTGTGTGCTTATGACATTTAATCTTTAAAATATTTGATGAGAAATACCTCTATTTTGAAGATCTCAGCTGTCTGCTGTTGACAGAATTTGGTTGAATCTGTGTGTCTGTGTGTGTAGACATATACATATGCTGACATAGATGGGCAAAGAAAATACTTCTTCTTTGGCTCTATTTAAAAAAGAAGAGAATCCACAATATGTATTACCCACCCTGTATATGATCACCAAACTGAAACATTCATACAGCATTTCTCCCACAGCATTTTAAAATTATCAACAACAAATATAGAGTCAAATTCTGTCCTTCATCCCTGTGATGGGGAGCTGATTCCAGACTGTGCTTTAATAGTCTTTCTTGCACCCTTGTGTCAGATTAAATGATAGAAATGCCAACTGGATGATAAAGTAGTATCATTTCTGGAAGTATTGGCTTTTAAAGTTATCTTCAATGGGATGCTTTACTGAAGGCATGTGCATACATTAGATAACCTTGGCATGCAAAGATTATTTTAAGACCCGCGTAATTTTGAAACACCCTTTACTATTTAGTGAAAGTCATGATACATTCCATACACATTAGATCAGAGGCAGGCCTACCAGGCTTGTTTTACTTCTCGGGATAGACGCCAAATTGGGAGCCCACAGTGATGTATTTTGTTTTTCTGTAGACAGTTAAAGTGGCACAACAAACTTCTCTGTGCTGTTCCACTGACATCTGAGCCCTGATGTTGGGAAACCACCTCACAGAGGTTCCGAGGAGAATAATAAATACAACTCTCTTCACATGCTTATCCTTTAATCTGAGATTTCCAAAACAAATGCTGCCAACCAATAAGGTATGCTAGTATGGATTCTGGGATCTTGAAGTGTGATGTCAGAAAATTCACTTTAGTAACTAATAGTAACTAAACTCCAGCACCTGGTGCTACCAGTACTGTTGTTAAACCACAGGCAGTACCATCCGTAACTAGTTCTTTTCTCTCTTTCTATTTGTCCTGATGATACAAAAAAAAAAAAAAAGCTCCTTCCTTAAGCTTTACGTTTAACCAACACCATTTTATATCCACATTTCCACAAAATAAAAGATTCAGAGATTTTGTAGCAAACAACATGCTTACAGATTTTCACATTTAGCTGGCTGCTGCTTAGAAAGAGGAAGAAGTGCATGTAAGATTAGATTCAAAATAATTCTGTGAAATGTATCTGGCCCCTTTATGCAGCTACCTGCTACACGGGAGAGAGGAGAAAAGAAAATCTTGGCCTTGATGTCAAAACAATGTAAACCACTTTTAGTATGTTGACTTGTAGAACAAGTGAGGCATGGAAACATAAGCACAAGAGTCCTCAGTAGTGGCAGTGAATATTTTATCTTACCAACAGAAAGCAACAAGAGACTAAATCCTTAGCACATATGCTGTGCTGACAGTGTGCTCTCGTTGTGACAGTAATGGTATTTGCATTCCCAGCTGCACTCGAGCCTGTGCCGTAAAAGAGCCCATTCCTTGGAATGCGTGTTGCTCCTCTTGCCCTTTGCTGGCCCTTAGCCAGATGAAGGAGTTTCTCTCCGTTGCTCACGTTGGCCTCTATAAATGAATGTTCAAACAGTTATTTCTTTTCCCTGAAGAGAAATTGGAGAGATTTTGGCATCATTTCCACAGTGCTGAAAAGTATCTTTAGGTGACTGTAGCTTTTTGTGTGTAAACCAACCTTTCTGACCTTTTGCAAATATTCAGTGTAAATGCCATTCTAAAATTCAGTGGCTGGATCCTCATAGAAACACTGGAGCAGGAGTACCACTGTTACTGCTGTGTTGTTGTTTCAGTGTAGTTGGTAAGAATATTTAAAGGGTGATTCAGTGCTGTGAGTAGCAAGTATTCAGCACTCTCAGCCAGTGATCATTTTGACTAAGTCTAATGAGTTAAGAGTTAGTGAGCTGAGTACAGATAAAGGAAGATGCTCCTCTGGGAATGTGTTTGAATGTGTGTGCTCTCCATTTTTTCCTAGCACTCACTCATTTGTTGTTCTCTCCTGGCTGAGGCATGAGATTCAGAGAGTATAGCAGAATGTTGCTTATAAATTATGGAGTTACTGCCTCATCCTGTCATCAATAATGCCAGTCCAGCCTTCACTACTCAGCTTTTTCTCCTGTCTTTTGTCAGCTTGTAAGGTTTTTACATCCCCTGCTTAAGATTGTTCCCCATCACTGCATTCATTCTCAGTCCAGGTCCTTTGTGTGAAATCCCAACAGTCCTACACTGATTTCTGATTTCCTACTTCATATTTGAGCAATTCAGGATGTTCTGGGTGATACACAAGTGTGATTACATAGTAGCATTTCAAGGCATCTCAGTACTGCTTTGGAGAGACAGCTTTGATGAATGTGGGTGACGAGCTTCAGAGAAAGTAAAGAAGCAATGTGGACTGTGGTGTGGTAAAGGAGGGATAAGCAGAAGATGCAAATTAAAACCTGAAATACGCATAATTCCTGCTAAATGTGACCAGCTGTGTTCTGTGCTGTCCTGAAGTAAGAGCAGCAACCAGGTCACTTCCAGCTCGGCTTCATTCTTAGGTTTGATGTCCCATTTCAGAGCTGCTGCCAGGCTGCTTGTCACCCTCTGCATCTCCCACAGCCAAATCCACAGCAGAGCCTCCAAAAGCTCCAGGTCTCAGGCGAGCTCTGGTTTTGGCTCAGACCCAGCATGCCCACCTTCCTGCAGGAGATGTCACTCATCAGGAAGACAGGCACCCCACACAGAACACAAGTTTTTCTACCCTTAGAAGTGGGGCTGTTCAGGTAGATATTCCCAATATAACTTTGTTTCGGTTAGCTGGGGTAGCGGAGTCAAATGAATCCCCACAGCACATGATTCATATTCAAGCTCCCAAACCTTACTTGGGTGCTGCCTGCAGGCTGGATTCTCAGCTCCCACATATTCATTGCTATTGCTGCCTAGGCTTGGTGAATTTAAATTGGGAATTACCCACATTTCTGCAATCATATTTCTGACTGTATTGTAAGTGTCCGGTTTATCCTCACACTACAGGCATTTTGTACTAGGAACATTATGTACGTGGGCCAAAATGATAAGCAAACTAATTGCATCTAAGTTGCTTTATCAAGGTGCTAAAACGTACATTGCTGTTTATCTAAAAGACCTGATTTCCCTTCCAGTTTCCACTGATGTGCAGGATATAGCTTAAACCTCTAGAAATCTCTGGAAAGGATAGCACACTGGGTTTGTTTCCACTCATTCACTGACTAAACCCTCTTGAAGTATCAACATGGCTTCTGATTGCAGTTTAAGTTCTTTCTCCAAGAAACTATCAAGTGAAGTTACTCCTAAAATAACAGGGGGGAAAATAATGCCATGGAGAAATGTTTCTTGGGGCTGAGAGAATAGACTTGTTTATCATCTAATCGTCTAACAATTTCCTACCTTTGTAATTTTAAAATTCTGTTTTACAGATAGATTTTCTGGTCAAGCTTCAGATGCTTTTGTTTGAGTAGCCTCAACCTCCCTATGGACTCAACAGATGTATCACAAAATGGCATTGCTCACTGGGAATGCGGATCCTGAATTCAGCTCCTACTCCTTCAACAACCTGGAAAACCTGTGTGAAGTACAAACCAAGAAAGGATTCTTCTACAAAAAGGCCAAACTTCTGCATCCTGAAGAAGATTTGTGCTGCTTAGCCCACCTGGATGACCGGTCCAGGTTTGTGATCATCAATGTAGGTGGTATTAAATACAGAATTCCATGGACCACCTTGGAGAACTGCCCCTTGACCAGGCTGGGAAAGCTAAAATCCTGCAACAATTATGATGAGATCATGAACGTCTGCGATGATTATGATGTTAGCTGCAATGAATTTTTTTTTGACCGTAATCCTAGTGCCTTCAGGACAATCATGACTTTCCTGACAGCTGGGAAGCTGAGGCTTCTCAGGGAGATGTGTGCTCTTTCATTCCAGGAGGAGCTTGTGTATTGGGGGATAGAAGAAGACCACCTGGAGTGGTGCTGTAGAAAGAGATTGCGACAGAAAGAGGAAGAAGCAGCTGAGGCCAGACTGTTTGAAAGGGAGATGGTATTTAGTGAAACTACTCAATGTGCCTTCCAGGACAGTAGCCGATTGAGTTTGTGCATGCGAAAGCTCAGGGATATGGTGGAGAACCCCCACTCAGGGATCCCAGGAAAGATCTTTGCTTGTATTTCAATCTCTTTTGTTGCCATCACTGCAGTCAGCCTCTGCATCAGCACCATGCCAGATGTCAGAGAAGAAGAAGATCGGGTGAGTGCAGCTTTTCTGAGTACAGAGTGTTTTGCATTGTTGTCTCCTCAGGTAAAGTGACAGGCAGAATCACTCCAGCAAATATGCAGATATTGCATTCAGTGTGTATGATGTGGAGGGCTGTCTGGGGTAGACCACAGAAAGCATTATGTCACTTAAAACTGAGGGAAGATTGGGCCAAACTCTGCTGTGGCAGAACAGCTTTGCCAGTTCACACCAGCAGATGGCTTTACCCAACAGATTTGTTTTCTGATGTCTCTAACCAGGTGACAAACTGGCTATTCTATGGGGTAAAAATCGGCCTTGCTTGTGGCTTAATGTTTTGAGGTTAGGTTAGAGCCAACAGACCAATTTTCCCTAAGGATGCTTTAACAATTTGAATGAACTCTCAGTACTCCAATGTAAAAACCGTATCTAAAGTATTTTGATGTTATAGGGTGAGGTATAGGCCAGGGAAGCTGAGGCAGCAACTTAACAGCAGACACAGAGCAATTGTCCCAAGTTTCAGATGTGTTTAATATTCTGAAGCATAAGCTGTGGATGATTCATGCCCTTGAAAATCAAGTCTTACATATATTTTGTTTATTTTTTAGCTCACCATATTTCCTAAGGGTTTAGTCCCTTTTTTTGTGCAAGCTGTTCACTTTCCTAGGATTAACTGTATGTAGGTCAGTGAGAGCTCATCTGAAAAATGACAGAGAAGGACATTCACGTTTTCTTTACCTATGTGCTGAAAGGCAGTCTAAGGGGTTTGAGCAGTGGGGATGTTTTGAAGAGTTCATGGCCTCTGTAGTTTTACCCAAGTCCAAGCTTGACACTAAATGTTTGGGCATATTTCCCAGCCCCGTGGTCATTAAATGTGGTTGTGAACTTCAGCTATTAAAGACAGCACTTCACCCCATGAAGTTCTGCCTCTCAGCTGGAGGCTGAGCTGTCCTGGAAGCAGCACTCTTCCTCTGTGCCATCATCCAGGGGCTGGATGGCTCATCCCCCATTGCCACTAGCAGAAAAGAAGGTGGTCATTTACTGTTTTGTTGCACTGAAAGTAAAATGGGTCCAGCCACTCCAGAGAGACACCTGCGTTTGACTGAGTACCTCATGTAGAGTTAAACCACCCTTTGCTTTCCAGGTCTGCTCATGTTACATATCAAGTGAGCCTTTTGATTTGGAATCAGACTTATTCAGTAGCAGACAAGAAAAAAGCTAAAACATTTGGTATGTTGATTGATATATGATTTATTATAAGATCTCTATTTTAAAGCCTTTTTATGGTTTAGAATTTGAGAATAGTAGTTAGTATTGAGTATTAATTAACACTGAATGATTGCTTTGAGAATTACAACAGTTTAGACACCTTGTATTGTTATTAATAGTCTGAACATAAATAGGCACTCATATTAATAGGTTTATAATGTTTTGTTGGGTGGAGTAGGGTAATCATAAGGATAAAGCAAGTGTATGAGAGAAGCCTGGTTTTCTTGGTAAGCTGGAACCATTAGAAGTACCACATTTTCATAGTCAAATGCAAAACTGTGCAATAAAGATGAATACAGACTTGTTCCTGTAAAAGCAGACAGTCTGATTCCCATAATGAGACTCTAAATAGGATTTAGGGTACAAGCAACTGTAAGTTCCTATTGCAGCATAAGGTCAGAAGGGCTAATGTCACCACTGAATATGTAAGTTGCGAGGGAATAATGATTAGAAGCTGGAAGAGTTTTTGTGCCTGTATGCAGCATTGGTGAGACTGACAGTAGGATACTGCAGTTCGTTCTCACATTCCTATTTTTAATGGTGTTTTGAGAACTGGAAGAGAGTGAAGAAACCTGTAAATCTTAGACACCTGTAGACAATGCCATACAATAAAAAACATTTCAGTTAATTTATACTATTGGAAGGAAGGTGAGTGGATTAAGCACGTAAGTGTTTTTTCACAAGAGGAGGATAACTGTATCATCTAAAAGACCTTTAAATAAAGCACGGAGATGATGCATGGATAAAAGCTGAATCCTGAGAAATTCATATGGGAAACTATATGCCAATATTTAATACCACGGTGATTAATTACTGGGACAGACTAGGAAGAGAATTAGAGGATTTTTTTATTTTTAAACTTTTTCAATTCAAAGCTCAATGGCCTTCTGGAAGGTAGCCTTCAGCTAAACACACTCTACTTCAATCAAAAGTAAATTACCAATCGCAGATCAAGTTACAAAGGTGAAATTCATGCAATGCAGAGATCAGAATAAATTATCCAACATTTTTCTGTGCCCTTAAATTCTAAAAGCACAGAGGTCTTTTGTTTGAGACAAAGGTGATTCACTTGCACAGAGACAGGTGAAGGATCACTTCTGGCTGGGCAAAGAGTCAGGCATGGAATCACTTGCAGGGTCAGAGACCTAGGCTGCAAACTCCTTGCATGTATTCTATGTGGCTTAGCAAGTCAATGCAGCTCTTCAAGTAACAGATGTGGAGAGAAGAGAGCTTACGTGAGTTCAAATTCTTGTTAATCATCCTGACCTGGGTCCCCAGTATCTAGATTAAAATTTGTGCCCAGGGACAGCTCTTTGGTCTGGTTTTACAGCTCCAAACCAGTAGAAAATGGATGTGCATCCTTCCTGACTAAGGAACAAATAAATAGTAAAAACTAGTAAATACTACTTCAAGGACACACTGTACTCAGTGTCCACATTTTCCAGGCTTTCTGTCTGGCATTACTGGTTTTATGGTTCTGTGTCAGAGCTGTTGTGGGTGCTCTGGCTAACAAACAGTGGCCTTTTCCTTTAGCTGGTGTTTTTACAGAAGACAAAAGCTCTATGTGCTATTTGTCCTGTTACTGCTCCAGAGAAAGACAGAGGAACCAATCACCAAAAAAACCCCCATGCTGGAGAGCAATTTTCCATACTCCAATCCTTTAATGCCATCTGAATGGACCAGCTGTTATACCCAAGGGTGTCCTACAGAGGTGTAAACGACCTCAAACAAGATGCAAGCGTGGGACCTTTAAAGTTAGAAGTAATTGCCAAGTGGGTGAGGAAATTATTTTAGGTGCCTGCCTGTGTCTTTTAAAATACAGAAGAAGACTCAATCGTACATGTTGTTAACTTTATTAAATGCTCCAGATATTCTGGATGACAGTGGCAATCCCTAGTGGTTTAACAAGAATGGGAAGGATTGTGTTCCCCTGTACTGCAAATGTCTTGTTCTTCTAATGGTCACCCTGATTCACCTTGAGTGTTAACTCTTTTTTTGGAAGTGGCATCATTATATATTTCAGATGCTGCACAATTGTCAGTAAAGCTAACAAAATCAGATCCTAAATTATGTTTTACTTAATGAACTAGGACATGTATTTTGTCATTTTTTTTCTCATTTAGCTTTTCTTTACTGTTTAAATTAAATAAAATCTACTGATCCAGCTGCTTCTGGAAATTTCAGGAAAGGGACCCTCCAAGTATATAAAGACAATAAACCTTTGAGGACAGTCAGGTTCTTCCATGTAAAGTAACAAGACAATGATTGGTTTTTATTTCAAAATTTTCAGAATGGGAGATTTCTATGTAAGATTTAAATTTAATGGTGAAAAGTCTCCTCTAAAGGCAAAATCTACTGAGACAGAACTGTAACAGGAGCCCTCAGACACTGAGTTCTTTCAAGACCGCCACAAAAGTCATCTCCAAGACATAAAAATAGCCAGAGGCTTAGAGTACCCTTAAGGCATTTTAGACATATGATACTTTTAAGTGGGCTTCTCAACTCTCTAAACAAATGGCAGGCATGGAGTGACTCAAGGAAACCAGTTAATACATCAGAGGAGTCTTAGATGAGTTGGAGATACATTACAGCAAAAACTTTAAACACACAACAAGAGCTGAACAGCCAAAAGACACTAAGAGATTCGACTGAAAGCCAGATGGTCATCATACTAAACTCTTCATTTTTTCGTGGTGAAAACAGAAATATCGACCATTTCATTCTGAAGAAGAAATCGTCTTTCCTTTTGTTAGCCTTCTTCATCACAGAAGACAGGGCAGTGAACTCAGACATTAACAGCAAGCATTTTGTCCTGATTCACAAAAGCGTTTAGAGGCCTGAGTACCGCTGAGCTCAGTCATTTGTAGTACCACAGGTTAAAACAAGAGAAGCTGAATGCTGGAACAGGCTCTCCAGGGCACTGGTCACAGCACCAAGCCTGACAGAGCTCCAGGAGCATTTGGATGATACTCTTGGGCACAGGGCGTGAGTCTTGGGATGGTCCTGTGGCGGGTCAGGAGTTGGACTCAATGATCCTTGTGGGTCCCTTCCAATTAGGCATATTCTGTGATTCTGTAATACTTCCTTTCACCGTGCTTCCTAACATGGTGGGGAAAGCTAGCCCAATTAAAACACTGTGACAGGGAGTTACAGTTCAATAATCTTCAGCTGATGAACATTACAACAGAGACTTATAAATAATGAAGCTAATAATAGCTCATAAAGAAGGCAAAACTATTTAACCTTCTAAGCTTAATTTACACACTGTTCTTCAACTTTCATAATGTTGAGGATGGGGAGTAGATAAATTGTGAATGTGTGTTTTAAACAATCTGGTGACTAAAGATTTCATTTCACAAAGCTACACACAAAAGTAATCTCAGACCAGGTTGAGAGAGTGTTGTATAATGATTCTCAACTGCTTTTCAAAGACAAGCTGTTGCTGTAGAGTGTGGATGAGCAGACAGTAAAGTGGATTGAAAACTGGCTGAATGGCTGTGCCTTGAGCGTGGTGATCAGTGACATGAAGTCTAGTTGGAGACCACTAACTAACTAACCCAGGGGTCTGTACTGGGTCCAGTCCTGTGAGGCATCTTTATTAGCGGCCTGGAGGATGAAGCAGAGTGTACCTGCAGCAAGTTTGCTTCTGACAGAAACTTGAGATGAGTGACTGATAGACCAGACAGCTGTGCTGTGATCCTGAATGACGTTGGCAGGCTGGAGAAATGGACTCAGGAAGCCTGTGGAAGCTCAGCAAGGAGAAATGCTCCTGCACCTGGCAAGGAACAGCCCCACATACCAGTACATGCTGGGGCTACCCAGATGGAGATGAGCTTGGCAGAAAAGGACCTGGGGGGTCCTGGTGGACACCAAGTTTGCATGAGCCAGCAATGTGCCCTTGCAGCAAAGAAGGCCACCGGTATCCTGAGCTGTGTTAGGCAAAGTGTTGCCAGCAGGTTGATGGAGGTGTTCTTTCCTCTCTGCTCAGCACTGGCAAGACCATACCTGGAGCACTGTGTCAAGTTCTGAGCCCCCAGTACAAGAAAGATACAGGCATGCTGGACTGAGTCCAGTGTAGGGCCATGAAGATGATGGAGTGACTCTCCTGTAGGAAAGGCTGAGAGAGCTGTGACTATTTAGAGTGGAGAAAAGAAAGCTTGGGGGGATCTCATCAATATGTAGAAGCACCTGCAGAGAAGGCTCACAGAGGATGGAACCAGGCTCTCCCCAGTGGTTCCCTGTGACAGGACCAGAGGCGATGGGCACAAGCACAGGCATTTCCCTCTGAACATCTGGAAACACTTTTTCATTGTGAGGATGGCTGAGCACTGGCACAGGTTGCCCGGAGAGGTTGTGGCATCTCCATCCTTGGAGATATTCTAAAGCTGCCTAGACATAGTCCTGAGCAACTTTGTGGCCCTGTTTGAGCAGGTAGAAGGGGCTTGAACCAGGTGATCTCCGAAGGGTCCCATGCAACCTCAACCATTCTGTGATTCTGTAGTTATAACAAGTGATTTTATTAGCTTTGTAATCTAAACAGGTAACTAACTAGGAAGACATACAAGGTTCAGGGCCTCAGTGTGTCAGAAATGCCAGACATGTTGTTGAATGAATACTACCTTTTCTCAAAACTCTTACAGTTTGGGATATGTCTGCGTGGGGATAACACATTTTTGCATTAAACCATTTACTTATTTTGGTGAAAAGTAATGTAAGGGAGTAAAACAGTTGGTGGTGGTGCCTAAAACGGCACTCTCCTTGAGATTCTGGAATTAAGCCTTTCATTACTGGAGAGCTCATTTTGATCACTTTCTCTGCCTTCTGACTGTTCAGTTATTGTTCTGAATGTGATACCGAGACCTTGATTTTAACTTAGAGCCTCATGTGATGCATAGATGTTTTGTTTTCATGAATGAAAATCTTAATAAATTGCAGGTTGTGTTTTTCCTTTCTTTGTGGAATAAACTGTTCTAGAAATTACAGCACAGTCAACAAAGAACATGTATTTTTAAAAAAAAAATCTTCCTGCTGGTATTACAGAGAACTATTTATAGTGTATAGGCACTGAGGGTGACTTTTTATAAAGAGAATCCTGGGGAATTGGACTAACTAATTTCCCTGGGGATCATCTAAGAATTCATTACACCATTTTCTCAGCTCTGCTGTTTAAATGCAAAAATTATGAGCTGTAACAGTATCACCAGTGTTGGCATCTGAACTGATCTACTGTACTTGTCCCCTGTATTGCTAGTTTGTGTTTTGTGTTTGCCCCAGACACTTCAGGCCACAGCTGGCTGGAGGCCAGGGAAAGACCAAATGACTCAGTAGCAATTGTCACCTGCCTTTTCTACATCATGCACAAGGAAATTCCTATAGGCACATGAGATTCATATTCAGTTTCACATTCAAATGTCCTTCTTAAGGGGTGTAGGAATCAGAGCACTGCAGAACTGTATTTTAACTACAAGTAAGGTGGGGTTTGGTTTTGTTTGTTTTTTTCCCTTTCACAATCTTAAAGAAGCTTTTCTACTCAGATAGTACTTAAATCAAAACCTCCAAATTACAAGCTTTGAGAGCATCATTTACCCACAGCTTGAGTCATCAGTGATAAGCAAAAGTTTGCTTTCATGTTTAAGTTCTCAATTAGCCTCCTGTAGTTCCATCACCTGTTTTGTGTAGTCCTGCCCTTAGACTGTGAATGCTTTGGAAGAGAATGTCTTAAACACAATGTCTCTGACCTTCATAATAATAGAAATGAAAACTACAACTGCCTGGTGTTCAGGTACGTGGGCACCTTCCTCGTGCCTCAGGCTGCAAACTATGTTTCTAAGCAAGGAAACTCTTTTCACAAGTGAGACCAACTTAGTTCATGCAAGGTGCAATTACTGTATGATATCCTTGGAGTCCAAAACTGAGGAGTAGCTGCAAAGTTCACAAGTCTGAGTCATCACAGTTTGGTTTCCCAGCTCCTCTGACGGTCAGAGAAATTTGCTGTGCAAGTTGTCTTTCAGACTGCTAAGGTTTGTCAGAAAGCAGCTGAAACTGATGAGGTTTGATAGAGTAAAGTGATGTTGCTTCTGTGTGCCACAGAGACAGCTGTAAAGTCAAGGACTCAAGAACCTCTGCACTGCTCAATCTAAACTTCAAATGTCAAGTTCTGTGGTGGTTTTTTAGGCAGTGTGCATCTTTTATCTGACTCCCATGGAATTTATAAGTATAAGACTAAAGGCAGAAAGTTCTTTGTAAATATCAAGAAGTGGGTATCATGTCCTTTGATCATTTTAGTGGGAACTGTGCTTGTCTGTGAGCCATCTGAATGATAGTCCTTAATGTAAAAGACTAATGTAAAGTAATTCCTTTGTGGATCTGAATCTAAATCTCTCCATTACTGGCTGTCCAAATCCAGCTGTTATATTGAGCATATCTCAGTACCAGTTTATTTTACCAAGGTCAGGATTGCCCACTGCACCAGCTCTGACTGCCCCTGCCCAGGACCCCAGCTGCCTGGAAATCCCCCAGTCAGACAGCACACCATATGCCAGCTTTGCCAACTCATTTCAGAGACAGGCCTTCCCCTTTGCAAGGTTGCCTTAGGCTGGTAATGAATATAAAACATTTGAAGGAATGGTTGGTTATTCGTGATATTGTGTGGACAGAGTGCTGGATAACAACAGGGTGTGTTTAGTCATGACTATATTTGGAGTGTTCTCACCATTTCTTCTCCTTCGCTTGCTTATTCCTCTTGGGAAAAAATAGAAATTACTTTCTGCAGTCTGAAAAAAAAAAAATAAAAATCCAGCCTTAGTGCTTCACTGAAGCTCTTAAACTTTAGCAGACACACCTAGTTTTTCCATCATGGTAGGTTCTTCACTTGAAGATAAAGGAAGAATGGTCCCAAGAAGAAAATCTTTCTCTTTTTTATCAGGAGGGTTAGGAGAAATGCTGTATTTTCTTTCTCTAAGGTTTGCCTTTGGATTGGAGGTGGGGACACAGCACTGTGGAACAGGCTTTTAGAGAGCCTCTCTGAGCTTGCAGACCACTCAAAATCCCCCTTGCAGCAAAGTCACTGCCTGAGCTATTCATGCCTGGCTCTTACCAACCCTGGGTCTCACTGCAGCATCTTTTATGGGGTTGCTTTTCCCAAGTAAAGAGAGGAATCCATATGAATCAAGGAGCCGCCCTGCAAGATTTAGAGGACAGTAGGTTACAATACAGACTTTGGAGCCATCTGAGACTTTCTACAATGTTTTAGGCTTAGAAGTAAAAAAATGGAGAGTGTTCTTCTGCACTGCTTGCAGATGAGGCAAAAGTTGACTAAGATGAAATTCCTGTTGACTTGTTAATAACTTTATTCTGTGCCTGTGAACTCTTTCAGTCTACAGTATATCTTCTCATGAATAAATAGCAGGCGTAGGTCTTCTTTTAAATATTGTATAAATATGCTGCAATATAACATTAGTGATAAATAATAAAACAGCTACAAGTCTTTCATAGAAGCATTGGTAACTTTGTCACATTGTTAACTGGTTTACATTTGGTGCAGCGTGGCTCACCCAGCAAAATATGCTCCATGTTTAAGTTCCTTTAGTATCTCTGATTCCACCACCATAACTATCTATATCTACTGGTAGGTTTATTCTCCAAATTTCAGGTAAATCATCCAGGGGGTCTCTGAAGCAATCTCATGATAATAGTCACTTGGCCTCCAGACATGTTTGTAAAATTACTAGAGCTACTCATCGCAGACTGCTGTGTAATATCCTGAGGGTACAGCACAGCTTCTGTACTCCATGGATTGCTCCACTGCCTTTTGCAAGAAAGCCTGTGCTCTGTGGGCTTGTTGAGCACTGTCCCAGTGTTCTGAAAGAGAGAAAACGTTCATTTATTTGTAATGAAAATATCATCTGGAAATTTCATCTCAGAGCTCCAGGATATGTTGCTATCAATTCTGGAGGTTTGGAATGAAAGAAAGGAAACAGATTTACATTTGACTAGACCGCATATAGCTAGGCTGAGGTAATGAGCTGATTCGTGTGTGTGGCACTTAGAAAAATTACACTGAATCATTCAGCATGATAAATGCTTACATTTTGTTGCTTAAAAAGTGGCAATTGAGATGAAATACAAAAGTTTCTGAAGTTGGAGGCTTTTTGCAGTGTCTGTGGAGACATTTAGATTCAAAACAAATTGAGTTAGAAGAGTGGTATACAATACAAATGAAGGGGAGGGGGGAAAGGTTATAAGATTTTTTGCAATCATTTTTTAATAAAGGCTTGAGAAACTACCAGGAGAAAATTATAAGGCTGCTGGATTTTCTAAAGGTAAGCATGATATTAGTTCCAAGTAATAATACCAAAAAGATGGTACCGAGTACAACCAGCCACATTTTTGAGGATGACAGCATGGTTAATTCTAGTCTATGTAGAACACTGCTCATTAATCAAATTTAGTATAATTTTTATAAGCTTATAAAGTTTTCAGAAGAAAATAACTTCTGATGTAGGTACTTCTGTAAGACATTTGAATTGGTGCCACATAACATTCTTCCTTAATAAAAAGGCATGTTTCAAAAGCCTATCTGCCTTATTAAATAGTTAAAAAATTAAAAAATATCTCATAGTAGCAGAAAAACAACATAAGACATCATCCTCCAGTGTATGCAGAAAAGCATGCTCTGGTATTGGCCCAGAGCTACTTACATGTTTTACTGGTGATTTGGGAGAAAAGGTAAAGCAATTTCAAGTGAAACGTACAGGGGACAACACATTAGAACTATCTGGCACAGTTAGCTGAGCTGATCTGAACACGGGGAGGTAACTGCATGGTCATCAACAGAGAATGCAACTCTAAGTATAGAAAGCATAAAGACCCTGGGACAAAAAGGTCTTTTGGAAAGTGGGGACTCAAAGGATTTGGAGATCATGGTGAGCTACATGATTTTCCATCTGACATGCTACTTCAGAGACAAAGCTTGAGATACTGTGTCCAGATTGATATCCATTAAGCAGGCAAGTTGGAAAAAAAAAAAAAAAGTTGAAAAAATGATCTAAAATCTGCAAGTTCTGCTTTATAGTGAGACACTAGGAGAGTTTTTAATGTAGTGAGAATCAGTGGGCAGCAGTGAACAGTAACTGCAACCTGTGGCTAGACAAACTCATACTCTAAATTAAAGTATGTTACTGTGGGGGTAATTAACAATGGAAACCACTTATCTAGACATGCTTGCATACATCTCATCGAGTTTTTTAATACATTCTGTCAGTCCTTCTAAACGTTACAACTCAGCTCAGTTGAAGCCATGATTCACGAGCCACTTGGCTAGATCTGCTCCATAGAGGATCAGCTGAACAGTCTCTTCTGACCTTACAGGTTGGTGAGCAATCCTGTCCCTGACTCACTGGTGCAGGAAGTGCCAGTGAGGATGCTGTTTGACTGGGGCTTCCTTGGCCCTCGTGTGTATTCAGACCTGAAGGCATCCATAAGATGAAATGAGCAGTGACAGTTCATAATTGTGATTAAAGGTAAGGGTAGCCAGAAAACATTCAGAAGCCTGGAAGCTGTCTGAAGAGGAGTGACTTGGCATGAGCCTGGTCCAGTGAAGGCAGCATCCTGACCAAGGTATCTTGTCCAGCAGTGACTGTGTTTGTAGGGGGTTGCACAGGGGCTGGGGTGTGCTACTGACGGGGCTCAGCCCTAGCCAGAACATGCTGTTTACCAGGATACATGCCAGCCCACCCCTCTGGTGATTCACTCTCTCTACCCTCACCTTTTTGTACAGTCACAGACATACACACACACAAACACTCCCTTTCCCTCTGTGCCAGTTCATTTTCTGAGCCTGGATTCAAACACCAAGTACAGAGAACAGTGTGAAGGTCCCAGCCATCCGATGCATCCTGAGTCGTGTTGGCCAATTGGCACACGCTACACTGGGTCGAGATGATGACAACAGAAATTGCAGCACCCTCCCAAAAGGTCCCCATGCTAGCTGACTGTGAGCAGACACTGCAGCTATTTTCTGCCAGTCTGCAGCAATTTTCTCCCAGTCTGCAGCTAGTTGCCTTCATAAACAGTAGAAATATTGGGTATTTTAACGTAAATTCTTATATTCTGAACTGCTATCACAGAAAGCATGGTTTTTACTGTTGCTTTGAGCAGAAAGAGGGAATATAAGATAGTGTGTGGTTTTGCTGTGGTCAGATCCACCTCGTGAAAATCCATCTGCTGTGCAAGTGCAGCAGCACAACTTAAAGCCTTTCAGTGCAAGGACAATGTGGGAGCTGATTGTCGGCTGTGCCTGAGTTGCTACCAGCAGGAAAGCAAATCTACCCACAGGCAACACAGGCAAATCCTTCCCTTGCTTTCAGATAACAGTATAAAGAGAAACTGAGCTGGGGGGAACACAAGTTTGGGGGGAAACATAAAAGGAAAACAGTAAGATTGATTCTGTCCTCCTTCCCTCCAAGAGAAAAAAAACCAGACACCCCAATTCTTATAGCAGGTTACAGGGTTGCAGGAACCAGTAAAATTAATAAGGGTCAGTAAAGTGGAACTAGCAGTGAGTGGGAGGCAGGAGGATAAGAACTTGGAAAATGGGGATTGAAAGAAGGGAGAAATAAGAGGGGGAAATACATATTAAAATGCTGTTAAGAATCAGTTGTTCTTTTAATATGATTAGTGAGTGAGAGAGGGAGAGAAGAAGACTGAGATACATTTTAGTGAGAGACAAGCTTGAGGAGAAGGAAAAGGAAAGGCAATGTTGGATTTAGGAGGACCATAGTTCTAGGCTCTGTACATCTGCAGGTATCTGTGAGCACAGCCAGGTGCCACCACAACATCATCTTTTCCCAGGTGTTGGGATATAGGGGTGAAAGCATTGGGAATACCACTGCTTTGTCACACAGTCCTGTCTCTCTTGGGC
Organism: Acropternis orthonyx; assembly: GCA_035583155.1. Taxonomy (NCBI): domain Eukaryota; kingdom Metazoa; phylum Chordata; class Aves; order Passeriformes; family Rhinocryptidae; genus Acropternis; species Acropternis orthonyx. Next base: position 57,452,447 of record JAWWEU010000081.1, on the reverse strand, counting down.
TCATCCTTTCAGAGGAGTGTGGGGTCTAGGTATTCTCATTCCCTGGGGAAACTGTCTGAACTGCACCTAAGTGCCCTTGGCAAGAACTCAGCCCTGCTCTGATTCTGCAGTGTTTTGATTTATGCTGCCACTTACACGAGATAACCGTCATCCTTATTTTTGCAATCCTGCCATGTCTGAGAGAAGCAGGTGTGCTGTAAGTAATATAAGTGCCATTGCTCAAGCTTTTCCAAGCGAGAACTGAGTCTGTCTTGTTTTCAGAGCACTAGGGTAAAAAATACAGTTCTTCAGAAACCAGATTTGCTAAGTTGCAGTGTAACTGGACTTCTTCAAGTCAAAGCTCAGGATCAAGCATTTTCTTAGATTTACAGATACTGGATTTTTTTTTAAAAAAGCATTGTAGCTTGCAAGGCTCTGATGCCTCTATCAGAGCTAGAGAAGAGAGGGGGCTGATCGGGAAGATTTCTCGTTCATGTAAAATCAGGGGAAGAGGGGGACACTTGTCAGCAAGGAGAATCCTGGTGCTTCATTATTCTCTTTGGGTTTTTTTACTTTCAATTTCAGTAAAAAAACAGGCCAAACCAAATCAAAACATTTCTGGAAATGTGGAAATAGAAAATTCCAAGGTAATTGTAGCCAAAAGTACTAAGAACATCAGCGTTTCTAAATTGAAACTGTTCTTTGAAGGACACCGTGGCTTGATGAAGTCATCCTTTCTTTCTCTGTGGCAGTGACTCTGATAACCAAATCCTCTGTGCTGAACAGCCCCCGAGGCCAGGCTGGGCAGGTCGTGCCTGGTCCAAGCACAGCAGGCTGTGCAGGAATTGCGGGTGCACCCGTGGGGACAGCTGTGGCACCCGTGGGTGTTTCCCATGGAGGGGCCTGCTGCAAGGCAAAGGCAAGCAAGTCCTAGGGGGTGTGCTCTGTGAAATCCTGCCTTGAATGCCATGAGACTTGATGAATTTCAAATGTAATACCTTGTTCTTATGGACCTGTGTCTTCCTGTGCAACTGTTTGTCTTCAGACAATTTCCGAATAGCACTGAGAGGCTGTAAAAAGCAGACGCCAGCTACAAAAGTAATGTTTTGACTTAGAATATTTGTTCAAGCAAATGTCAGTAAACCTATTATTGTCCGTATAGGTTTTAATTCTCTAAATATTATTAATAGTTTGCTTATGTCTTACAATCATGCACAGACAAAAGTTGTGGACCAGCTGGGTGGGGATCTCAGACCTCGAGGGCCAGCTCCAGCAGCACCAAGCACATCATTCCCTTTGCCAATCGAACATTATGGGCAGGCAGGACTTGGAGGGGTCCTCTGAAGTGAGTGCAGGCCCCTCTTGTCATGGGAACTTCATCACACCACCATTCCCAGAAACTGAGAAGCTTCATCTTAAAAGGTCTCTGATCTTCTCTATTCTTGCAGGGGACCTCTTTTGAAACCTCATGTGTAGAGTACAGATTCTGAAAGCTGGCGTAGCTATTTCTACTCCAGCCAACAGTGTCCTTTCAATTAGCTGTTGATTCTCTTTGTACACCACTAGTACAGATTGAGCATGGAAGGTCCCTTTCCTTCCCCCTCCTCCCCACCCTACTGATTACAGCTACTTAGCTGATGTTGTTGTCCTTACCAGCCACTCCTGGACCAAGTCAGCTGTTGTAGTATAACCAGCCAGTGTGTTATCCTGTCTGACTTTGCACTGAAGAGGATTAGGGAATGATCATATGTCCCATTCTGTGGGCTGAGATGTGGATTGTTCACAGACAGGTAGCAGTATGGGTGGAGACAGCAGTACTTTCAGCAGGTGCAGATAGACCTGAATGAGAACATTTGACAGCCATTGAACAGCTCTTCTCTTCATCCCCTTAGTACATTCATAGACAGAAAACAGTTCTCTGCCTTAGTTTAATGATGGTAAACAAGTCAAATGCATTTAATTGTCTGTTTTATTCTTTATGTGTTTCTTGCTTCTTGCTGATTTTAGGTTTTGGTTACTTTCCATAAAGTAAAGCCAGATAACATTTCCCTATAATAATATAATACTGTTGCTTTCAGAGAAATGTGGGTGCAGGCATGAGAAGAGCTAGTTCAGAAGGTATTAATGAAAGGGCATTTTGGGCACCTGTAGTACTACTTACTTGCTTGCCATCCTATCCAGCAACTCTACTGGGGCAAAAAGAGGCAGGACAGTGGACCAAAGAATATATCTGCACAGGGACAGTAAGTGAAGGAGGCAGGGAAATGGAAGAAAGCCTTAGGATCACAATAACAGTCTTGCCTGGTAGGTAAGGTGATTAAATCCCTTGTCTGTGTCTTTCTCCACAATTCAAATGTATATGCCAAAGCCATGCTGTTACGACATCTACAGCATTTTCAGGGGAAAAAAGGTATCAGTTGAACAGGTCTCAAGGTTCGGTATTTATGACTTAGAAACCCAAGGCCTACCTACAGTTTCTAATTTTGGTTGTGCAGTTTGGGGCTGAGATGGCCCAAAACAGCAGGCTGCTTCTGGTTTGGGCAGAGTAACCCAAGTAAACACAGTTGGTTCCCTCTTGCAGTCTCCTGGATCAGGAGTGCCATCCATGTCTCCTGTCTCTGTAGTCTGCGAGGGTAAGTCATGGGCAACCACAGTGCATGGGTAAAGTCCTCATGCACATGGTCTTACCTTCCCTCCCACTGACTCCCAGACCCTTTTCTGACCTTTCCAAGGACACTGCCATTTGGCTTCTTAGTTGCAAGGCAGAGGGGCAATATGAGGCAGAAATGAAAGGCACAGGCAGTTTGCTGTATCTGAGGAACCCCTCAGCTGTACGACTGCAACTGAATAGCACAGTGTGTAATTTCACGTGCTGATTAGACTCTGGCTGGGTATTTCAGCACACCCTGCAGTTACCTTCTAGCAGTTGCCATGGTCTTTTCGCATCTCCCTTTTTGCTGTTGGTGTTCTTTTTATTTCTTTGCATCTTCACCAGCAGGACAAAAATGGCAGGCTTAGAGGTTTTGAAAAATGGTGATTTGAGGCTGTCTCAGGTTCAAAGGAAATCCAGAGGGGTAACCAGCTCCTGCCCACGTCCTTGCCCCTTCTCCTCCACAAAGACAAGTTGTACAGGGGACAACTGTACAAGAGCTGTACACTGTGAGAGACAACCCTTCCCACTGAGGGCAAGGCTCTGGTTACCTTTGCTAGCAGCTGAGCTGAAGACGAAGCACTAACTAAGCCCTAGTTACAGACCAAAGTGTGTATAGAAAGAAGCAGAGGGCTCTTTCATGGTCCCTTGGTGACTTTAAAAACAGAAACTGTTACTTTGATTTCACAGCCAGCCAGCTTTGAGGACAGGCTGTGCAGTATCTGAGTTGGTTTTGTTCAGGAGCACAAGAAATTCTGCGAGTGGGTTTACTGCAAGTTCAGCCTGACCCCAGCTTTAACGGCAGATGTGCTGAGGGACAAGCACCAAGTCTGTAGGCAGTCAGTGGCAAGGGGATCGTGCCTGCACCCCTGGTCAGGGTGGGATGCTGCCCTTCCAACAGTGGGTCACGTTGCAGGAGTCATGCACTCATCCCTGCTGTGAAAATTGTCTGGATGCTTTCACCAGAAAATCGCTTTTCATCAGAAAATTGACTTTCATCAGAAAATGCCAGCGTGAGCAAAATCTTGGGGTTTTGTTGGTGGAGCATGTTTCCGGGAATGTGGCTGGTTTTGCTGGAATTTATCTCAGGGAAGGCTTCTTCATTTTACAGTGACATTTGGGACGAGGGACAGCAAATTACCCAGCAGCCAGCGCTCCAGGCTCTCCAACGCACTGGGACAGAGCCAGGTGCAGGCTTTCCACCTTGCTGGCATAGGGGCAGGAGCTGGGCCTCTCCGAAGCCCTGCAAATGCTCCAAGAGTTGGGCAGCTGAATAATTGGTTGTGAAGGAGTGTTTGTCCTCTGAATGACCCTGCAGATGTTCACTGAAACAGGCAGCTCAGCCTCACACTCAAATCCGAGGGGAACACCCTAAGCCTCTGGACTGGGGACTATCTCACAGCACTGGGGGCTGTGGGCAGACCATGTGTTAGCAGCCCCAGGAACTTCATCGGCAGGTCCCTTAATGTGGATCTCTGATGCCAAGGTCTTGGTTACATCAGAATTTCAAGTTCTACATTGTTGTTAAAAAAGAGTTTGATCCAATGTGCCCAGAGAAACACTGGAAATTACCCAAAAGGCTCAAGTAACAAGGGGCAAGTGGAGGAGAACAAAAGTAGCATTTTAGAAATGTCATGATTTTAAAGCATATGTAGGTACTTTTGTTTGCAATGCCGTCGTGTTTGGATTTCTTTTTTTTTCCTAATGTATACATTTGATTGGGAGAGAAATCTTCACTCTAGGGTCAAAATGGGAAGCACTGAAACTTCTTCCTTTCAAGTGCTGTGGAGCTGCTGACCCTACAAAATGTGTGTGCAAAGCAACACAAGAACTGGGGTGGTTAGGGGTGAACTGGCTTTTGACATCTTCTTATGCTGGAGGGATTAGAAGATGGTGTCAAAGCCTGCAAGAAAATAGAGGAGAGTCAGAATTTCCTCTCACGACACCAGAGGACAAAGGCAGGATCAAGAAGTCACACAACACACAGTGGACAATTTTTCAGAGGCTTAGTAAGGGGAAGTACCAGTGAAATTGACCCTGCAAGCCAAACCAAAATGTTTCTGAAAGATGTCTGTAACTTTTAGACAGACCATAAGAGAGCAATGAGTACAGCTGGATTTGAACTGCAGTGCCACCGTTTTTTCCTTTTGTAATTTTCCTTTTGCCAAAGGAACCTTTGGCAAACAAAATGTTTCTCCAGAAGAAAGATACTGTGGTTGGCTTTTTGCCAGCGAATTTCTATAGATCCTAATGAAGGAGACTTACTTTAATTTGACTGCACAGAATTACTCACTGAAATCTTCCTTCCTTTGTTTTCTTGTGCTCTTAGTTGACATTAATATATGCCCAACCCACACACCCCCCCTAAATCCTGTGCAACTGCAGATGTTTCTCCATACCCAAGTAATTTCTGCACAGGAAAAAAAGCCTGCTTGCTGTTTGAAAGAAACAAATGTACACATATAAATAAACATATACATTTTGTAAAGAACAACTGTTTCCCCTGTGGCCCAATTTCAGAAATCCAGATATGGAAATGTAATGATAAAAATATATCCATTAGATTAGAAGGTAAAGAAGTCTGGCTCATTGATATGAGAGCTAGCTCTTTGGCTTATAAAAAATAAAAATCACTAAGTAGTTGTTAATGTGCATGTTTATGGCTATAAGTTGGTATAGCTTGTTCTTTTTTGAGAACATACAGATTTGATGTAGACATATTTTGTGCAGGATGCTGTTCTACTCTGTTAGGGCTTGTTTTTCTTGTGTTCCAATGGCTGATTAATTCTTGTTTGGGTTTTTTTTTTTGTGTCTGTGTGTGTGTCTTTCTGAGAATTTTTGTTTTGTTAAATGGAAAAAAACTCAAAACCCTAAGCATCCAGCGGGCTTGAATACATAATTAAAAATTTTAGAAAGAAAAATTGCACTTTTTTTTAACCAATGCAGTAGTCAAGGGGAAAAAACTGCAAGGGAAAACAGCTGCAGCTGAACAAAATAAAGTGCAAAGAGCATGAAATGTATTTTTGCTGTTGCTGTTTTTGATTTCGTGTGAGGATAATAATAGGTCCTATCTAGAAGATATTGAAACATGGTTCAAGGGACAGGAAGACATTTAATTAGTGAAGAAAAAGACCTCTGGCAGGTTGATTGACACACAGATCTGTTTTCTAAAAGCCTGTTCAGATCCTCGTATTCTCAGGACAGCCACTGGACAAGCCTGGCTTGTTCAGATTACAATAGGTTAATAATGATACTGAGAAAGATCAGCACTTTGCTGGAGATAATTATGCATTAGCTGAAAGTGGAAATCGTATCGCATTGAAATGAACTCTGTGTAGCAGAGCATTATCACTCCACTCTACTGGAAGTAAACATTTTGGCATTCACATTAGCTGTCAGCTGTGGATAGTGGGAAGAGCAAAGGCAGGGCCCAACACTGGCTCTGGGTTGAGTACATTTCAGCTCTTCATTACCCTGATAGGCAAAGATACCAGCTTGGTTCTGCTGCACTGGGTGACCTGAGCTTCAGATACCACCAAGCCTCTTGAGCTCGGTTGAACAAAGGTTACCAGGCTGCTCCTGCACTTGCATTTGGGATGTAATTTCTGCAGGAAGATTGGAGAAATAAATAGCAAAGGTGCAGGTTTGTGAACCTACACAGGATAAATGTGTCAGAGTGTGGGAGGGCAGACAGAGTCTTCCAAAAGTCATCTCCACTGGTAGTCCTTTAATGAGGAACAATTTTCACTCCTGTTTGCTCCCACACCAAAACTCATACAACAAAGCACTTTGGAGTCTCCTTTATGCATGCCACTAATGGAAAGTGCTGGGGGAATTAGGTGCCAAATTAGCTGTTAAACACCTTAATGACTTTTTAGGTCTATTCCAAGCCTAAATTCTCCATAGGCTTCACTGACTTTCCTAAAACTCCTAGTGGCACAAAAATTCTATACATGAACATCAGAATCCAGAATGCTTCCTGTCAGATAGGTCTCTTAAGGTAAGCTGTAACCTTAGTTTCCATACATGGTGGTCCAAGTAGTGCCACACCTGTCAGAGAAAGCAAATTTGCACATTGGGTTATTTATCTTCCTGTCATTGCTGGCTGCTTTGCTCAAGCCATAGTTATTCTTCTCTCAGTTATCTGAATACCTCAGCCTGATCTTTTTGTGCACCTGCAAGGATAGTATCAAGCACTGCAAATGACCTGCAACCATTGCCCTTATGTGTGAGAGCAAGTATATCCCAATGAGAGATTTCTAGGAAGCAGGGCTCTAGGACAATATTGGTCTGGTGGCTGGTTTCTGGGTCATAAGCAGAGAAATTGACTCCCTCGAAGGCAGGGAGACCCTGCAGAGAGACCTCGACAGATCAGAGGGCTGGGCAATCACCAACCATAGGAAGTTCAACAAGGGGAAGTGCCGGATTCTGCACCTGGGATGGGCAACCCTGCATGTTCATACAGACTGGGGAATGGGATGCTGGAAAGCAGTGCCATGGAAAGGGACCTGGGGGTCCTGGTCAATGGCCAGCTGGCCATGAGTCAGCAGTGCCCTGGCAGCCAGGAGGGCCAACCCTGTCCTGGGGGGCATCAGGCACAGCATGGCCAGGTGGGCGAGGGAGGGGATTGTCCTGCTCTGCTCTGCACTGGGGCGGCCTCACCTGGAATATTGGGGCACTGCAATATAAAAAAGATACTGAGCTCTTAGAGAGTGTCCAAAGGAGGGCAACAAAGATGATGAAGGGCCTTGAGGGGAAGGGTGTGAGGAGCAGCTGAGGGCACTTGGTGTGTTCAGCTGGAGAAGAGGAGACTGAGGGGAGACCTCATTGCAGTTACAACTTCCTTGTGAGGGGAAGAGCAGGGTCAGGCACTGATCTCTTCTCCGTGGTGACCAGTGACGGGACCTGAGAGAATGGCCTGAAGTTGTGTCAGGAGAGGTTTAAGTTGGGTATTACACAGAGGTTCTTCCCCCAGAGGGTGGTTGGGCACTGAACAGGCTCCCCAGGGCAGTGGGCACAGCAACAAGCCTGACAGAGCTCAAGAAGCGTTTGGACAAAACTCTCACACATATGGTGTGACTCTTGGGGATGGTCCTGTGCAGAGCCAGGAGCTGGACTTGATGATCCTTGTGGGTCCCTTCCAACTTGGCATTTTCTGTGATTCTGTGAAGTTACAGTGGCACAGGCAGAGTCCTTTCACTGACTTCATGAGCTTTGGCTCTGGCCCACAGAGCCAGATTAGTGCAGTGGTGTGAAAGCATCTTGGTTCTTTATCTGATGGGAGAGCCTGACAGCTTAATTATGCTGTGAGAGGAGCAAAGCTCCTAGAAACAAAGTCTTATGTCCTATGTGTTATGTTTGTGACAAAAATACTTATGACCAAATTAGTTTGGGGAGGCAGATATAAATTAAGCTCCTTCTAGTCTTCACACCTATCAAAATTAGGAAGTTAAAGACAGGCTATCTGAGCTACTACATTACTAAAACAAGATTATCCTTTCTCCTTTCAATAGTCTTAAAATCTTGACAACAATTTCAATGGGACAAGCACTTTTTCTCTCCATATCAATATGACCCCATGGGAAACACTGGGAAGTACATCATATGCCAACTGAAAGTGGAATAAAAAAACCCCCTGTAAACGCAAGATACTACAACCTTTTATCGTGGTTAATACAAGGACCATAAATGCTGGTTCTGAGGATTCATTCCCACGTCTGTTTTTCCTGTTGATACCTCTTTAGTTACTGGCTCAATCTCTTCGTAAGTTAGAATGTGCAGGGTGCCCTGGCATTTTGGTTATCATACTGAGGTAACACATTTATACTCAATGTGATCACACTGCTCTTGCTGCTGGCAGTGCAGCAGCCCGTGAAACGTATCCAGTCACTCCACAACATTTTGGGAAATGCTGTAGTTAGCAAAGAGGGCAAAAGTCTCATCGCTCTTTTGATGTTTTCTTTCCCAAAAGGGAAAAACCTGTGCATACACACTGAGAGAGGGAGGAAGTCAGGATGTGGGGCTCTGCAGTAGAAATTTTCTTGGCTTTGTGTAGCAAGACACCTGTGGCGAGCATGTGGGCAGAACTGCTATTAGATGTGCCAGGTTCTCAGCTTCTCCACTGGTGAAATGGGGACCAGCTTAACACAGCCTCACCACTCCTGAGTGATGTTTCATTGCTATGATTTAGTATAGGTAAGTAAAGCGAGGTTGGACATTGAGACCTAACACCTGTTGGATCCAGAGGGAGTCGCACACCCAGCATGGATGGACTCCTACATGCTTACAGGAGTTTTCTCAAACTGCTGGAAGTCTTACTGGTACACTAAGTAAATATACACTTCCCTTAAATAAATATACACTTGCCTTCCACACAAAGCCCCAAGAACATTCACATTTTATTTACAGAGGAAACAGTACAAGCCCTATAATTGTCCACATCAAAATCTGTTTATTTGGAGAAGCTGATTGTTATTCAGCTGGAGTTACCAACACTGATGTTGCAGAGAACTGCCATAGTATTTGTGCTGTTGAATTAACATCTGAAGAGCAGCCATCACCAGCACTGTTGTTTATTGCTGTTCCAGTGCACCAAGGCTGGCTTGTTTACAGGCATCGTAACTAAAGAGCTAGAGTTCTCTTTATTTGCCACTAAATGAGTCTGCAGAGAAGAACACTGCTTCCATTACCTCAGAAAGCTTGGGGAAGGCATTGTGGTCATAGTTGTTAGAAGTGAGGTAACCAAAAATGCTTATTTCTCTCCACTCTCCTCTGTTTTGTGGTATTTTTTCTTTTAAATATACCTACATTTATATAAGCTACTTTATATACTTTATATAAGCTTTTGACAGTAGGGCTAGTGTGTTAATAAATGTTCACTGGAATATAAAATGTATATATATATACAGTGAATAATAGATTATAGATAACTTCAAGCCTATAACTTAAAATGTTGTAGGTGTTTATGAGCCATTTATAAGCAATTTATTATTAATCAGGAAGGGAAGGTGGACTCACACATTTATTACAGTCCATGAATCCTGTACTAATCCTTTCTAAAGGGTGTTAAAGGCTCGGTTAGAAATGAAGAATGAACCACTGGCCTTTTAGCAGTGAACTGTCTGGCTGATAGCTGATAACATCACACCAAATTCTTGGCGGCCTCGGGATATTCCAGAGCACTATTGACCTGTCCTGCAGCCAAACATGTAGCTAGCACTTCTGCTTTTAATTATCCCTTCCAACTTTTCTCAACAGTCATGATTTCACGTCAATTGTACTTTCCTTTAAGAGCTGCCACTCTCTGTTTTTTTGGTTCATTCCCTAGCTAAATCTCTTTCTTCCCCCTTTTATGTGTTCCCCGCTCCTCTTCTCCCCAGGGTGAATGCTCACAGAAGTGCTATGACATCTTTGTGCTGGAGACGGTGTGTGTGGCATGGTTTTCCTTTGAGTTCCTGCTGCGGTCCATTCAGGCAGAGAACAAGTGCGCTTTCCTGAAAACTCCGCTCAACATCATCGACATCCTGGCCATTCTGCCTTTCTATATCTCTCTCATTGTGGACACGGTCTCTGCGAAAAACAGCAGCAAGCCCATTGGGGGAGCTGGGAACAAGTACCTGGAACGAGTGGGCCTGGTGCTGCGCTTCCTGCGGGCTCTGCGCATCCTGTACGTGATGAGGCTGGCGCGGCACTCGCTGGGGCTGCAGACGCTGGGGCTCACCGTGCGCCGCTGCTCCAGGGAGTTCGGGCTCCTCCTGCTCTTCCTTTGCGTCGCCATGGCCCTCTTCTCACCGCTGGTGTACTTGGCTGAGAGTGAACTGGGAGCCAAGCAAGAATTCACCAGCGTCCCCAGCAGTTACTGGTGGGCTGTGATCTCCATGACAACTGTTGGCTACGGGGACATGGTGCCTCGTAGCATCCCTGGACAGGTGGTAGCCCTGAGCAGTATCTTAAGTGGGATTTTGCTGATGGCTTTCCCGGTCACATCCATCTTCCATACTTTTTCCCGTTCCTACAGTGAGCTGAAGGAGCAGCAGCAACGAGCAGCCAGCAGGCAAGTGCGCCACCTACAAGAGAACACCGAGCTCCTAGGTGGTGACAGTACAAGGGAGCTCAGTGCTACATTCCCACCAAGTGTTTCTGGCCAGGAGGGTCCACCCATGGTGGACCAGTAAGCCAAGAGAAGTTCTTGACCAGGAACAGCCAAGAACATATGTTGGCAGCACAAGAAGCAGTGGACAAGGGAGGTCAGTTCTGAAAGAAGAACCTCCTGAACTGCTTAAATGAGGGGCAGACACACAGGGTTTTTGCTAAAAACCAAATTTTGATTTTAAGGGCCCTCTGAAAAGTACCCCTAGAACCTTTGCCAACTACAGCTCTGCTCCATTGCTTTTCTTAGGGCTTTTCTTTTCTATTGAACAAGTATTTTCAGGTATGCCCAAGGAGCAGCCATTGAACATAGCCAGCCAGGAGAACTTAACATGAAGCACAGCCTGTGCCAGGATGCCATTCGACAGAGCAACCAGTGTGCCACCTCCTCCCTGCCCTGCTCGGTGGCACTTCGTGTGCGAGGGGCTGAGTGAGGGGGCTCCCCGTACTACAACACCCCGCAGCATGTTTGTTTTGGCAGCTCCACCAAGGAATACAAACCTCAGACAAGCAAAGTGAGGGCAAGAGAAGGGCAGAAGCACCCCCTCAGCATTGCCAGGGGCTTGTTTTGTCTTCTACAGGTGAGGCAGCGCAGATGAGGCTGCCAGCTCTGACTCATGTGCTAGCACAGTTTGCATTATTTAGTAGAGATGCATATTTACCATCCTAAGCTCTTGTATCTTAGCCCCATGACTGAAATATACATACAGACAATCCTTCTGACTGTGATACTGAATGTTAACTTTTTTCCTTTGCCAAGATTTGAATATAACAAATACCATTACAAATCATGCCATTTCTCCACTTTCTGTTAACTATTTAAGTCTCTTGTGTCTCAATGTGTTCAGCAGACAATGTGTTTAGCAGAGGACTGAATCAATCTTAACTATACGCAGCCTAAGAAAGAGAGGGTGATGTTAAACCAGCAGTGACTCCCAGCTCTGCAGTCTTCCTCGGTGGTGGAGGCTGCACTGACTGCAGTCGTGCAAACAGGAGTCATCCAAACCCAGTGAAATCAATTAGACACCTTCAGTGGGCTCTGGCCTGAGCTGCAGTGTAGCAGCTGTGCTCTACGTTAGGAGTAGCCTTTTTTATTCCCTCCTACTAAGACAATCCTGTCATTAGAATTAGTGTTCTGGCTCTTCTTCCTGATTCTCAAAAGATTTAAGTCAATTTAAAAGGACAATTAATCATATGTTGGGATCTGCATGTTTGCTTACTGATGCCACATGCGTGAGCTCTCCAGCCCCCACCCTGGAGGAGCTGCGTAGCCGGTCCAAGTCAGGATGCTGTGTGAGTCTGTCAGTGCTCCTACAGGTGGGATATGATCAGGGAATGGAGGGAGACGGAACTCAACAGCCTCTTGTACCTACATCCCCATTTGTACTAAAGCCATGCAGTGTCACCCTTCATATTGTACCAGGAAGTGAACAAAAGCTGATGTCTTGAAGACGGGATTTGTCTGGTTTGGGTTTTTTATATTAGCAAGCTCTCATGTTAAGACATTTCTTATAGGAATGAAGCAAGGGAAATTACAAGGTTACACTTTGGTTTAATAAAAATTAAAAGTTTTGTTGCTGAACGCTTGTGTCTGCTGATTTGGGTGCAGGGGGAGGTGGCGTTTGGCTGTGCTGACAGGAGGCCAGTGCTCCAGCCAGGGCCCCATGCCCCGACTCTCTCTGGCCCATAGCAGTGCTGATAGGGCTCCTTGGCAGCCACAGCAAGCCCAGAGCTCAGAGCAGCAGGCGTGTTACGCAGCTCACTGTTGGGTGCTGCAAGAGATGGAGGCAGCAAGACTGAGCTCCCTGCCCTGCAGGCTGCATTTGGGTCTTCAAACCCCCAGATGTACTGAACTACAAGCAAACCAAGTGCAGCCTGAAGCGCCAGGGCTCTGCCCATCCTTCACAGCCCACCACCACTGGGAGCACACCCGCTCCCTGTACCAGCGAGCAGGGCCTGATGGATGGTGCCTGGGCTGACTCAGAATACTGTCAAAGTATTACCAGCATTGGGTTGCTGTGATTCATGAAAGATTTTAATTTTTTTTTTTTTTTTAATCCTGATGCAGGCACTTCTTGTTAAGGTTTGGCATCAGCGATACAGCTTTGCAGCTGGCTGATTGCAAACAACCAGAGTGAGCAGTGTGAGGGGGCAAAGCGTGGTGTGGTTCTAAGGAGCAGCACTGCATTTTCAGGTGCTCTGTCTTCAGGTGGAACTCAGCAGATTTACCAGGTGAACCCACTAGTACACCTTTTACAGTACTTTGGCTCCTGCACACCAGGTGCTGCTTCATGCTCCCTCTCTGGTGCAAAAGAAGTGGTCATGGCTCGTGTGCATGGAGGGTGCAGAATACATCTCAAGATGGTGAAGCCCACTAATTGTCAGCAGCATTAGCTTACTCCTAGAAAAGCCATGTTGGGAGTAGACATCCTTGCAGACTGAAGTGTTTCATACATGCAAATAACCATGAATGAATGCTACTTTTGGCCCTGCAGCATAGAAACACATTGGGACAGCAAACTGCACCTCAGCATCTGTGTAGAAAAATAGGCTGATGACACACACCATATTATTGCAGTGCTCCATCAAGTTGCTATTGTCCTACAACAGCACGTTCTTTGTATTTTTCAAAAAGCACATAATTAATTCCAGCACTCACAGAGTCTTAATAAAATGACAAAACCCACTCATTATGTCCGCTAGTCAAAGCCCGGCTTTTAATAAAGTTTCATTTCATCTATTGAGATGACAGATGAGGAAACAAATATAAACCATGAGCCTTTTAAAGAAATTATTTTTGAAAGCTGTATAAAGTTGTGATGCACACATTGCCAGACAGATACTCAAAGGAGAGTGAGTTTCACCCAGGGCAGCTATTGTTATGGGTGATGCTTATTACTTTTGATCAGCTGCTGGAGAGTGTTGGTTTTGTTGTGTATGGTGGAGGTTTTTCTTTGACACAGCACACAGATGATTATGGCCATTTAACTATAATAAATGCCATGCTGCCATCTGTATATATACCAATGCCAGTGGATAGTTATATCTGTTTCTCTGAACAACCTAGTGCTTCATGATTGTAGCACACTAGTTTTGCCCCAAGGAAACAGAAAAGAAGAGGAAAAAAATATTCCTCTCTCTCTCATATGGGACAGAGACTCACAACACATGGGCAAAGATGCCGCTTCTACATATTCACGTTGGTGGCAGCATGCAGGAACCTAGACCTACAAATTCTGGCAGCTGGCAACAATAATGATCTAAAAAACATAACTATGAAGAGTTAAGGATGGGTTAATGGGCAAAGGGACAGAATTAAAAGGAATGGCACAAAGATGACTTCACTCATACAGCACATGTGCACAGCCATCTCCTACTTCACAGCAACCTCAGTGAAGAAAAAGCACTAAAACACTGACACTGGTATCATCCCCTCAGCTGCAAGCTGGACAGAAGTTGCTGTCTCACAGTGATGAGGACAGAACAGGCACAGACTGTGGCAGCGTCACAGCAAATACTTCAGGGAGGCAATGCATCCTTGGCTCTCCCTGGTGCCTACAAGCCACAGCCTTAGAAGACTATGAAGACTTGGGGTAGAAGAGGTCAGAGGCACATGGAAGGGCTGATGGGTAGACAAATCCAGCATCGCTCTGCTGGCCCATCTAAGGCTGAGCAAAGACACTCAGTTTCCTAGCATGGCTAAGCCAGCACCTACAAGAGCCAAATCCACCTAAGCCAGGACACAGAAGAGGCAAGATGGGGGTCTGAAGTCCTATGTCTGTGTTTCCTATCAGAGCATTTCCAGATGCTGCCAGGGCATTTCCAGATGCTGACATCCACTTTGGACTGGCTGCCTTTCAAGACTGTTTACAGGGAGACCTGCCCCTGGCTCCAGGACATATCTCACATCTTGTTCTAGTCCCTGTCTCTTATTTACTGCTGTTGGCACAGGTATCCAGGCAGCGTGTTTATTTATTGGCATATTGTTGGCTTACACATTAATGTCTTCTTTGTTACAGAAAGACTCCAACAAAGCTACAGTTGTCAGTCAGGTCCTTGAATCCTGCTTGGCTTTCAAGCCTGAGCTAAGGATCACAACCATATCTAACAAACAGCACTTGTGGGCCAACTTTTGCTTTATTACCCAGTGCCAAATGCAAGATTTACTTTTTGTCTTAAAATGTTTTTAAATTGCACCTAACTCCATGCATCCCAAGCATCTAACCATGAAATCCCTTCCTCTATGGAGCCACAGTGCAGAGCAGCATCTGCAGTGCACAGCTCAGGGAGAGACCTGCACTGAGGGTGCCCAGGGCCAGCCCTGCACCAGCCAACAGGACATGGCCCAGGCTGCTGCAGTGCCCAGAGATGGGGTTCCCCATGTTTCATTTAGGAACAGCCCCACCACTGGCTTTCCCACAGGCAGTGCCAGAGCAGCAGCCAGTAACACCAGTACTGTTTGGGAGAGACGGTGCAGCCACTGCGAGTAACAAGCAGGCTCAGCCCTTGTGGGAACTGTGGGGGTTGTGGGTCTCTGTGGTCTCCCCTGCCAGCAGAATGTAACACAACAGGCAGGTTTTACTCCCCACCCTCATGGTTTTCCTCCTTTCCTCCCCACTTTGCTGATTTACCTAGCTTTGCCTTTCAGGTCTCGATTTTCCTTCACACCCTTCCCTCCAGGAGTCTCTCTCTTCAGCCCTTTATGTAAGCAAACTCAGACTCTCCCACCTCTCTCCTGCCATTCCTGACCCTCTCTCCTGTGCCTCCAGGCCTCTGTCCTCACCAACTCCTTTCCCCAGCTTCCACAGCCATTACCTGCACCAATAGCAAACCACCTCCCCATGCCAGAGCAGCTGGACAGCCTGGAACGACAACCTGGCAAGATTCAGAAGATACACAGCAACCCCAAAGCTGGCCCTGACAGCACTGGCTCGTTTTCCCACCCTGAATCAACAAGGAGGGTGGCCAAGGCTCCTCCTGGGACAGCAGTTGGCCATGAGATGACAAGCTCATCTTCTTCCTCATCTTCTGTGCAGAGGCTGCGAAGCGCATGTCCCTCATCTGTGTCCCATCTTCAACCTCACTCTGCAGTTTCCATGAAAGGTGGTTTTTTTAAAGCTATGTAATAATCTGTTAGTAGATTTGTTTTTACTATGAGCATCACAAGAACAAACAATTTATGTGTCATGAGGGTTAAGTTTACCCTAGGATGTATGGAAGGGCAGGGGACAGAAATCCAAAATCCCCGTTGTGCATCATAACCTCAGAACAATTTATGCCTTGTGTTTACCCTCATCAGAGGGAAAAAGCACACAAATTATTCCTACCAACAATGCCGTACAAAAGATGCATTATAGTAAGAGTTAAGAAGCACACATTTTGTACCTGAACAAAACAAAGCAACACGGCCATTTATATATAATAGGTAATTTTTATTTAAAAAAATTGCAACTGACAGAAAAAATAAACTCCATGAAATGTGCCATACATTCAAAGAGATGTATTTAAAGTAACTGATTTCTTATTCTCTGAGGTGATCATTGATACAGATACTTCCTGACAATAATAGAACAAAACTAAAGTTCTGTAATACTTTGTCCCTGAAGTACCTTTCAAGATGAAGTTTAAGAATTCCTGGCCAAGAGTCCTACCTTGCTAAATGCCACATACAGAAGATGACTCAGCCATGGGTTCACTGGCTTCACTTCCAGCATTTGCAGCTCTGGTGCAAATGAGACTGGTTTGCAGAGCTTGCTGGTTTGGGAATTGATGACAGACTCAAGAATCTGCCCAGGGAAGAGTCCCAAAAGGAAAAAACAGAAGTTTTTACATCCTCATAATAATAATATCTGTAGTTCAAAGCCAAAGAGGTGGCCAAAAGTGTGCATTTCCAGGTGAAGCTATAACATACAGAAGTATGTTTCTTACAAACCATTAATTTCTTACATCCCCGTTTCACGGAATATTATAAAAAGACCACCATGGGCAAAAATCTTACCATTACAAGTTATTAAAAAAAACCTTCAGACCATTAAAACACACAAGAAAAGTGTTCGTTTGCCAACAGTAGAAATACAATCCTCATTAAAGCAGCATACCGAAGAAGCCAGCTGTTAAGTAAGTTTTCAATTAAAAAAGACAGAAGCCTAGATGTTCCTGTAACACAACTAGAACATTAGCAAAAAGAGAGGAACAAAACATTCATAGTCTGCCATGCCGAGTATATTGTCTTTGTAAGGTCACTTCAGGCCTAAAAGAGTACGGTATTGAACAAAAAGCGTGGAGTCAGTGCCTGGGCAGAGGGTGATT
Source organism: Acropternis orthonyx (assembly GCA_035583155.1). NCBI lineage: Eukaryota > Metazoa > Chordata > Aves > Passeriformes > Rhinocryptidae > Acropternis > Acropternis orthonyx. The sequence goes on along the minus strand of JAWWEU010000081.1, from coordinate 57,435,361 downwards.
CCCCTCCACTGGACAGTTTGCCACCGATGAAGACAGTCCAGACACAAATTGTGAGGTTCCCAAATAAAGCACAGTAGGGGAAATATCTGATTCATACACTGAAGTTATCAATCCTCAGACTTGCTGCCATCAGTAAGAAAACAGAAGCTCTTGGGCTATGCTTGGAGAAAAAAACTGATTCTGAAAAATATGTCCCAGCTCTAACACCTTGCCTGTGGTGAGACAGGACTCACCTGGTCACAGTCCTTGCTGGTCCACACCACCTGCAGCTTCTGGTGACGTGCAGCTCTCAGAAAGAGCACGATGACCTACCATTAGAGGTAGCATCTACATAAACTCTGCTCTTTCAGCTTTCTCAGTCCCTCTGTCTTAAGTACAGGCTGCTAATTCTTCCAAGAGCCTAGACGTTCACAACAGTAAAAGGAAAACGTGGACTCCTTCCTTGCTGGGTCAATGCAGGAAACACCACAAAACATAAACTGGCTCTTGCTTGGCATTAAACAACATGAACGTGAATCTCAGCCTCAATAAATCAAGCTGTCAGATGTTAGTCCTACTCCACAGGATACAGCTTTTTCCCTGTCTCAAACTTTTTCTTTTCTGAGCCAATGGAAATGGACTTGTTCCTACCTCTGTGGTTCAATTCAACTGCCATCTAGAAATACTTACTTGGCAATACTGGCAACATGCATTTGCTGGCCCTTTGGTTTGTGAAAGGCATCCTGCAGCCCAGCTCTGTCCTCCGTCCCCAGCTGCAGGGGCAGTGCTGCCCCTGAGTGCAGGGCAGGCTGTTCCCAAACCCTTTTGTTTCAAAGCACAACTACCTAAGTTACCTGCAGTCTCCTGCTGGCTTCTTTTGGCTGAACACTTGACTGGTTGTGCCACCTCTAAACATGGCTCCAGCATCATCCATACTCAGGCCCACTTCCTCATCTCCTTAATGTGTTCTCCTGCCACACTGATCCCGCAACGGGGGTGAACAACTGCTCCCTCTTTAGCATATTGATGCTTTACACTGTGTATGACCAGCTCATTTTAGGCTGCTCACCTCTTTGCAGGGCCTCCCACCCTCACCTTCTCTGCTCACTGGACACCTTTACAGAGAAAAGAGAAAGCTCCTGGATTTGCTCTTCTTCCTCCATCGTGGAGATACTGAATGCTAGCATGTACCACAAGCTTCCTGCCAACATACAGTAACTTTCTATTAGATAAATAGGTAAAAGTTTCAGACAAAATATCCTAGAGTTTCTGTCATGTAACATTTTTAAATAGCATTAAAACCACAAACCATCCAGCCCTTGTGATTAAATATACAAACATTTGTGAGTTGATAAGGCTCATAGGTACGTATGCAAAATTAAAGTGCCCCTCCCCCCACCAAGAAACAGTTCTGTACAGCTAAGTCTGAAAACAGGCGAACAAGTAGTTAAAATAAAATCTCCTGAGCTGGAAGCGCAGCCAGACTTTCAAACTTTGTTCTCATTTCTGCTTTCAACTCTGCAACACAAGAGTATTTACAAGTGGAAGAGCAGCTCCCATGGCTGACTCCACAGCACTGTTGACCTGCAAGCTGTCCAGCTCAGTCCTCACAGGGCCTTGGTGCTGGCTGGGTGTGCAGTGTGGGGCACAGGCTTCTGAGGGTAGTAGCTGTACAAGTAAACCTGCAACAGGATAGCGATGTCCACAAAAACCTGCAGGAGTCCACAGATGGAGAACTGGAAAGGGGCCTGGTTCAGGATGAAGTAAACAGTCTTGAACGTGTCCCCACTGGTCCACATCAGCACCATCTTGATGCTTAAAAGACAGAAAAGAAGGGAAGAGTATTTACTGAGAAGAACTTGGCTTCAGATTAGACCTGCTGTGCCCCAGGATCCCACTATTTCAGAGAGGATTTATACTCAACAGTGGACTGGGACTCCCCTCGACATGGGCAGACAGCGAGCCTAGCCAGGATGTGAAGCACGGTACTTGGAAAGAAGGATCAAATTCTCTACTCCACACACTGCAGCACTCTTACCTCAGCAATTACAGCTCCAAATACCTGTGACTATGAAGGTACCCAACATTTTAAAATATCCAGCTCGGATATTTGACTCAGTAGTGCTCTGTAAACATGACTGCCACATGCTGACAGCACTGACCATAAACCAAAGCAATTCATTCATCCCAGCAGTTACTTCTTGTGCGTGCCATTTCGTGCTCACGCGAGGTGAAGTAACACACAGGCTGCTCCCTCGTGCATGCATGCTTTTTTAGCATCTGCTGAAACAAACACTTCTGAGAGATAGAAGAAACCAGTCCTTACTGCAGAAAACACAAAACCAAAGCAAGCAGAAAGACAGATTGTCCAGTAATACAGAAAGAGGAGAAATTACATGCCTGCAGCTGTTACTGGAAGGATAAACATCACTTAGGGATTTTTATCAAGGACACAGATAAAAAGCAATGCTCTTAATAGCCATCCTTGCTTTCATCTTTCTGTATTACTGAGCCAACCCCTGTCCTGCAGTCCAGCTTCTGCTCCCTCACATCAGAAGAAACACTGGGGAATAGAAGCAAGTTCAAACAGACCGAATTTTTTTCAGTGTCCTCAACACAATGTGAACAACCAAACCTTGAAGGCTGTTTCTGAGCTTCATGCATTTTATCAGGAGAGCTTTTTAAGCAGTTGGATAAGCAGTGGTGGACAAAAGCTTTGTAGTTCACAGTATGAGCATTGCGCATGATTTGTCATAATTACAGGCAATTACGTTCTGCCAGCACAGACTCCAATTCATCAAACACAGTCAGGTCCATGCAGCAGGGCAGGACTTAATGTTCATTTTTCAAGCATTCAGGCAGAAGCTAGCACAATTTGTATTTTGGACAGAAGCACACAACGCTATTGCAAGCCAAGCCAAGTCATTCCCCATCCAAAGTCATTCTAAAAATGTAAATAATTAATCAGAGAAGGAAAACAACTGCTGAACCCACAATGTCATTTGTGCTTGCTGCAAACAGCCCTGCACTTTCCCAGTCACTCCTAACATCACACTTGGCTGTGCCAAGTTTGCCAGAGCAAGTCTGAGTTTTGCTAGGATGCCACCTGTGAACTCAAGATTCTGCAATACTGGCTGGGCAACCTGGTGCAAGCTCTTTGCATGTTACAGAGTCCCACTCTTCAGCTTGGACACCTGACACTCAAAGGAATCATCATCATGCCTGGAGTTCTCACTAGGACATGACAATGCTCTACACAGGAAAATCTCCACTTGTCCTTGGCAAGAATGAGTTTAAAAAATGTAACAGAGTTTAAAGAGTTAATGCCATCAGTCTGTCACTGAACCAAAAAATATACATCCTTCTCTGTCCAGTAGCTTGGACAAAACAGCAGATAAAACCTGCCGATCACCAGGGTACTAAAAAAATGCAAAAAAAAATATAGAAAACACTTAGATGTCCCACAAAACTTAGCACTGCAGCTGCACTGAGGTTCTCAGAGCAAAGGGCTGATGTAAATCAGTGACTGTGGGAGTGCCAGCTGCTCCAAAGAGGAGAGAGTGGGACTGGACAAAAGGGGCACATCCAGAACAGACTGAAAGGTGTGCAGGCAGCTTGGCAAGGAAATGGGAACAGTGAAATGGGGACAGACATGCAAGATGTGAGAAGAGGCAATGAAGAGCCACACAGGAAAGCCAAGTCAGAGGAGCCAAGAGGCTGGTCAGATGAGAAGGGGATAGGAAAAAGAGACTGGAGCAGGATGGGGAATGACAGGAACAGAAGAAAACTGGGACACAAGTTGGAAATGACCTGAATTTGGGGTGGACAGGCAGAGCAGTATAACCAGAGACAAGGGCATTCAGGGTTGTATTGGGTTTGTGTGGCAAGGTTTTGGTAGTGGGTGGGGAATGGGGGGGCTACAAAGTGACTTCTGTGAGAAGATGCCAGAAGCTTCCCCCGTCTGACAGAGCCAATGCCAGCCAGCTCCAGGATGGACCCACCACTGGAAAAGGCTGAGCCCATCAGTGACAGTGGTAGTGCCTCCGGGCTACTGTGTTTAAGAAGGGGAACAAAACTGCTGCACAACAGCAGCAGCTGGATGAGAGGAAGTGAGAATATGTCCTGCAGATCCCAAGGTCAGTGGAGAAGGAGAAGGTGCTCCAGGCACCAGAGCTGAGGTTTCCCTGCAACCTGTGGTGCAGCCCATGGTGAAGCAGCTGTGTCCCTGCAGCCCATGGGGGCTAACAGGGGTGCAGAGACCCACTTACAGCCCTTGGAGGGCTGCACAGTGGCTGGAACAGGCGGATGCTCAAAGGAGGTTGTGACCCTGTGGGAAGCCTGTGGGGCTGGGCAGGCTGGCAGGGCCCTGTGGAGAGAGCAGTCCATGGTGGGGAGCAGGTTTGCTGTCAGGACTTGTGAACCCATGATGGAGCAATCCACTCCTGAAGGACTGTACCCCATGGAAAGGACCCACAATGAACAAGTTCATGAGGAACTGAATACCATGGGGAGAAGTTCATGAAGGACTCTCTCCCTGAGAGGAATCCAGATGGAGCAGTGAAAGAGCATGAGGGGGACGGAATGGCAGAGACAGCATGTGATGAACCGACTGCCAGCCCCCTTCCCTGTCCCCCTGTGCCACTTGGAGGGGGAGGATGTAGAGAACTTAGAAAAACTAAGCCTGGGAAGAAGGGAGGGGTCAGGGGAAGGTGTTTTTAAGATGTGGTCTTACTTCTCATTATTATACTCTGATTTTGATTGGCAATAATTTAAATTCATTTCCCTGAGTCAAGTCTGGTTTGCCTGTGACAGCAACTGGTGAGTGACCTCCCTGTCCTTATCTGGACACATGAGCCTTTTGTTATACTCTTCTCTCCCCCTGTCCAGTTGAGAAGCATGAGCAGTAGAAGTGGCTTGATGAGCACCTGGCATCTTCCAGAGGTCAATCCATCACAAGGGCAAAGCCAGGGAATGAGCAAGAGATGTGTGCTGGCCCAGGACCCCCACCTCATCATTGGTTTGTCTGCAAACATCCATGAATGCCTCCAGCACCCTCTCCAACTAAGTTTGTGTCTCACTTCTCCAGTGCCCACGCTGGGGAGGGGAAAAGCTGCAACTCCTGTTGGCTCTCTCCCACCTCAACCAGAACCACCCCTTTGGACACACATCCCAGTTTCAGCTCACTGAGAAATGTACTGAGTGTCCACACTGCATCTCAGGGGGAACAGAGCTGCCCCTGCCCCCACTACCACATCACAGGCCCATGCTTCAGGAGGCTGGGAGATGGCCTGAATGAAGTTTACACCATCAACACAGCTTCTGTAAAGTCCTAATTTCCAGATGCTCATTACAATAGGAATGGTCCTCTGCCCTGATCTGTGCTTTGCAATTGCTTTGTCCTTGCTGCATACACGTCACTAACAATAATGCCATGGTGCATGCATGACTGTGCATGAGGGATCACATGTTCTTGTACTTCCAGCTATCACATGACTCCAGGATGCCACACAGCACAGAAAAGCCAGTTTTTGTCCACAGCTTCTCAACTTCACCCAGTCCCCTTTGGGGAGAGAGATGGTAGTTCTTTTATTTATTCTTATTTTTGGCATAGACAAGGAAGAAACCAACCTATCTTGGGCAGATAGCTGGTTTTATTGCCCAAAAGAAATGGGAATTTTCAGTTGGTTGTTGGAAGGAACAGGAAAAAGAGGAGAGCACACCTAAGCCCTTCATGTACTGCCCTGTTGTAACTTCCATTTGCTGAGTGAATCGCAGAATCCTTTGGGTTGGAAAATACCTCTAAGATCATCGAGTTCAACTGTTACCCTAAACTAACCTAACCCTGCCAGGTCCAGCACTGACCTATGCCCATAATCTACACATATCAAATATCTCCATATTCAGCTGGTGGTTGATCAGCACCCTCAGGTCATTTTCCACTGGGCAGCTTTTCAGTCACTCTTGCCCAGCCTGTAGAGCTGCACGGGGTTGTTGCAACCCAAGTGCAGGACCCAGCACTTGGTTTTGTTGAGCCCTGTACAAGTGGTGTCAGCCCATGGACCTGCCGTGCCACAGGCTGGCCCTCAGCCTCACAGTGCAAGAGAAAATGCTGCGCTGTCCATGCAGACGAGACTTTGCTGCAACTTTGGTGGTCAGAGGCCACCATCAAGACTGCCTGACACTGGCTAAGTCCAGCACTAAGAGGCTGCATGCAGCAAAAATTTCCCAACATATCTCACAAAGACCAACTTAATGCCCTGTCTTCCTGATATCTGCAAAGTCACACATGTGACGCTGTTCTGTGCTGCAATGGCTACACCGCAAAGCAGGATTTAGGAGTAAATACACAGGTATCTTTCCCGAAATAGCCCAAAGCTAAACTGGGGAGATGTGGAAGGCAGGACATGCTCACCTTGTTGATATGGAGGATACGGTCTAGTAGGACAGCACAACTGCTCTTAGCACAAGCAGGTTAGGGGTGAGCAGTGCCACAGAGCAAGAAATAAACAAATGGCATCATTTGGCTGTGTGACAGCAGAGATGCCAACTGGAGAGGCAGGAACTGCACTCAAATAGCTGGTATTGCCAGAGGCAGAGGCAGACTTGAGGTAAAAATAGCACTTCCCAATAATGCAAATCAGTCTGCAGTATCCAATGACAACAAACCTCCCGAAAAGCAAGCGCCTTCCTTACAGCTGAGCTCAATAAAAGGAGCTGCTAATGTAGTAGCAATAAGTGTCAAATCTGCACAAATTGCAACTGACCACAAAGAGAAAAAGCTGGTATTTTTCAACTGCCCTTAAAATCCGAAAGAGTGCTTATTTATTCTGCTGTTGAAACTAAATTCTCAGAGAGACACCAGCACTTCTGATCAGACACTAGACGAGGGGTGGGTCGCTAAATGCTGGTTCAGAATATGGTAATATGAAAATGCCCTACAGTGCTGCTCTTCTCTACCACAGGTAGTAGATTTCACTTCATTTGCTAAATAAATGACATGCTGGAAAACAGCATTCACTTTTCTCATGGAACAACTTGCTTCATTCAGGTTTCTTGTATGTTGTGTACTAATTTGGAAGTGACAGCAACTAGAGTAAAACTACCTATCAGTACACCATGCCTGCAGCCAGCCAACAAACCGTAATTTTTACAGAATCTCAGGAATTATTCACATGTAGAAAGAGCCCGTAAAGTGGATTCATCAGAGAAAAAAAAATCCAAAGCATTTTCTCTTGCTTCTCTTCGTGGAACAGTGATATTAGCCAGGTATTTAGTCTCAATCCACCTTATTCAGGACTAATACTACTCTAATCAAAGCTTTTCACATCTTCATTCCTTCTGCTCAAAATCTGGCTGCAACAGTCTCAAGTCTCTGATTTTCTATCAGAGTCTTTGCACACTCTGCTTCCGTTGAGAAATCCTGTAGTGGTTTGACCAGACATTTCAGCACAAATAGCAACAGGAGGTACGTGTTGCCCTGATGTAATTACATCCTGCTGCAGTCACAAACATAGGGCTAACTGCACTCATATAGTCAGTGAACTCAAAACTCAAAAAAAAGTTATTTTCAACAACAGAAAAACTAGTAAAACTTATCAACCTTTATCTACTTTGAAAGTTGCGGCCTTTTATTTTTTCTTTTATCTCAGGTAACAGAAACAAAAAAAGAGAAGCAAGCTAAAAAGAGAGGAGAATTAGCTTGGACTCTTTTTGTTCAAGAATCAGTGGAAATTGACCACAATTTCCCCTCATCATGGCCAAGTACTAGACCATGACAAAGGATTTTTATCAAATAAAAAAATCTGATTAGATCAACACAATTTCAGAGACATTTCTTCATACATTAGCACTTGACTTTCATATATGCTAAAAAATGGTGACAGTTCTTTAAATGATTTGGGATATAAAAGCAGAATAAAATCCTTTAAGAGCTGAGAAGACAGTATGTCCTTCAGGAATAAAGTCCACACTGAAAGAGCCTGGCAATGAGTATTTTGAACACTGCATTTGGTTTTGGAAAGTGAGGAAGAGGGTACAGAAGGTACCTCTCCTGCAACCTTTTAAGCTGTTACCTCCCACAATCCATTTGCATGGGAATGTCTGGAAGAGAAAGCGCATTCAATTATAACATCCTGACTTTGGAAAACCTTCAGCTCCCATTTACAGCTCCAAAATAGTCTGCTTAGAAAAGACAGCAAGCATCTGTAACACTGCACTTCCATCAGAAGCTGGTCTGCCTAAAGCAGTGAAACACAGACCAGAAAACAAGAAACACGAATGCCATGTTATTTTTAACAGTGCACAAAACAAACAAAAATTAATAAATAGCATTTGTTCCTAATAAAATGCCATATGGCTTAACAAAAAAAAGACTTCTCCTGATGCTAACCAAATTGTTTAGCCTGCTAGAAATTATTAAAAGGAAAAAAAAAAAAAAAAGGTGAATAAGAAAACACTGGGATCAGATATCCAAAGTGCCTGAAGTTTAAAAATCTAGAAACTAAGTGTGCATACCCTAAGACACATTCCTCTGTGTGAACAAGCATAGATCTTGTTTTAAGTACTGCACAGCCAGCTGGTAATCCAAGCATGAAACTGTTCACCAGTGCTCTGTGCTCTGCTCAGTGTGGGCACCTTACCTCACCTTCTCAACATCTTCAGAGGAGCATCTTCAGAGCACTGACCATCTCCAGAGAAAGACACTGTCCTGCCCCACAATTTTAGCAGGGGTTAAAAGCATGCAGGAAGAGAGAGCCAGCATTTATTTTGGACCTCTGTAACCAAGCTGAAGCAGTTGAGCTAAAGCCACATCCATGAACAATGGATACCACAGTGGGCTGCAATCCAAGAGCAAACTATCTGGAAGTTCCTGTGATTCTCAGGAACTGTACACATTGCTGAAGAAAGATGAAATGGAGGATTTAACTCTGGAAAACCATCAGGCAAACAAAACCAAACAGATGCAGTTAAACAACAAAGTTTCATGGAAAAATAGCGTAAACGGGTATTTATCAATTATTTTTCCTCAGCAATATCTGTTTTCTAAACTCCCAAGAGTAGCAGCGTGTCAGGCATTTTGACCCACCCAAAATCCAGTATTTATCAGAACATAAGATAGTCACGGGGAAACTACAAGACATGCCACACAGGGCTGGTGGATAGTCCAGGATTACTGGTATGGCCTCTGGCTATTTCAAGCACCTATACCTAACGTTTAGCCTGTAGGGGTCCAGAAACTGGTGAACTTTAGCAGCTACAAAGTATTTCTAGCACTCTACAACATGTGCTGCAGAAAGAAGGGTAGCAGCTTGGAACACCCCAAGTTCTTGACACACCCCAAGTTCTGTGCAGCAGATGTGAAAATAAATCCCTTCTGTGAATCAAAGACCTGAACCACAACTCACACCAGTGCCCTTCCTGCCAGGAGACATGGATGGATGCTGGCCAGACTGCAGAGCTCAGGTCTGCTCAGACATGTGGTATGAACACTGATCAGACGGGCTCTGCTTCTGCTCCTGGCGGACTGGGAAGCTTCAAGACCTGCTGCCATGGCAGGGCAGGGCCTTTCCTCAGGTGCCAGGGCAGCAAATCATGCCCTGCACTGCTCACAGCAATACAGTCAGCTGCCAGGGCACTTGGTAGAGTCAGCTTAATGAGCATGGTGCAGTGCACACCTACACTACACCACCCTTCCACATCTCACTCACAAAGCTGCTCTGTGCGCCCTTCCCTGTCTCTCACCTCCCACTCCAGGCGCTGCCATAGGTGGGAGCTGCAGGCACAGCTGCTGGCTCACGCTGCTCTAGATGCTCTCCTGCTCCCCGTCCCCCCTCCAGCCACCTGGCACAGCCCAGCCCATGCACTGAAAGGTGGGCGATGAAAGGACAGTCCCCGTGCCCTTGGTGCCATGCAGCTGGCCAGGAGCACATCCCAGGAAGCAGTACTCTTCCCGTGGCTTGCTTCCCTGCAGGGTGACTTGGCCCCCCACGCTCCAGCTGTTGCAGCCTGCCTGCTGCCAGGAGGGCCATCACTGCTATGTCCCACAGGGCCAATGCCAAGAAATGGCAACTTAATGCCCCCATGTAACACCATTCAGTGTATTTCCTTCTCTAGTTCCAAATAACCTGGGACAAATTCAATTTGAAAGGTAATAAAAAGATGTGATAGAAATCAGCTTTGCTTCAGCACAGCTGTGTATCCCAAGCCTCAAATCAACTCTTTTAAATCTTCCTTCCTGCCCTACACAACAAAGAGATCATCACGCTCTTTATCCAACTTAACTTGAGGTAATTTGAGTGCATTTTCCCTTCATCTTCATATGGTAACCAGTACATACCCCGAGCACACTTCTAGTGTTCCAATTCAGTAGCTGCAATTATCGCTTTGGTCAACATACACAAGTAACACTTGCCTTGTGCTAGATGACTAGTATTCAGTTGTCATCAAAGCCAGCACTCCTAAGGACAAATCTAATGATATTGCAAGTCATCACTTTTCATGAATAATCACATCCTTCAGTTAGTAAAATGCTTCTCACATTCTAAGAAAACACTGGAGAAATGAAAACCCCCCACATGCTAGTATATAAAATAAGAGCGACCACTCAGGAACAGAGTTTACTGCCTGGAAATAAGGTTAAGATTTTTGCAAGAAACAAAGCTTGCATTCTTCTCCAAAACACCTTATCGTTATAAGGAAATAATGGTGGACCTGGCAGTGCTAGGATAATGGTTGGACTCAGTGATCTTAGAGGTCCTTTCCAACCTTATTGATTCTACAAAATAACCCCTTGCAAGCTCTATATGAAGGTATGTCAGCACCTAATTCTTCGTGTGAAATGCCAGGTTTCCCCTCTCCTTCCACATGCATGTGTACACAAACAGGTACAGAAGTGAAGTTAATGGGGACAGAGACACACCACACAGCTGTGTTCTGTTTCTCAAAGCAAGGCCCAGCTGGAAGGCTGTGCTTTATCAGCAGGTGCCACCACAAACCAACCCTTTCTGAACCACTTCCCACATGCAGCATTACCACTGACCCACAGTGGCTGAAGAACTTTAAAGCCCTGCTGCAGACAGAACTGAATGTTGTGTGCATCACAATCACATCCCACACACAGTGGAAAGAAACAAATATTAAAATTTCAGCCCAAGTAGGGTCTTTGCAGTTCAGCAAGGGCAGACATCCCCTAGCCTATCTTCACTGCCAAAGTCTTGCAATCTGCCCCTTTGCACACTATGTTTTAGGGAATTCTCTAATACAAGACTTAGTATCTGAATGGACAAGGCTTGCACAACTACCCTGAAAGCCTTCCTGACAATGTCAGGACATCTGGCTTATCATATAATTCTATTCGTTTATGTGATGTGGACATGTATCACTCAGCCATCCTCCCCAGAACAAATTAAAATCCTACCTACCTTTGAGCCTTGTTGAAACAGCTTTTCCTGACACCAAGTTTTGTTTGTTTCTTTCTACATCCCACTCAGGAATGCTACAAGCACTTCCTCCACTGTCTCAGTTTTTGAGCAGATATTCAGTATGTGAGTCTCTGCACTTCCCACTCTTCTTCTGTTTCCTTATCCCTCTGTGTCTGAAGAGCAGGGGACCAAATGCACCATTACAGGTCATACCCGAAACCGCAAATCTCTAGCTGATCCACTGGATCTGCCCGGTTCCCATTCTCTATCCGATTCTTCTGCAAGGTCATCTGCTGGCCTAAGGTCCTTCAATCTCTTTTTTCTGCTATTCTGGCTCATTTATTAACTATTTAAATTACTCACCACTCTGCTTACTTTACAGATCTTCATCACAGTCAGTATTAATGTTATGGATGCTTGCATCCTTGCATCTCAACCTACATTTCTTCAAACTCAAATCTCAGTTTACTTCCATTCTGTATTTCTAATCCCACTCACTCCTACTACACTGAGGGAGGCAACTGCAACCACAAAAGCAGGTAACTTATCCCACTCACACAGCTGCCTGTGGTGAACTCTGGCAAAACAAGAGACGTGCTGCAATGTCAAGAATTGAGGCACTCTTGTTCCAAATTTGTTAGGTAACAGAGGAAAAAGCCATTTTTAGAAAACTTTCATCTCTCAGGTGCCTGCAAGACAAGCTCAATTCTGACCTTTTGTGCCTTGACCTGACCTTAACTATGCAAAATACCTTGCATGACACTTCCTTGCCAGCAGAAAATGGAGCACACAAACTTGATGCAATGGTTTTGCAACAGAAGTACAATAAATTTGCTCTTGTAATTCAGATTTTCAGGGCACAGAGAAAAGCATCAGATGAAGAGAGCACTCATTAAACATGCCAGCAGAGTTTTATACCTATTACTGTAGAGAGCCCTTGAACTATTAGTAAAAGATGAATGCTTTTGGTTTGAAGCCATTTGCTTTGAATTTACTTTTTGAACTGATGGGATGAGGTGCCAAGGGCAGAGAAATGAGAGAGAGGTTCAATATGTGCAAGAGCTTTAGCGATCCACAGTGTGCTACAATCTTAGGGATGCTTAAGGGAAGTGGATACTGCTGCTCACACTGTCAGAAGTGCTGGGAAGGTGAGGGAAGGAAGGTCTCCCTCCTGGATTTTTCCACTTGCCTCTTCCTTCAGTTCCTGAAATTCTCAGATGTGTTGAGTGCACAGGGCACAAAGAACTGTCTTGGAGGCTCATACTGTGCTGCTGCAGGTCTTGAGAGGACAGCTGTCGGGAGACACAGCAGGCAAGCACAGAGGTGAATGAAGTGCTGACCCCAGCAGAGCAACCCAGAGGCCACATACCTGCAGAAAGTGCAAGTCCTTGAACCTGGGGCATCGATCACAGGTCTGCTGTAAGTGAAAAGAGGGTCTGAAGAATAGGAGAGAAATCAATCTGCTTCCTGGGATCAGAACAAAACTGTTTCAGTTTATCTGTTCACATGCTGACAGGACTCTGCACTTATCTTGAGGGCACTGAGACCAAGTCTGTTCACTTTCCTGATGAAGTAACACTTCCAAGGGAGAAGAAACCAGAAATCTTCTGAGGACTACAGACTACTTTATTCAGTCTCTGAACTTTTAAACAGGCAGATTCGGGAAGGGTATCTGATATTCCTGGTGTCTATTAGAACCACAAAAGAAAAGGCTAAGTGAGAAGAGAAGCTGTTAGTAGTAAGCCTTACAGTTGTAAAAAAACCTGGTCCATCCAGTCATGAAAACTGTTTACTGACTACTCCCCAAACTCTTGCAAGCTTGCATGTGTATGCAAAGTCCAGAAACAAGAAACCTCAGAATACTTTATATAAAGGCTACAATAAAGGACAATAGCAAGCTGCTGATTAGTGCCACAGTAGTGGAAAAAAGAAACGTCACAAATGTAAACCAATGAAACAAGTGGAACTTGCCCAGAAAATTGTATGAATGCTCACTGGAACTTCAGAAGCAATGACAACTACTTTTTAGACTCACAGATAAAATCTGAGTAGAAAGAGCATTTAGGAAGACAGAACTACAGTGAATAAATGGTAAGTACAGTTTAAAATAGGTAATTTGTAAGCACAGTGACAGAGTTTTGATTAACTTAGTGCAATACGAAAGGCAGGGAAACTAAGCAATTGGCCATACAATGTAAAGTACAAACCACTTTTAAGTAGTGCTAATAATTTTACATTTACCCATTACATTCTGGCTCACACTTAAGACCTTGATTTCTCTATTTGCCAAGGTCCCAGATTTACCTTTTAGTTCCTAATTAGTCCCTTGAGAACTGCTTTCTCTTCTATAATGTAGTTCCTTATGACTGTGTACACTATGTTTTCTGCAATGAAAACCAGCTTTTTAATTGGGTCAGATGATTGGAACTCACAAAGCTATTCTGGGGTTTTTTTGTTCATTTGTTTTAAACTAAATGGCCCTCAAGTTCCATACCCCGCTTCCACCTTCTCTGTTTAACTTATAAAGCTGCTTTTTTCCAAAGCCTGAGAGAAACAGTTCTCTCCCTATTCAGCATCTTCCTTGGTGCTAGTCTGAGACTGGACACAATATACACTAACTCAGGTCACCACTGTACTGGCCAGTGTCTGCTCTTGGATGTGGCATACTTAGAAAAGGAAATCTCTGACACATCCATCCATTATCCCTACTCCTATTTCTTTGATTTTGCTCTCATCCGTGCAATTTCTGACAGTGAGAAACAGGAGCTGGGGGGGAAAAAAACCCTAACATTCAATATTGCCATTGCCTGCATTAGCCTCTTTTAACTTTCCTTCTTTTTAGCATTTTTAAAGTCTTTTTCCAGTCAATTTCTCTCACTCCTTTACTGAGCCTCCCCAAAGAAGCACAGATATATAGCAAAGTTGCCGTAATAGATGTGGATTCCCTCTAACAGCTCTTTTCAGTGGAACTGAATTTATTCTTAAAAAGCTAATGCATAGTTGATGATGCCTGAGAAGAAACATCCACAACTCTTGCTACTTCTTTCTAGCTTAGGGTTTTGTTTCCTTTTAAACAGCATGACTCCAAACGAAGTAACTCACTGGAGCTGTTTTACTTATTCACAAATAAAAAGATTCCCTCAGGCTAGACAGTCCCAAGAAACCACAGCAGTGACATTTTTAGAGCACTTGCCCAATCTCCTTAAACCTCAAATCTCACTAGAGGAGGTGGTCAGACACTGGTTAGCCAGTCCTGAATGAAGCCTTCCACGTCAGTTCATCACAGCACCTGGCTAATCCAACAGGGGCAGAAAAGTCTAGCAGCATTCATTAATCTTCACAGCTTCCGAATAAAGCCAGGATTTGTCTCTGGGATAAACACTGTTCTCAAAAGTTTCCCTTAAAAAATGATATGAAGAGCTGCATGTGTCATAAAGGAAAAAGCTGTAGAGCAGTACTAAATAAAAGCACCTCACAACAGAATTTTATCTCCCTAAGAAACACTGTCTTCTAGTATTTTTAATATTATCTACAGAGGAAAAGAGGAAATAATATATTGAATATATATGTATAATAAAACACATTTAATGTAATTTCTTTCTTTCATACTTCTTTACACCACAGTCATTTCACTGGACGCATTTCAGATAAACACTTGCTCAGAACTAGCTCACAATGGCAGCACACCTTGTAAAACATTTCTGAATGGAAAAGCATTCTTAAAATTTGCAACTCTGGATTCCAGTAGCTTCTGAGACAATAAATGCCAATTGTTTCTCCTTCAGTGACCTGTGCTTTTCAAAACAAGATCATCAGTGTGAGTGACCCAGCACTGCCACAGAAGGGACTAAATTAGTATTTTCTTTATTTCATAGCACAGTAACCTGGTTGAGTGAAACACTGATTATTCTCATTCAGCCTTTTCAGGCTAGATTTCTCAAGACAGGCTCTTATCAGCACACAAGCAGAGTCACTGATTGTGCTGTATCCAAGCAGAGAAGTTTTGAGCCTCTGACCCAATGTCAGACAAATGTGACAGTGCAAGCTGTGCAGAAAGGAGGTTCCTTCCAAACAGACTGAAAAGTGTTCATGAGCTATAAGAGACTTGGGAAACAGTTCACACAGGAACAACACAGCCCTTCTCTGGTTGCATCCTTCCAACCCTGCAGCTGCACATGCAGCCCCTGAGCCAGGCATAGCAAGTGCCATCCCGTGCCCAGGGTGCAGCCAGGGAAGAGACAGCAGTGCACATCAGGACCTCAACAACTGCTGCAAAAGCACCTTGCTTTATTGAACCCACATGTTCCCAAACTAACAATGGATGGGCACATCCAATGGACTGTGGCTGCTGAGATTTTAAGGCAGCCCAGCTCAGTCCTACTGCCAAACCTCTCTTCCTTAGGCCTGGGGAGATCGTGCCATGCAGCAGCTCTGAACTCCAGGCACTGACTGAAAAGGAACAGCTGCTCTATGGGGTTGGAGTAGAAGCTGGAAGTCAGAAAGAGTTACTGCCAGGTGATTTTGACAAGCTTTGGCAAAAAACTTGCAGTGAAGTTATTTTTTTCTGGAGCAGGACAGGGCAGCAGACAGAAATGCAACACGACAAACTGTTCTGGAGCAAATCAACCTCTGTGCAGCCCCAGGTTAACTCATCCTTGGGTAGGACCACACACCTACAGCTTGGTCCCAAACCTACAGAGGAACACTCTCCTCTGATGGAGGGAGGTCTGGTGAGATTATGATGAGGGCACAACAACAGCAGTGCCTGCATGAGTCCCTGCCTCCCTCAGAGACTGTCCCCACCCCTGCATAAAAGCACACACTTCCTCCTACAGGAGCTCCACAAAAGCTGTTGTTCCCACAAGGACAAGATTCTCCCAGTGCACTAACCAGCAGGTCCCCACCTCTGTGTGCAGCAGTGCTGCTGCCAGACCCAGAGCCAACTTCCCTCTCCACTGCTTTATATTGAACGCTGCCTTTTCTCAAGACTGCAGCTTATTGGAAAGTGACTGGGAGGAAAGTATCTTAGGAGTGGGGATACGAAGATAAGTGACAGAGTAAGTTCTTGTCTGTAAGGCTTCTGTCACAAAGCAAAAGCAGTTAGTAAGATGAGGACCATCAGACTCAACTGTAGCAGAGTCCAGCTGTGTACAGCTCCCAACCATACAGAGTCATCTGTGACTCCTCAAAGACGGGAGTGGGGAGGTGTCAAATTTTGAAATATTTTGCCACATAATATAAAGAAAATTTACAAGTGATGAGCAATCTTTTAACCTCATAATGCCTTTTTTTCTCATATAACAGGATGCCTCCTATATTCTAAAGATCTTAAACCCTGAGGCTGCTTTTGTCCTTTTTTTAATATAATCATAATTCTAATCCACCCCAATAATTAAAGCCATTAAATTATTCCTTTACTAGATGACCTGACAGAACTAGTTTAGTTCTTGAACAGAACTGAGATTAGGTGATTATTTATTTCATAGGTATTAACACAATTCATTACAAAAGCACTTCTGTCAAAGTTAGTACCATAATTTACAGAACCATGACTATACTATTTATGCTTGCAACCTTTAAAAAAGCACTTCAAACACTTGAACAGAGCTCCAAGTTTCCATGAAGTACTAATTCCAAAAGTAATCAGGTGAATTGTCAAGGAGAATATAATGAAAATTTCTGTTCCTTTGACTAGCTTAGTTGTTTACTTAATCATAGGAAAATTTCCACTCATCAATCATCAGCCCACCAGGACATACAACATTATCTTCCCTCCACAAAAGCTGTTACTCAGCATGTATGCACTCCTTTCTAATTTTATTGTTTCCATCTCTTTCCAACTTCCCCTTTGGTCTCCACTCTCTCAGAACAGGGCACAAAGCTAGCAGTCATACTGCTACAAAAAGAAGGAAAATGAGAGAAGAAGGGAGAGATGCAGACAACTAAAAATAAGATGTGAGGAGCTCTTTCCAGCAGAATACAGATATCAAAGAACCAGCAGACTCGTTCTCAGAAGCACTACAAAGCATGTGATTCCTTCACTCCAGCCATGCTCTATTACAATAAACACAACTAAGCTGCAGATGCCCTCTGGACCCTTACCTCAGACACAGAGGACAGGCAGTAGCAGATGGAAATACAGAGGTGAGATGATAGGACCCTTTTCACAACAGACTCCTAAAGGGTATCCTGCCAGCCACCAGTCCTCTTATGGCCCCTGGTCTCTGGTTTTGTTTATCAGTAAATGACTGCTACCTCAAGTATGAGACACCCTCGGCTTCTCATTTAAACAAGGGCTGTTGGGGAGGAAGCGCTGGAGGGGAGTGCTGCTAACTCTTCAGAAACAAAACAGCATCAGAGGAATCTGGCATTATAGCCTGGTCAGATGTGGCCACATACTGTAACCTTGTTCTCCATTTCTATTTTGTCAGTTTACATTCATGGAAGAAATTATTCACTAAATAAGACTTAATATATCAGCTGCTTTGTCCCATTCTGCCCCATTTCAGAGACAGATGCATGTTACTGCTTTTCTCAACCAAGCCATGAGGATCTCCAAACAACCCCTCCTCTGGCAGCAGTAAAGGCTGTGATCTCTATCAGGGACACAGACACCACTCATGCACCACAGGTGACAGAATTACTGGGGTTTAAGAAGTTACCACCTTCAACCAGGATTGTCCAAAAGATCACTAAATAGAACAGCTTAATTCTCACTGCTCCCCCCCATTAAGCCTAAAGCCACAAAGACACTTGAAACTCATTTCTTTTACTTTGCTACTGAGGCTTGCTAAGAACATGGCTGGCAGCCAGCCATTCTGGCCCATCTGATGGGCAGAGGATCCCCAGTGTGATTGCTTCTGACAGCACAACCATCCACATGCATGTTATTTCTGCACTGAGCCCTAAATAACTGCACACAGCAGTGGACATCAGCTGGCCCCCCCCGGTAAACACGCAATGCAGGTTCACAAACTTAGAAGAGCCTGGCTGGACTGTTACATGCTCCTTCAGTGCTTCTGTGACTGGGATCTCCTCTCTGATGTGCTTTTAGACAGAGAAGCAGGCACAGGAAGGGAAGTTCAGAGGAAGTATTTCCAACACCTCCTTCAACAGAAGGCAATACACCAGCAGAAGTCACTCACAGCAGGAATAGTCCAGTAATGCCTAGAGACCATCTACCAATTCAGGGTTACATGGTACTATAAATTGCATGTGGTACCTGCAACATCCAGCAAAATTCATGCATGAAAAAAAGGATGAGCACCAACACGTGCACTTGCATGAACATGTATGCAAGTATGCAGTACAGCAGCATAAAGCTGTGTATTGTCCCATCAGTCCCCACACTCATTAGTGTTCAGTGCCACACAATGTACTGCTTCAAGACTAGAACCAGAGAGGGGAATGCACTCTGGAAAACCTCTGGGCACAACCAGAAAGGAGGGCGGCTACCCTTGACCTAGCTGTGTTCAATGACAAGGGAACATGAGCTTTTATGCTATTTTATCTTGACTAAACACAGTACTCTTGCCAGGCAGTTTTAGATGAGAATTCTTCAATCCTATGCTTAATGTTGTACAAAGAACCTGTTGTTCTGAAGAACAAGGGGTTTTTTCTCTCCTTTAGCTAAATAGGATACACAGGAAATTGGAAAACTGAAACTTAGATCCCCAGGAAGGAGTTACGGAAAAGCAAAACACTACATGCCAGTGGTTATCGTAATATGGCATTATGACTCACAGATAAAAAATAGAAAGGGAAAAGTCAAACCAGAGCATAAAGAAGGTCTAGTAGATAAGTTGCCTTCTGAATATCACAGGTACAGAATTTTCCAAGGCAGTGTGTGTATGAAAAATACCCCAATATTTTGGAAGTAAATCCTGGTTCATTCTGTACCAAAGGGGCTCTACTTAGAAAATGCTTTAAACATCAAAGTAAATTTCTGAACATTCCCTCAACATTTCAAGCCAGAAAAGAACTTAAGAGTAGCTAGTATAAGAATGCTCAAGCCAAACAAGTAAAGGGAACAATGTGAACAGGCAAGAGGACAGAATTGCTTTGGTTTAGGTGTGACGGGGAGTGGTTATTTGTTTTGACCAAAGTAAAAATTATCCCTGCAAATTTAAAAGCAATGAAAGAAAAGTCATTACAAAACAATGAAAGACAGCTACAGTCACAAATAATCACAGTACCCTGTGAGCTGAATTTGCTGCTGTACTTTTTCCACAGACCAGTGCACTGATGCACTGCAGTGAAGGTCTTCTCTCTCAGAAATTTTTACAAGTTGCCTTTGCAATTTGGAAATCTTAGTGTTATCAGACTTACCCAGTAAACAGTATTAAAAGATAATCTAATTTAACACCCCAAGAGTGGGCACAAGATTAAAGTTCTCTGTCCCACACTTTTTTACAGAGGGTTTCCTAGTCATTACTGTAAACGTCTCATTTGAGCTTTCTTAAATGTCAGTTTCAAGCTCTGACACAAAAATAAATACTCATGGCATTTGCTACAAATGTAATAATGGATTATGAAAAAGTGATGAGTAGATATGTGAGAAAAAGTGGTGAGCTAATATATGAGTTACACTGACAGTTATTCACTGCAGGCTCAAAATACTTTCATCCTCTTTATTACTTTTGACATATAAGATCTCTTTAGTTAATTTCTAATTGCCAGTGTAGCACAGCTGGAACTGCAGTGTGTTGCTAATGGCAACAGTGGTAGTTTCACGTGTTTATTTCACTAAAACCTGTTTCACCATGGAACTGTACAGCTGGACTTGGATAATGGGTCAGACCTCAGAGGTGTAATGGAGCTCCATTGTGCCTTCAGCACTGCTGCACCAGCTCCTACTAACAGACAGTCTACTCTGACAGCTGCTGTATTTTCAAGTGAAAATAGGAGACCTGACATTGCCCTTCCTGGAAAAGTATTGCAACACTACATGGATAATGTACATGGACACACACACACACACTGACCTGCTTTATGTAAGACAAACACCGTACCTCATTCCTTCTGTGGATCTGTTCTGGTAGTTGCGGTAGAGCTGGGGAATGCCCAGCATGGCCTCAGTGAACACTGCAAGGAAGCCCAGCATCTCCACGAAGAGAGAGGAGTCCAGCCAGAGGTAAGTGATGTAACCAGTCACACCAGTGAAGGTGAGGACACACTGCACGTAGTCTGTAAACTTGCTCCAATGCCAAAAATAGTTCAAGTCAAAATCTGCAACAAAATTGGAATGGAAGAAGAATCAAATATGTTTTCTCAACCAACTCAAAGCTAATCAGGGTGAAATTGAGAACTGGGAAGCATGAAGGAGTCACAGTCAGTCTTGAGAGGTAGGGGATGGTAAAAAATGAGGGAAAGGATTAAAAAAAATAAAAGCGAACCAACCAAAACCCCAAATAAACATCAAACACAAAAACAACATGAAAAATAAAGAGTAAGAGTACTGATTTCAAACACATTTTTGGGGGGTGTTGATAAGGAAACAATGAAACAAAGTCTTGCAAACCAACAAAATATGTATAAAAAGATGACTTTTTAAAAGGAAGCATTTTAAAAATACCTTCATGTAGCAAACATAAAGGACTCTGGATACCACTCTAGTGGAGCTGGAGTAAGAAACGATTCACAAAAAAACTTCACAATACTAGGAAACAGCTCCAGGCACAGCAACCTAAGTGTTCTCTCTCTTAGGTCACTATCTCTACCTTCAAAATGCCTCAATCCAAGCTCCTTAGAAGGTCACCTCAAGTTCACAGCTCTGTTCCCTGGTGCTGTGCAGCTGCTTGCAGTGAAGGGCAAGCTGCCATGTGCAGGTGGTGCAGTTTTACCAAGGCAGGTACAAGACTGTGGCAAGATTCCCCCCTGGACAAAGGCCTCCCACAGACATCACCACTT
Organism: Acropternis orthonyx; assembly: GCA_035583155.1. Classification (NCBI taxonomy): domain Eukaryota; kingdom Metazoa; phylum Chordata; class Aves; order Passeriformes; family Rhinocryptidae; genus Acropternis; species Acropternis orthonyx. The sequence goes on along the minus strand of JAWWEU010000081.1, from coordinate 57,414,053 downwards.
ATCACTCCAAGGGCAAAATGTGCTTTGCTCTCACCTTTGCCAGTACCAATGCCTGCAGAGTGCACACCCATTTCTATATCCATCAGAACAAATTGCTGTACCAGAAAACACAATATCCTCTGCCGAGAGCAGGAGAAAAAAAAATGAACCAACTGCTTGGCACATTAACAGCATACCGCTGGAAGATATGCAGGTGTCATATCGATGACTAATAAAATATACAACCCCATAACCACTGACTGTACAACAAAATAATAACATCATTTTTAATAATGAGAATGCAACAATAACTGTAGGTGCTGTTTCCTGTCTTCCTTTCTTAAAAGCACTCTAAGTTAGAAATACCTACTTCAGACCAACTGGACTCTGTTAACTACCAAGACGATGAAACACTGTCCTAACAGGGTTATTACAATCAGCCCAAATACGTGCAGCAACACACCGCACATCACCAGAAGATTTATGTCGCTGCCACCTTAGAACTAGTGGAGAAAGCTACAAAAAACGTCCCATTGCTAATTCCGGCAATGAAGACATTTACCTCCACTAACAGTAAGAGCTAATTCAGTGAAATGGGAATATAGGCACTTGGCTGCCTAAGGATACATATACATGCCAAATAATTGTTTCATTTTCTGTATCTTTTCACACCTTCAATATCATTATCAGTCTGGCCCTCAGACTCTCCTTATTAACTAGTCTCCTCTTTTTTGTACTTGGTAAACACATTCCTCAGGATACCTACTGACTGCACCCAGCTGAATCATTTTACTTTGCCACACAAAGAGGAAGGCAAAACTGTCCAGGAGCCATATCCAATCCAGAGCATTGTAAGCCATCACCCAGAACTGAATGAAATAACCTGTGGCAAAACCACTGTCAATGAAAATGTTGACTTTCGTATTTTATGGTAGTGGTTCCTTGGCTTCAGAATTCAGGGACACCAGACAAGAGCATCATGCATTTCTGGAGCTTTGTAAGAGCTTTCCTTTTTGGAGATGAAGGAAGAACAAAACAAAATGAAGCTGAAAAAGGAAGGTAGAAGACAACCACAACAGCAGGAAACTCATTACCCATTTTAATTTATCTCTATTGCATTTTCTGGAGAGACAAGAGAGTCAACAAGAACCTCTGACAAAGTAGAAGGACTAGGAGACAGTCAAAACTCCCATTTCTTTTACTTTGCCTGAGCTACATCTGCACAGGATAACAAAGAAAGAGGTGTAACAGAGTAAATTTACACTACTTTTGCCAGCTTCACAAGCAATACCAAGCAAATGGCCTGACACTATGCAACCATTACATTTGCAAGAGATGCTCCCTGGGACAGAGGCCTTTAGGCATACAATGGGGTCAGAACAGTGACAGAAGAAGAAAATAGGATTAAGAGAAAGAAAAGTTGGTGACGTCTCAGGCCATTTAAAAATGGAGAGCTACCGATGTCTTTTGATTAAGACATAACTGCTTTTACCAGATTATTTCTTCAAACCTGAGATGTTCTCACATAGCCTTTCATTTCTTCACAGACACCTAAAGCATTGGCTTATTTCCTCAAGAAGGCAAGTGTTTCATTTTAATTGAGAGCTCTCACATTCTAACATCCTGAGTGGAAAATGTGCTTTTACTTTACAGCAAGAGTCATTCAACTCGAACACCGTGTTCAGCAAGTACTGTCTCAGACTAACACCAAAAAACCAGCAATTAGTGGCAGCTGTAGGCAAGAACACATAGAATCACAGAGTAACAGAATGTCTTGGGTTGGAAGGGACCTTAAAGATCATCTCGTTCCAACACTCTGACGTGGCCAGGAACACCTTCCATTAGGCACAGTTGCTAGAGTCCCATTCAACATGAGCCTTGAACACTTCCAGGGATGGGGCATCCACAGCTTCTCTGGGCAACCTGTGCCAGTGCCTCACCACCCTCACAGTAAAGATTTTTTCCCAATATCCAATAAACCTACTCTCTTTCAGTTTGAATCCACTTCCCATTTGCCCGGTCACTACATGCTCTTGTAAAAAGTCCCTCTCCGTCTTTCTTTTAGGTTCCCTTCAGGTACTGGAAGGCCACAATTAGGTCACCATGAAGCCTTCTCTTCTCCAGGCTAAACAGTCCCACCAGTTTTCTCAGCCTTTCCTCATAGGAGATGTGCTCCATTCCTCTAATCATCTTGTTGGCCCTCCTCTGGACTTGCTCCAACAGGTCAATGTCCTTCCTGTGCTGGGGGCACACCCTTTCAGACAGTTCCAGCCCTGGAAGAGACCATCTCGGCTCCCAAGATGACTGTACAGTCATTACCCCTCAAATCCTGGACTCAACAGCACCAGCTTGGATCTGGCTGCCATGCATGGACATACAAGACTCTTGGCCCCTCTCATTAAACCTTCCTACCAGATGCCAGGTCTGCTCTGCCATACGCTGTGTTTCTCCTCCTGCATTCTCTACGTGCTCAAAGATCCTTTACAAAATACCCATCCCTGGACACTAAATCCTTATTTTCCAAAATTAATTTTCATAATAACAATCAAAGAACTAAAACTACATGGGGAGAGCAGAAGTTTAGGAAGTTCATGGAACTAAGGAAGTCAACATTCACACAGATGCCACGAGGCCAGCTACAAAATCTATGGATCCATGCAAACACTTGAACACAGATGAGAAAACTATTGTGTGAAAAAGGACTTTGGCTAAAGCAGGAGCGCTAATTAGAAGCACAGGAAGGAGCCTGAGATTCTCTCATGTTCAAAACTGCCATGATGCTAGACAGACACTTTGCTATGCTAGTTTACTGAGTAAGTTCTGGTTTCTGCTATAAATTTTGGCTGGTAAGGTTTTCAGGGAAGAAGGAAAGACAAAAAGAGGTAAGAAC
>JAWWEU010000081.1:57395347-57411084 GCA_035583155.1 Acropternis orthonyx | reverse complement strand
GTTGTTCCCTTCTCCAGGGGCTCTAAACACATTAGTTCTGTAGTGGGAGCAATACACTTTCAGAGAAAAAAATGTTGACTGTGCTGAGCACTGTTACAGGTACATGCAAAAAAGGCTTTTAAATGCTAAAAAAAGAGATCAAGAGTTTGTTTTAAAACCAGAACAAAACCCACATGTGTGCAAACTAGTCTCATCCCAAGAAGCAGACACCACCAATCAGTAGCCTGGACCACGCTATCTGAGAACTGAACAAAGTTATAACTCTTACTGCAAACATTATTCATATTATAAGAAAATTATCAATAACATATATGATATTGGGATCTTTGCCCCGTGCCGATCCCTTTTCTTTAAAAAGACAAACAGTAAATCCCACTGCACCACAATTTTCTTCTAGCAAATGTCTTAAAAACTGTCCAAGTAATATCTTGATGCATATCTTTCTACTCCCTGAAATGGGACGGCACTGCTTGCACAGCTCCCTCCATTCACCAGTTTCCCATCCTGCCCAGAGAGGAATCCAGGAGGTGAGTTTGTGCCCATGCCCAGCCGATGCCGCCCAAGGGGTAACTCCCAGTCACCAACTTCCTGCATGGATGGGAATGGGCATTACTGCTGTGAAAGATACTGTATCTTATTAGCCATGCCTGAGCTCTCTAACCACTCAGCGAGTTGCATTTTAAGCATGTTAATCCATTGATAGATGAGAGATTTATGCTGGAAAATCCTACTGATGCTGGGGGATGGAGCAGCTCAGTAGGTTCCTTGTACACAGATTGGAGAAAACTCTGCACAGCTTGAGGGTGAAGAAGAATGAGATTAAAAGACCTCTTCTGGGAGGCACATTGTGTGTCAGATATGAAAAATGTAAAGCAGGCAGAGACAGCATTGTAAATAACCATGGTTAGCACTCATCGGGCCAAAATGCAAGTAGTAAATTCAAAATTCTGGTGTGGAATAGATGCCAAGTGGCACAAAGAAGAGTCCACAGTATCAACTTTCACTTGAGGATGACACAGAGGTCCAAATAGTTACATTATTTTTAGTCAAGAAGCATTTTATACCAAGTCAGCTACCACACTAGTTCCTTTTGGGAAAGTGAAGCAAAGACTTTGACATCCTAAAAATTATTTACTGCAGTTCTCAATTTCTCCTGCTAGTTGCACCTTATTTTGTGCCTTGACCTTTCTAATTCTGTACCTATACCCTTGTGCTATATTCACTTGTACTTGTCCTTAGACATTTCACCCAGCTCCCACTGCTTGGTTATCTCCTTCCTGGTTTTGAGGTCAATGAAAAGCTCACAATTTGCACTGCCTGTCTCTGCAAGGTGGGACAGTTTACACTTGAGCCCTTTGCAGCTTCACCTAGGAAATAAGCTCTTTCCTTCTTATGAAAGCTACGTTTTACTTTGCTCTCTCTGCTTCTTATTACACCATTTATTCACAGTCGTTCACCCAAACTGCCTCCCGTAATTAAACTCTTGGCCTCCCGTAATTAAACTCTTGACCTCCTGTATGAAAAACACTGCTCACTAATTCATTCTAAGAGCATGCTGGACAGTCTCTACCCCTGAGTGCCTTTCTAAATAGATGACTGGGTAGCTAATTCTCCTCCCCCCTGGTATACATCCAATAATTCTTGTGTTTTGGAAGACTGTGGTGCTGTTCACATCAATTTCCGTCATCTGACTGTGGATCACAGTGCCTGCCCACCTGATCTGTCTGCTCCTGTCACACGATCAAAGGAGTCCAGCCCAAGCAGTCGGATGTCCAGTGTCTCCTTTGACAACACTAGAATCCAAAACCTCAGGGCTTAGATGCTGTGAAAGAGCCTGATAATGGTACTTTAGCCAACCTGGAACAGTTACAAAATGCAGTCATGGCTGAGAATTATTTCAGGTTATTATCCATGGTCTGTTTACTGCAAAATGTTCATACTTTAAAGATGCAGGAGCTGGAACCTGCAACTCTCTGCTCTGCCTGTGGGTTTTAGCCACTGGGCTATGGTGCAAGAGCCTCCTCTTCACTGGCTTTTTGGCTTGTCTCAAGAAGTTGTGATCTCTGCTGTTAAAGGGGTTTGGTTCTGAACAGCAGGCAAATACGATGCCACTCCTCATCCCAGCCTGGCAACAAGTGCAATTTTTCAGACAGTTCAAAGATGCAGACTTCTATCTCCAGGCTGACAAGAGAAATAAACTCAGACCTCTCACACCTCAAATGAGTGCTCTAAGCTATACACAGCTCCTGCACTCAGCAGTGGCATCTTAAAATAAGTAAATTTTGCCACACCCTCTGAAGAGAACTTGGGAGGCATCTGCCACAGGAGGTAGGGCCCAGGCAGCGGATTCTGAAATGGAGACTTTTACACTTGCAGTCCTCCAGCTACGGCAAATCCTCAGACAGTTGCCTCAGGCATTGGCTGTCTCCCTGGCAATCCTGATTTCAGCTGCCTCATCTTAAAACAGCAGCAGGATCACAGAGAAGCACACTGGCCAGCACTCCTCACCTTGCTCCTTCTGAGCAGCTCCCAGCCAGAGGGTGGGTTTCTCTGATCCTCTGTTCTGAAATTGCAGCATGCCCCACAGGGCACCCAGGAAATAACTGGGGTGAGAAGAGTAGCAAGGCTCTGCATGACTGTTACCAATTGATCCATAACTTCTTTCACTCTCATCATCTACAGATCCAGAAAGAAGGAAGAAAGCAGCATAACAGACTGACAGATTTCAGTTTTTTCTTCCTTCCTTTTTTAAGAAGTGATAGAAACCTGCAAATGCTGTCTCAAGCCAGCAGTTTGTCTACACTCACTGGGACTGACAAGGGACTTGCTACCTTTCACTCATGGTACAAACGAGAAGAAATGAGAGCTTAGCACCAAAACCTTCTGGCTCTGATCCAAACCACTGTCCTTTTTGAAAAAAGTTACGGAATCCACCATCTTGCATAGTCTCTATAAAGAGACAGTACTCTCCATTTCCACTCCTTCAGGCCTATGATCTAGGAATTTCTGCATCTCTGTGTACTTCTAAGTATCTGTTCAGCCCTGTCACCACAGTACCTCAGCATCTCTCAAACCTTCCCTTCTACAGGCTGTTGTCATCTGACTTCACATTGACTTGTACCCAAACACCATCACTTTTTCCTTTCTAGCTCATATAAGATGGGGGCAAAATATTCCATAGGGTCTTGCATATTTCTGAAAATATCATCCCAGCCTATACTAAACAAATTACTCCAATTCAAACAAATTTTTAACATCCCTTGACCCACAGAGTGCCTTCTCTTGACAACATCTAGACTAAAGCCAGTCCTCTTAGCATTTGACTCTCCTTAAAGGCCCAGCACAAGTCCTTTAGTTAACAAAAAGTAACCAGCAGATTTTCATGTGAGAGGGGAAAAACATCAAATCTTAATTGCAGAGAAAACGTCTGAAAAGCCTGACCCATATAAAACCTGAAGATTCATACAAAGACCTTTTGGTTTTAAAAGCTCACTGGAGGTTTTGGTACTTGATGGGAGGACAGAACACCTGATATTAGAAGTTCAAGTCTGACAAAACCTCCTCTAACTAAATCAACATTATCCCTATCTCCCCTCAGCCATCTCCTCTAGTTTGAAGGCAAGTACTTGCCTTGGTTTTCTTAGCCTCATTTCATGTGGTGTCACCATCTCCGAAAATCTTTTATGCTAGTTCTCTGTTTTTGTCACATCAGGTTCATCAGCAACTGCTCTGCCATTCCCCTTCAGATCCTATGAGGTCCACTCTACCTCCTCTCCAATGGGAATTAGTCATTGGAAGGTTAAGAGGCACATGTTAGTTCCAACTACTTTAAAAAAATACCACACAAACGCACTGGTACATATGAAAAAGTCAAGCACTCCATGCTCTATTTCGTAACACCCTGACTTTCCTGTTAATGTGCTACTTCCCTGATTTTTACAGCCTTTGGTTTGGGAAGCCTTTGAATACCACTTAGCACAGTGGTCTTAACCAGAGCTAATTGGCAGTAACATCTATATTGACCATTTTGTGACCCTTAAAGAACAGCTATTTAGAAGTTACACTTTAGTCTGAAAGTTTTATCCCTGCTGCTAACAACACACAGGACAAGAAAGAATGAAAAGCTAAATGAAAATATTCATACCCTGGGCACATCCTGTGCAGCTGACAGCTTTTGCTGTGCTATCTGCATTGTAATTTACCTTGCACACAGCTCAGTTTACAGGAGTCTCACAGAGAAGAGGAAGAAAAAACTTTAGAGAAAAACGCAGTTATATAAATCCACAAAATTAGGCTGACCTTTAACTTGTCTTTGAGATTTTCCACTGCCTTACAAAAGGATGCAGAATTGTTTATATCACTTGTGCTGCACTGTTACCAACCCTGTCAAAATTTTAGTTTGTCTATATATACACCTAAATATGCCTGCTTACACATACATACCTGTTCCCTACAGTACAATTGCAATTGTTATAAGCACTAAAAAGAAAGTGAAATTATAAAGGCAACAGGAAGAACAAAGGTGGTTTTATTCTAATACCAAGGAAGTTTTAGCAAGTATGGTATCTGTGAATGAGGCTCCAGCTGCTGGGCTCAGAAACTGCTGGAGAATGCCAGCTGAGCTGGGAAATCCACATGGAAAAGTACAGCACATCTCTGCACATCACTGTGTGTAACCAATTTCAGGGCAACCAGAAGCAAACTCCTACCCCAGACCGCCCCCCAAGAGCCTGCAGAAGAGTACTCTCGACTAGTCTCTTCAAAGCAGGGACATTTCTTGGAGTCCTCCAGATGGAAGACGCTTCCAAAGCAATCTTGCAGCAGGTACACTTGCAACTCCCTACCAATCTACCTCATGAACATATGGTAACCAAGCTCTGCTTGCTTCCCAAGTCCAGCTGGGAGAAACCCCCAGGTCTGTACTCCTGGTGTATTAGTAGACTAGGCCAGTAAGATCAGGAGAAGAATTAAGACAGACAACCACCACCACAGATACATGCCAATATTGCTACTAGGGCAAGGCACTGGAGCCCAGATATATCTAAATCAAGGCAGTTATAGGACTGTATTTCCCCTGTGAAGATTGGCTTCCCCAGTAGCATCCCTATTGAAATTACCTGCTGTGTTACTGCTACTTTGCCTGTTCAGTACAGAACTCTCTCCTCTTTCTATTCCAATGTATTGACGTATTTCTTAGTCACTGTGTCCATGAGATTGTCTCAACTGCTGGCAAAAGCAGTGATTAGCTGACTCATTATATGACTGACAAAGGAAAGCCTAATAACTAGGCAGATTAGGGGGCTTGGAAAGCCACCGGAAATAGGTAGCTGTGGCCCAAAGGAATTAGTGCTAGGGAAAATAAGCTATGTATTTAAAAGGTGGAATGATGGCAGCATAAGCAGCTTCAGAAACCATGTGACTTAGAGAGTGCACGGACTTCAGGAGGAAATCCTCCTCTAAAGGTGCAGCATGCCAGTGAAATGAGAAGCACAGGGAGCACCACAGCAGAGTTTTGATGATTCTGGGCAGCCAGGGCTTTCAATACTCCTGGTTCTGCTCAGCTCCTACACCAAGAGCCTCAAAAATCCCACTGCAAGTCAAACTAAAGAAGTCCCCAACCCTTCATGTGCAAGCACAGCTGTGAAGTAAGGCATTTGCTCCCAACGGTGCTGATGATGGAGGTGGCAGATAAGAGCTAAGCTCACTCTTCTTTTGGCCAGATACGCCTTTCTATGCTAACTATAGAAAGAGACTTCTTTTTCTGACAGCAAGATAAGCAGGGATGATGAGAATGTCACTGCAAGAAGAACGTGTAGTACCAAGTTACTATTTTTACAATTAATTTTAACAATATTTTACACTATCCTCAGCATGGTTTATCTAAGCTATCACCCACAGCGCTACCAGGCAGTACACAAAAGCCTCCAAAAAAGACTAAAATGGAGTAAGCTAAGCACTGCAGAGCAGGCAGCCGTTACGCTAAAATTCTTGAAGTTGGGAGTTATAAACTCTCCATGAAAATAGTTTAACTTATTTTGAATAGTACTGAAACTGATTCTTTGCAGTTTAAGTCTCAGAAAATATCAAGACTACTATAATATTAGAAACAATATGCACTTACCATACCCCTTCTCATTCAAAGACTGTAATTAAAGAGATGAATAAAGTTCTCCTAAGTCTTACAAAGCCAAGTTGTGCATGAGGCCAGAGGCAGGTTGCCTCAGATACCACCATGCTAGGGATCACAATGCCAGGTTGCACATACAACACAGCAAGTTACTCCCAGGAACTCTGGAAGGAACTGTCCGATGATGCTCCTCCACCTTTAGACCTGCAGATCTCTGAGAAAATGCTGAGTAACGGGTAACTTGCCTAAAGATAAATGATCCCTCTCTTTTTCAGCCTTGTCTCAGGCAAGTCAGGCTGAGACCCTACTTCCTCTATTGTGAAGACACCACAAACAGAAGGCATTTATGTGATTCTTTTTTTTCAGATTCTGAAGTCAGGCACACACACCAGCATACATAAGTATGTATACAACACAAAGCTAAACACTCTTCCTAAAAATATAAACTTGTCTTCTCATTTAGGACTTTTGGGGCAAAGTTTAATCCTAGTTTCCTAGGTAACCCACCACCCGGCAAGACAAATTCTAGCCCCCAAACTGCCCCTACTAATTCAGCATCCAAACAGAATAATGCCTGGTGCAGCTGTCTCCTTTGCTAAAATAATGTGATGTGACCTGCTAAACAGCTCTTGGCAATTGCCTCAGTTAACCTCAGAATAAGCCATTTTAGTATCGATACTTCAATGTTTCAAAATCATTACAAGCATGTAGGAAATTGTAGGAAGCTTTAGGCTCTGCTTTTTTCCTCGTCTCTCTCCTCTGCCTGGTCCCTGCTACACACAAAAATCTCAGATGTGTTTTCTTTAACTATCTGAACTGCATTACAAAGTTGCTAATATCTGAAAATGATGGTACAATGTACTCCATTTCGCAGGGTTTCCTTCAAGTATCTATTGTAATTAATAATAGGGTAGACTGATGAAAAAGAATCCCTTTTTTTAAAAAAATTTGTACTTCTGGATTTTTGTTCTATGCTGGAATAAAAAGAAAGACTTTGGGAAATCTGGGGGAGGATGAAGAGGGAGGCAAACATGAGATCTGGGGAAAAAGTTCAAGTTTTTAACATCTCTGATTTGGTTTAAAGACCTTTCACCTAGGTTTTTCCATGTCCTACAGGAGTACATGGTCATGAGGTTATTGCTCATTCAGGTCTGGAAGCATCTCCTCTCAGCCTAAATTCTGATCAATTCTGACCAAGCAAATTCATTGAAATCATTTACGTGCATGTGTTTTTGAAGACACGACAATTCACCAGTGACAATTCTTATCCCCAAAAATCAATTCACAAATTTCAAGCCACCAGTAGCAGAAAAATCTCAGCTTAATACTTCTCATTTGCTACTCTAAACATAATTTAAGTACACTGAAATTTGTAAGGTTGACTATGGAAATTCATCTACTGGGTTTTTTCAAAAATGTAGGCAGATAAAGCTGGCAATAATTTCAAACTCCATGTGACTTTCTAGGGAAAGGGGAATAAAAGGACTTCTTGTAGCAGGTTTTCCACACATACCTGCAGTGTTCCCTCACAACCTTTAAACCAAAACTCACTCTATTTTACAACAGCAAGTCTGCACATATCTAAGTTACTGTATACTAACCCCAAACAGTAGGAATTCCCACACAAACCACTTCATTGCACAAGCAGAAAGAATTTACAGGAAGGAAGACCAGTACAGAGTTTCACTTGAGTGCCTGCAGAGTGCCTTACTGATTGCAGCACTTGTAACTGGAGGAGCCAAACGAGGCAGAGCTGCCCTGAAACAGAATTTCCCCTTCAACTTCTCAGCTGTTTAGTTTGACCGAAGATAAATCCCTGTTTTGACAAGAGCAGTGGTTGTTACGCAAGATGCCACTTCTGAATACCACAGTTCCTGAACACCTTGTGCCTGCAGTTTAACACTCCATTGTTAACAAATCTGGAATATCTGGAAAGAAAGGTAATGGTAGTAGATTTAAGTAAGTGGCTCTATCATGAGTTTGGCGGTGACATAGGTGTGCATTCACAAATTGTTCACATTTCCCAGCAGAAGTTTAAACCCTTCTCATCTCCCTCAAGCTGTAACAGGACAAATGTTTAGCTCCCTGAAGCATTTCTCACTGAAGCCACAAAACGTGGGCTTTTCTCTTTTTAAAATTTCACACACAAAAAAAGGAACAAGGCTGCATTTTAAGCCAGATCTGTTAACTTATTTAGTTCAAAACATAATCCCACAAACTGTTCTGTCAGTACAACTGAGGGGGCACGAATGAGTGGGGTGGGGGGGAGGAACAAAAAAAAGATTGAGAATATCTTTAGCGTTGCTGCTAAGCATCCTGGCACCCAGCCATTGCTGGAGGCTAAAGACTTTCACTGTTATGCCCTTTTGTAAATATTTTTGCTTTTAAAAAGAACACTAAAAAACCTCCACACCAAAATAGGGAGAAGACAGTACACTGGCAGTGTTGACCACTGAGATGACTTTGCCACCACAGGGTATGGTCCTTTTATTCCTGGCCAAGTGACAGAGGGATGTGGCCTCCACTGCTGCGCCCATTACACGTTGGGTACTCAGGAGTGCAGGGGATGCAAAGAATAAAGACATTACAGTGAATCATAAACAATGAACTGCCAAACGACAGTCCTATCCACGAATTCCTCATTAAATTTCTGAGTTCTGCTGTGAAGAAAGAGTGAATTTCTTCAAAGAGTGAGCATTTCTTTGACATCTACTGTACACAGAAATTTAATGAGGAACTTGTGGATAAGACTATTTTAAGCCATTTCAATATTAAATTTGCTCTATTCCCTAAATGCACAGTTACTTGTTCTACTACAACCTACTCTCAACAGGGGGTGAAGAAAGGCATTAGGGAGTAAGTAGCGCCTCTGAAGACCCAGTAAGAATTCTAAGGCAAAAGACATTTTCTTAAAATAACTGCTCCTGATTTTTACATGCCAAGGGGTGCAAAGACAAGAAAGGGCAGCAGCTGAAAACCTTAACATAAGAGGGAGTCATGGCAAGTTTGTCATGGTTTGTACAAATGGACAACAAAAAGAGGGTGATGAGAAGAAGAGAATTCAAGGCCAGCAACTGTTTCTTTCCAAGGATATACAACCCAATAGAAGGAGAGGGAGAAAATTTTACCTAGCAACAACTGCACAGTTTGTGACATTTAGAAAGCAACCTACTAAAAAGTCACTTTAAGTAAGGAGGAGATGGCATAATTTTTATTATTGTGAATATAAATGTCAAGTTTTAAAGATTAACTACACACACATGCACACACACAAAATGCAGCAAGCTTGCAAAGGCTACTGAAGTGTGTATAAAAGCAAAGCAGTCTATGTATTTTAGAAATACACAAGCAGCACTCATCCTTATTTTGATAGGAAAAAAATCCTTACGCTCGTATACATTATGAGAAGAAACAGAGATGTTCTGAATATTTAAAATGTTCCATCTCCGAAATTCTCTTCAGACTTTTGAGTTGCAATAGGTAATAGCAAAAAAGACAGCCTTTAGCAGCTATTAAAAATTTCCTTGAAATACTCATGATGTGTCTTCCTTTCACTGGTTTCTATGTCTCCCTGGAATCGGACGGGATGAACAAGACCCTTTTTTTCAAAATGTACAATGCAAGTAAAAATAAATCTGTCAGAACAGAATTCTGGGATTTGGATTTTTTCCCCTACCAATGGGAGGGGACATAGGATCCCAATGCAGTAGATGTAATGCATACTGATCATGGAGCAGAGCAAAGAGAAAGTAGGGCACATAATAAATGCATTTGAAACGAGACCTTCATAACTTCAGGAACAATGGTGGTATAGCCGTTCCCTCCACAAGAAGGGAAACATGCTGATAACCAGCAATCTAAGTGTTTGGAGGGAGACTGTGCACACTCTGACCCTCACCATAAATTTCACTGAAAAATAACACTTTTCTGCTGTTGATTCCAGAGGACACAGGAAGCAGCTTCTCATGAAGAGCTAAGCTAGATCCTTTCTCCCCCAGCCTCGCTCGGTATTACGCCACCTTCTCCTACGGAGACTGCACACCATTCTCTTAGTTACATGACAAAGTAACATTTTGAAGCTAAAAACATCTGCTCTGAAGCATAAAACAAAATAAAATTTTGAAATGTGATTACACACACTTCTAATGAGGTGTATGTTTGCCAACCTATTAATATCATTTAAATCACTACTGCACAGCTTTTGCAAGTAAAGAATTACTCGCTGGTGGACTGGAACCAGAGCTTCGAAAGCTTTGTCTGCTGATGCAACAACAATTTTTTACTTTTTCAGTTTAGCCTAATAAAAAGATCTCTTTTATTCTAACAAGAAGAAACTGATTGGAGCTGAATAACACTTGCTTTGTTCTGTGTCTTTGAATAGTGACTGAGAGTTTAAAAGGATGACAAAAGAGAGTAAGTTTTACTAAAAACCTGCCTAAAAATAATACCCAATTGTCTTTTAAAAAGAGTGTTTCCACAAAATGAACCTTCAGAACTAACACTGCAGTTCATCTACATTTTTTAAATTTAGATTATTTCACATTTCTGTTTTAAATCAATTTTGAACCCAAACCTTGGACCCGCAGGTTCGTAAAAAATGACACAAAAAATAACCATAAATAAATTCAACTGTGAACTTACTGTTGCCAAAGAAAACCAGTAAGAAAAAACATGGCAGCAGGCAGCTTTCCCTGCTGCAGTGCTCTCAGCACCACAGAATGCAGTATTTATCTCACCAGACCTGGCATATGGAGTCCAACCCACCAGCCTGAGCTAGGATTCAGATCCTGTGCACTTCATGGAGAGAGATTGGCTTGTCTTCACTTTCTGCTGAAGGGCACCTGGGGAGTCATGGGCAGAACCAGACAGAATGCCTACTTCCGTTACGGGGAACACTGACATTCCAGATGTTTCTCCATCCCGAGTCAGGAGAAAATCACACTGTCAGATGTGCACATTGAAAGATGGGGGAGCAGCAGTATCTCAAAGACTACGGGCCAGGTTGCCAGCTTCAGGCTCCCACTGAGGGCTCTCTCTCCTGCCTGAAGCCTGGCTTACTGGGGGACTATGAGAACCACTCTGCTCACACCAACGGACTACAGGTGTGGCCTCCACCTCAGTCTCTCATATCCCAGGTGAATGACACCATACTGACTTACAGCCTTTATCACTGGACTATTCAGCTCCAGCCTTTACAGGGCTAAAACCATTCAGGGGCAGAGGCAGACACAAACTAAATGGGCAGTGAGGGCCAGACAGAGCTGATTGCATGCATCCTTTCTGTGGTGGCAACAGGGATCAAGAACATACAGGAAAGAAGGAGCATCTAAACTTCTTGCCTTAATTCATCCTCGCTTCACATTCCCAAGGGACAGAGATACAGAGCACCTAAGTTCCATTATTAATTGTACTGCTTCAGAGTCGGGACAGAAAATGGAATTTCCTGTGTCATCTCTCCAAAGCAAAGAGTCAAGGCTAAGATCTCTCTTCTTTCTCATTTGAAACATCCTCCTAGGCTTTGAAAACCCTTTACTAAAAAATAATCTTTGGTGCATCGCTGCTTGCAAAGTTTAAGTGTGGAATGGAGGGAAAATGGAAATCTTTCGGTAAAATAAAGCTATCCTCAATTGTTTTCAGTCCAGTATGGTCAGTGTATTGCATGACATTTGTGTCTAAACAGAAAAGGGTTTATTTTGTTTTCCCCTGATACAGCAAATGAAAGTGGCAAGGCACTGATGTTTCAGTGCTAAGTGCCTTTCCATATCGCGTAGAAGAAAATTGTCTTGTTAACATGGCAGTTCTTGTAAGACCTTCAGAAACATTGATTTATGAAATATATTCCCTATTTCTAGCTTAGTAGAAACTAGTAACTTCATATTCCCAGTCAACTTTAAATAATTAAAGAAAGCTAATAAAACATAAACGACATAAAATGCAGTGATAAAAATAAATCAGGCTGTACCTTTAGCATTACCACCACATACAGCTCGTGGAGCATATTATGTCACCTTAGACATGCTACTGTCACACCAGCCCCTTGCAGCACCATTTCGATTGGGACCAAGTGACCACCCAGCTCAGCGCTGGGGTCACCTCACTGTCCACTCCTCCCACTGCATACGCTGCAAGGGGGTATGGTTATCTCGGTAGGCTCATTTCCAACAGACTGAGACAAACAGTAAACAGCAGAAGTCCTGATAAATGATGCCTTCAAGGCCACAACATATTAATTGGGCAGCTTTCCAGAGTGATGTGTCTGCTTTTCATACCAAGTCCATGTTCCAGAGTCAGTAGAAGAAACTGAGTGGAAGCTATACCCCCATCTCCTGTACAGGACATAAGTTGGATGTTGACAGACATGTTCATGTGTCAAACTGTTGATTCTATACCACTTATATAAATGCAAAGATAAGGTTCTTAAAAAAGACATGGAATCTACAAAATGTGGATGTACCGAATCCATAACATGATTGTAAAAATGTGCTGCAACCAGAAATGTTTTCCCTAGCAAGCTGTCTAGACAATCCATTATGTCTGAGCAGGCAGCACTGGGCAACAGTGCTTCTTTCAGCACACACCATGTCATCCAGAGTTACAAACCACTTAGGAAAATAAAAAAGGGAGCTGTCAATGTATCTGTACTAACAACTGAAAGCCCCTCAACTTGAAAGTTTATTCTTAAGTCTGTGGGGAGTTGAGTTACTCTTTAAATATTTCTTTTTTTGTATCTTTTGCACTGAACTGGCAACTTGGCAATCATCTAGAAAATCATCTTTTCTCCCTTTTTTGCTTACAGAAACTGCGAGAGATCAGACAAGCAGCAAAGCAAGCTATCACAGTGAAAGCTAGATCACTAATTGTCACAACTCTAAACTTACTTCTTGCCTTCTTGCATTAATAACGCTTTAATGTGCTTTCACTGGTGAGGGAGGTCTGCCCCCTACAGCTCTTCAGCCCTGCTAGCAAAGCTGAGGGAGTGAAGCAGAACCCACAGAACAGGAAAGCAGGAGTTTTGGCAGTACCTGAATTTATGTAAGCCATGTGACACAGATGGGATGCACGTAGGGGTGTTGAGGGTGGAGGCTGGTATCTCTGCAAGGCTAGTCTACTGTCTCTGATAGATCATGGTATTGGGAGAGATTTTCTATGACTGGGGACAAGGGGAAGAAAAGTTTAAAAAAAAAAGAAAAGAAAAAAAAAAATCACACCTATCTTCAAGGAGGAGATCCAGGGAACTACAGGCCAGTCAGGCTAACCTTATCCCTGGGGTGGGTATGGAAGAAGTCCTCATGGAAGTAATTTCAAAGCACTGGAAGGACCAGAAGGTGACTTGGACAGCCTGCATGGCTTTACTAAGGGCAAACTGCACTTGACCAACGTGACCGACTTCTGAGATGACTGGCTTTAAGGGCAAGACGAGAGCAGTGGGTGTTGGTTACAGTGCCCTTAGCAAGGCTGCTGAGAGTCTCCTACAGTATCTTTATTAACAAAATATTGATTGGTAAGTGGACAACAAAAAAGGCAGAAAATTGGTTGGATCATAAGGCTCAAAGAATTTTTCCTCTCAAAGGAAAAGCATACAATTTATGACCAGTTACAAGGCAGACCACAGTGATCAATACTAGGGCCAACACTTCAATATATTTTATTAACAACCTGGATGTTGGTGAGTTCATAAATACCAAATTAGGGAGAGTGTGCAATAAACAACCTCTTCATGAGGGGAAGTGAAGGGACAGGCACCAATCTCTTCTCTCTAGTGACCAGCGACAGGACCAAAGGGGAAATTTAGGTTGGATAGTAGGAAAAAGTTCTTCACCTGGAAGGTGGTTGGACACTGGAACAGGCTCCCCAGGGAAATGTTCACAGCACCAAGCCTGACAGAGCTCAAGCAGCATTATTCCATCATCTTGTTTAAAGAATAAATCTCACCATTCGGATCTAGACGCGACCAAGTGCGTGTGACAAGCTGCAAAAGCTTCTCGCATCTACCAAACTGAAGCAGCACCTTTGCTGTAGATGTGTTCCCTGATCCACAGGATGAGCAGACAAACCAGTTCTATTTGAACATTTAGGTGTTTCATTGCTGATGTTATTAAGGCACCTAATTATTCTGGCTCCCACCACGAAGGACAATATTTTTTCAAAATCTCTGTTTATAAACTGTTTCTACAGTTACCACCACAGCCCTGAAAGGAAGATCAGACCCCTGTCGCAGGTTCTAGTTGAGTGGCTCAGCAGGCAAGTTTTGGAAACCCCAGAGCACCCTCATGTGGCTAGATGTTGCCAGGAGCACTCCTTGCATGAAACATAAGCAAAATTCACACTTTATGCACGGTAAATAGAATAAATAAAGAGATACTCTCCCCACCACACCACTAACTGGAAGCGGTACTTGTGTTGGAAGGAGCATTTCTGCTGCCGCACAGCTCTTCCAACAGAGCCGGTCTCAGTCCCCTTCCCCGCAGACCACAGCTGGATGAGAGGGCTCGCAGGGACTGCTGGAGGTCCGTGCAGGGGCATCAGCAGCCAGAGTGAGCACGCTCCAGAAACACAGCGCTGACCCTCCTGTGATACCACCTTCAGGTGTTACTGCTCACTCCCACTTGGTAGCAGATAATTTTATTTTTTTTCCCTGCTCACCTTTTTTTTTTTTTTTTAATAAAGACAGGCTGGGAGAACAACAGCTGCAGTCCTCCTTCCAGCTCTCCCAGCCCCTGCAGCGTGCTTTTTATGCTGCATGGCTAAAGAAATGCCCCACCACTCCACAAGCCTCCCTCACTCCGTATAATCTGTGCCCTGCCTGTCCATTCCCTTTCTCCTTGTAGCAGGTAGGCTTTTGGTACAGACACAGGCCCTTCACATGCTACACCAAACCTGGCAGGTCTTCTTAAACTATAAACACAAGCAATATAAACTGCATTAGAAGTAAATAAAAAGAACATCCTGCTTCCAAAGTAAATAAAAAGAACAGCCTGCTTTCATTTTCACATCAAAGCCACTCAAAAGCAGTAAGCAAGGCTGGTGTAAGAGAAGGGGTGAAAAGGCTCAAGTACAAACATACCGGTCTGCCACCAAAAAAACATCTTACTGAAACTACTCTGACTCTGAAGAGTTTTTGTGAGTCTCTGGTTGTCTGTTTTCCCTACTGCCTGTAAACTGAAAACTTACAGATCGCTAAATACTAATTTTAAAATGCTGTGGCAGCAAAAACAGCAGAACACCATCCTCCAGGTCCCCGGCTCTGATCACAAGTAAACACATTAAAAACTTCTTCTCTACTCTGTTTTAGGAATAGAGAAGATGTGTGTCATTTGATTACCACCAATGACCAGAGTCAAATGAATTAACATGTGATACAAAACATTACAAAGCTAATACACCTGACAAAGGAAATTATGACAATCCCACAGTACTCTGGATTGGATGAGGCCTCTGCAGGACATCCAGTCCAGTCAATTCAAAGGTAACCTGTTAAAAATTTAAAAACAGAGGACGTTTCACTTTACCAAGTGGTATTTTGAACCTTACAGATTAAGATGGGTAAATGCTTAGGCTATGATGAAGAACCAGTTTGACTACAAGTTACTGTGTGCACTACAATAAAATA
>JAWWEU010000081.1:57373937-57395247 GCA_035583155.1 Acropternis orthonyx | reverse complement strand
ATTAAGATGGGTAAATGCTTAGGCTATGATGAAGAACCAGTTTGACTACAAGTTACTGTGTGCACTACAATAAAATATTATTGTCCACATCACACACGAGATCAGAATAGCCCCTTCAGTCCTTAAAGCTTTGGAGGTTTCAGTTTAAGAACCAAAAGAAGTTGTGGGTGGCAGCTGCAACTCCTCAAGTCTTTTGAAAGAATCCTTTTACAATACAGCCCTCAAAGCACAGGGGTGCTCCATGCACTTCTCACTGAACATGAAATATTTAATTTAGTGTATCAGCCAGGCTGGTAAAAAACGTGTGGTTAATATGAAACAAGCACTAGTCACCAACTCCCACATACAAACTCTATCTAAGGAGAGAAACATTACTGGCCAGATAAGGTTTTAATTGTTGAAGATGCCATCTCTGATCTCTGAGTGAAGTTTCAAAGAAGGAAT
Organism: Acropternis orthonyx; assembly: GCA_035583155.1. NCBI lineage: Eukaryota > Metazoa > Chordata > Aves > Passeriformes > Rhinocryptidae > Acropternis > Acropternis orthonyx. The sequence continues at coordinate 57,394,803 of JAWWEU010000081.1, read as the reverse complement.
TGTTTTTGTCGAGTTGCCAAACAAGAAGTCTGGACAACTGAAATTCATTCAATGGTTATCAAGAATTACAGACACTCTAGAACTGCTGGCTTCACTGTCTGCTAAAAATATAACCTGAAAAGCAACTCACCCATCCACATCCCATGGTGGTTGTTCATTCCATTCTCTGTCTCATAGGGGACAATGACCTGACAGGTGGCAACTGTTCTTCTCATTTAAGTGGTCTGGTAAACAAGTTAAACTTGGAGAAGAGTAGCTTCCAAACTGCACAGAGCTTGAAGCTCACTGCTTCTATTTCAGACCTGCACAAGAGCTTGCACAGCTGAAACCACTTTTTCCCCAAGTTGCCTGTTAAAGGACAGACAACCTATATGCCTACCAATTTAGTTCCATCCTAGATGAAGGTAAAATATATAAGATTCAATCCAAAGCCTGAAATCAGCAGGAACCTGTTCAACCATCATTGCGCTAACCAAGAGCCTGGGAAAAGGATGAGGTGTTACCACCTAAACAAGACCCCTCTCCTCTCTGTTACACTACCTCCATAAAGAAAACAGCAGTCAAAAGAGCTATTTACCTAGCAGATACAGGTCATTCCACTTTCAGATGAGTCAGATCCTTTAAGAATTCACCATGAAGCCTGGTGACTAAGAACATAAGACTGCAACTTGAAAAGAAGGACCCATGTGCTAGCATGAAGTAACAGGCACTCCACAGACCTCACATACTAATAAACCAGAAAGCAGAATTAAGACATGAGTCCTTGGCATTTCCTGGACTCTCTAAAAAAACACTGCCTTCTTTTTGGATATAAACCACATTTCATCACTTTGCCTTTCTCCAAGACGAAATTCAAATCTGTGTTTAGATAGCATAGGCCTGTGATAAGAGGCACCCTATCAAACATGCCTGACATTCCTGCTCTGCTCTGGAGCAGATCAAAACACAGTAAACCCTGCCTGTGCTGCCTCACACATTCATCAAGTGATCACAGAAAGTGTAAGCAGCATGCTCAGGAGGAAGGAGGGATGTCTGAAATGACAGTTTGTCTTCCCATGACGAAGCCCTACTTTCCTGGAAGTGTCTGAATATTTGCCTGTCAATGGGAAGTAGTGAATTGGATCCTTATTTTGTTTTGCCTATATGCACAGCTTTTGCTTTATCTATTAAAGTGTCTTTATCTCCACCCAGGAGTTTTCTGACTTTTATCCTCCTGATTCTCCCCTCCAACCCACTGCAGGACAGTGAGTGAGTGGCTCTGTTCTGCTGAGCTGCCTGCTGGGGTAAGCCCACAACACAGACACAGGGGTGTTACTCTCTGTGGCTTCAGTACAACTACTGAGGTTATGTCTGCAGTTCCTTAATGGAACAATCCATCTGAAATCAGTTTAAAACTCGGCAGCTATTGCTTTATGCAGTAGTTCATCTAGGTAATGTCAGTGTCTTCCACTTCTATTGCCATGTCTCCCATGAAAAGAAAACACTTTTAGCTTTTCTAAAGTGACCACCTTTATTCTCATGCATGTCACAACTTACCTTTCAGGTATAAATCTGCTACCTGCCATGCATTCCCAAAGTGACCTGCCCACCTGGATCCCTCACCACAGTATCTGCAAGTCTGTGGGCAGATTTACTGCAAGTCTCCCTCTCCCCTTCTTGCTTCTCCCTCCAGAGCCATGTGGCCCAGTTGCCTGCATCATCAGAAATCAGGGAATCAAAGCAAATCCATTGCCTGACCACTGTAGTCAGGTATGTGCTTTCACACAGAGCTCTGTGTCCCACTGGGTAAGAGGCACAGGGGCATGCAAGAATCAGACTGGCCTTACGCCACCCCCTCCCCGCACTGTGTGCTTCTGGGTCTCTCACCTTAGGGAAAGTGCACACTGCCAGAGGCAGGGAGCACAGCTGCTCAGAGGCTTCCACAGTCATAAAACACTCTCTGGGTTTCTCCCTTCCCAGCTGTCTTTTCTGAAAGGAAAATGTCTCGCTGCAATACACAATTTAATTAGATTAAACTTATTCTTCCCTTTCATAACTTCTGAATAATACCAGACAAGCCTGCAAAAAGGTATGCCCTCCTACTGAATAACTTCTAATATTTTCAACAGGACAGAAAAGGCCACAGTACTTTTCATTTGAGGCCTGTTAGCCTGAGGGCCTGCAGAAAGATTTACACTAAATGGAACTCTGAAGCCTGAAAAAGAGTATCTACCGAGAAACACAATACTGGTCCCAGAAAACAGACTGAGCCAAACCCGTTTTTCTCATGTTTTCTGAAAGAAAATTATTTTAGCATTGGTCTTGCAATGGCTCAGGAAACAAATTCCCCATAAAAGAACAATTTTTTAAAATTAAACTATTCCTTCTCTGTGTGTCTGCAGTTTAAAAAAAAAAGTTCTCCATTCAGTATATGAACAATTTCTAAGCTCCTTTTTAAAAAAATCATTAGTGTCCTATTTGGACTGAGACATTCTGAAATGCCTGAATAATAAGTAACTTAGACCTCCAGCACAGACCCACACCTGGAAAGACAAAAGTTACATATTATTAAAAAAAAAACAAAAACAAACCTACACTGATGTTTACAACTCAAGTATTTCATTACAACAAATTGAAAATTGCCCCTTCATCCTTAGAATCACCATTTCTTACTCTCTTTTGTCTCCTGAAAAGGTCTAAAAATCGATGCAGATAAAGACAAGGGGAAATAACTGTTCCTACCATACACAGAACTATAACCAAAGTGCTGATGCAGCCAGGTACTGTTTTCTCTGGCAAAGTAGACCTAAATTCCTCAACACTCAGAAGGCCTTTAATAAACAAACAAACAAAAAAGATAGCATTTTGACATTCTGTTTTCTCACAGACATGCCACTATAAATCCCCCTTCTGAACAACCTCCCCAAAATACCAACAAAAACTCTCTGAAATTAGTCTAACAAGGATACATACATTCCTGGGGAGAAGGGATCTAAACCCTTCCATGATCGTTCCCATGTTCAATTACGTACAGACAGAGGTGGTGACAGACCAAATACTCTGAACAGAAGGAGCCAGAGAGCCAATTAAACAAAGTTTAAATCCTTCATGGCACATGTACTGTATTAGTGCTGTTCTAGAACATGTCAACACTTAATTTATCACAAGCCAACTGATGCACTGAGTTCACTACAGCGTGCGGACAAAAGGACATGTGAAATCATGAGTTATTCACCAGGCAGTCACACTGCCCGTGGAAACCAAGCAGGAGATGCCTGCACCTGCTAAACTCACATTACTACTTCCTCCTCATTATGATGGAGATACTAAGTTTGTGAAGTCAACTGCACAGGCACTCCACATTTTTTTGCCCCTAAAAAAAGTAGTTGTAAATATTTTGCAACAAGTCTTTCGTGAATTTAAGGTTTTGTCAGCTTATTACTACTGTTTTAAAATTTAATGTTACTTGATAAGTTTTTGTTTGGGTTAAAAGCCAGGTTCAGGGTTCAGTAATATGGAAAGTTTCAAAATCATCCTCACAGAAGGAAGCAGAACCCTTTGGAAGTGTCTTCCAAAATGTTTAACCACCTACCTGGAAAAAATTAAAAAAAAAAAAAAAAAAATCAAACAAGTCACATCTACTTTGAGTCTCATCTGTCACACCAATGAGACCACTCTGAACAACTTCAAAAGACACAGCCTTTTTAAAGCAATGTTTAGTGTTTTGAGTGTTTTTGTTACCTCAACAATCTCCAACACTCACAAGGCTCAAAATATATCTATTGAGGTTGTATTTTATTGTAACAGATTAATACATTTACTCACACTTGTTCTAAGACACCTCATCAAGTAAAAAGAAACTAAACAAAAAAATCAAACATCACTCAACTGCAGTTTTGCTCAGCCTTAGCAGTTGCCCTGCTAACAGGCACTAGGTAGAAGTAGATACATGCATTAGAAAACACAGAGAATAAAGAACTATTCTTCAGAATGGGAGCTACAAGTTTCTTTTTAATCCTTCCTTTGTTCAGGTAAAAAGGGGGAATAATTTTATTTCTGTTTGAAATCAGGAAACCCTATACTCTGGGGCCATCTATACTGTAAATTTTATGTATTTTACTTATGCCACTCAAACTGCAGCAACCTTCTCACAAACCCTCAACTCTCCTCAGTCCTGACTGCTAGAAAATCGCTTTTCAGAGTCATGTGCCAGAGATAAAGGCTTTTTCAGATAACATGTGGAAAAACAGTGGCATTAAGTGGTTTGTTGGATTACTGACAATAAACAAATGTGAAAGCAGTCCCAGGGAGCACAGCAGTTCAGTTCCTATTCAAAGAGAGGCATCAAACAAATGCTTCAGCATTTGTCTGATGAGTTCACCTGAAATTCATTGCTGGACCTGTACATTTTCAGATTAATCATTCAACAGCTCAGTAACAAAAACAGTGTTCATGGATAATCTTCAACTACAAACACAATATACAGAGCATTTAATACATAACCAGAAAAAGGAAGTAATAGAATTGTTTCTGAAGCCTAAAAATATACTGAAGAATATTTTTTACACCACTGAAATAAACAGGGGAAATTAAGAAAACAACGTGTTTCTTGACCCAAAAGTTTTAATGAAAACTCACTGAAGGACACAGTGAAAATGCACTGGCACATGAAAGCATGGCAAATATTCCCCTCACCTAATCTCTAGCAACAGCTATAGCAAAACACAGCACTGCAGGACATAGCTGAGTTAAGCCCTCTGTAAATTAAAGTATGACATATGCTGCAACATAAAGCACTTTGCCTCCCACTCTTTAAACCACCAGCACATACTTTGCATGTACGTAATACCAAAACACCTCAAAACATTTCTAATTTGTTTACACCAGTAAGAATTATCACATTTCAGACTTGCCCACCCCAGTCTTTAAACTTCTGAGAGCAGTAGTGTAAGACTGTCTTTTTTCCCTTAGTGATAATTCAATCACCACACTTTGCTAAGCAATTCCAAAATGAACTTCAAGTAACACCTATTAACCAAATGTTTTAGACTTTAATCAGCTGGATTAAGAGGTATGGTGCTTTCCTACACAACCCTTATCTTTTTAAACGATCAAACTACCAATAAATAACTTTTTAACTAGAAAGACAAGAAAAAAACACCCTGAAATAATTAAAAGGTCATATTAAGTTACTTATTTCTGTTTAACTACTTGAAGTAGACAGTTGTTTCTAGCTCTGATGCTGTAAAAAAAGCATTGCTGAATACCAGTAAAAGACACCAAGAATACAGGCACAAGGAAGACAGGACTGCTTAAACATTATATTACATTGGTTAGTGTTGCAAGCCAGTAAGAATGACTACGAACAAGAATTAAAGACAAGCACAAAACCCAAATGGCTTGATACCAATTCCAGAAAAAAACATTTTGAAAACACAAAAGGAAAAGGTGCTTTGCAAAATACTGTTATCAGACCAAAAAAAAAAAGATAAATTTCCCAAAGGAAGCATTTTGCCCCTAAATCTCAGAGGGAAGATCCAAAAGATAAGACATTAAAAGAGAGTCTATGTAACCTTAGCAGGAATGGTCTTATGGCTTCAAGAAAGCACTCAGGTTAATACCACTCCTTGGTAGCGTTTCTTAGAGCAAACTCCATTTTAATTAACTGTGTGGTGAGAAATACAGAAGTAGAGACTCTCCTTTTGCTGCAGTAATGTTCTTTGCTCTGTATATTTTCTGTTGACCACTTACTAACCCAAGAATTACAACAGAGCACAACTGGTACCAATGTGGGATTCTGAATCAATTCAATTAAAATCAGTTTAAAAGTTGACTTTGTGGAACTTCTGTGTCTTTAGCCAGTATAACTTCTTTGATGCAATACGCCAGCTAATTTAAAACAAAATTACTATGACGTGACTAAAACTGTCTTTCCAAACTAATAAGAGTCGAGAAACATTGCAAAGCTGCTTTGCACATATTTCTTTTTCCTTAGGGTAATTAAACAACATAGATTCCAACTCTGAAATCAAAGCTCTCATCTGAAGTGTTACTAGTTCTCAAATAAAAATTTTGAGGCTGCTCTAAAGAAAGAGAGGAACAGGCCAAAAATTTCACAAGGATTCATGCATTTTGCTTGAACATAAATGTTGTGTGGAATTTCTTATCTAGCATTCTGAACAATCTGAAAGATACTTCTGTATTTTTCATTATTTCCTCCAGAGTTAGAGCTGATAGAGGATGACTGAGTCTGAAGAGGTGGATCTCTGGATCATGTAGTATTTTGTTTGTCCAGCTTGAGGAAGGAGTAAGGGAGATACTCTTGAGACACAAAATGTGATCAGTTCAACTGTCTTCAAAGAACTGGTTTCTGAAATAGATCTGAAAGCATCTTTTCCTCTATGAATATTAAAAGTGGGCAGGGGAAAATTTAAAAAAAAAAAAAATCAGACACCAGGTTTTAGTATGACAAGGAAAGGTAATGCAAACATGCTCTATAGAAATGATCATGCAATCATTTCCAAAACTGGTCACAAAAAGTAGCAAATCATGAAAAATGTAGTTAAGAGGACAGCTTCATGCAGAATGGGTTTGTACAGTACATACCCAGATAGGATCTCTTTGGAGGTGCTTTGATTTCTTCATCCTTACTATCTGCAGCTACATAAAAAAATAGTTGAGGGGGGAAAAAAAGAAAGGAAAGACAAACATACTTTTATGATTAAATGCAACAGTGGTTATTTTAGTTACGGTTTAGTAAGTTAGTACATTTTACTTACTAAAAAATAATAGCCAAACCAAAACATGTCAGAAATTTCAGTCCCCATGCTTTCTATAAGGCTCTCACCCCATGATGGGGTTGAGCAGTAGGAAGTCCCAGAACAGTCTCAATGCACAACCCAACAGCAATATATCTAAGAGGGGAAAATAAAGGCTTAAAAAACAGTGAAACAGACAGCTTGATTCTTAGACTATATAAACTCTTACTTTCCATGATCAGAGAAAACAAGCTGTTACCTCAGCAACACTGAGTATGCAGATATGTATGTACGAACAGCTGAGACAATACAGTTGCCCTGCCTCTGGTGGAAAATGCTGTTCTAAAATACTTTCACAAAGGCCATTGTCAAGAAGGACAGAACAGACCTCATCTACAACTATGCTGCATGCTAAACTTTTTGCACTCTAACCTTCCTCTGCCAGTTGAAAACCAAGAGTGTTTTCCATGTCAAAAAGAGAGCTCTTCAAGGTATCAGAGTGCTTTAATAAGATACAAGTTATAAAGCAGATTAAGACAACCAGCAGTTGGAAGGAAGACAAAACTGACTGAATAATCAGAGGAAATCATCTCCATGTAAAAACACAAGAGCCCATGTTCTGCACTACAATAAGGAGAGACATCAAAAGTCTGTTTTTAACAAAGGCTGTCCACTGGTTTTCATACATTCAAGGGGCTCAAAGTCTTGGGTATGACTGAAACTAAATCTTTATTGAATGGAGACCAGTGGAAGGATTATTTGTGGAAAGAAGGAGAAGGTTCTTTGTAGAGTGTCTGTCTCTCCAAGGATATGGAGAGACTGCTCTGGCCTGCCAACATACTCAAAATTGACCAGATGTTTGCAGCTGTCTGTATCTGTGACCACCTTGCTTCAGCCACCTCTTGACTCTCAAGTCAGGACACAGTACATGCACATTTTGCTTTACAATATTCAGCTCTTTAGCACAGCTGCACCATCATGCCCCAAAAATACAACATATCGAACAAAAGCCACAACAAAAATTTACCCTGAACTTTCTGTACTGAACCAACAACAAAGCATACATATAGAGACACACACCCCGATTTAAAACTTGGGAACAAATAAGGAAAGCTATTGTTACCACAACAACGGTACCAGGAGATCTCCACTAAAGCAGTTAAAATGCAATTAAAATGATGGTAACTACAGGATAAAAGATAAGGTATTGTTCATGCCTGCTGATTTTGCCTAAGACTCCTAGTAGCTTTCAAAGCATTCATATGTATGAGAGAACTATCCTATCACTGGAGGTTTTATAATCAAGTTGGGGGTATTTATTTTTCTCGTATTTTGCTTGTTTTGGGTGTTGGGTTTTTCCCAATCTGAACTATTAAAAACAGGCTACACAGACAAGTTTAAAAAAAATAATAAAATAGTTGGATACATAAGGAGGACTTACTCTGTTTTCAATCAGTATTGTAATTGAAGGATAAAACCTATGTATCCAAAACAAAAAATCAGAGAAGGCAGCAACAGCAGAAGATGGGCTCCACCACTTTCAGCTTACTTTTACTTTACCATACTAGAAGCGAGGGTGGGAAACTCAGTAATTGAGAAGTAACTGAGAGAAGGAAAAGAATCAAGAAAACCTGCATAATCTTTTTGAGTTCTCTATATACAGTCTACAGAAAATAATCAAAAATTACTAGAAAGGGTCCAGGAAGGCTGCATTTTTCATGCTATGATAGTTACTCTATAAATCAAAGTACAAGCATTTCAACTGAATGGCTTTATGTCTATGTTTGAAGTGGTACTGATACATATTTTGATATATATTGATATCTGTATTGATATGTATTTAACCCAGTAACACCACAAAACAGGTTAGAGAATATAGGACAAGCTTGCCAGGATTTGAAGAGACTGCTTCTTAATGCCTCAAGGTAGGAAGCAGATTCTGTCTGAACTAGTTAATACTTAAGGAACTTTTAACTGTGAGAATAATAAAAACAAAAGGAAAAAAAAAAAGGAAACTCCCACATAAAACACAAAGGTAAACATATACTTAATGTGACTTGGAGGAAGTGTCACATTTAACGGTAATATAAGAAAACAATGAACTCCCTTCCACTGAAATATTCTATTCTTTCTAAATATTTTTGATTATTTGCAGAAACATTCAAATGAAAGATAAAAATTAAAGAAGAAAAATGTTTAAAATTAAGAGCAGACATGTCGCAAATAATAAATTACATTATAGAGAAATTGTGGACCTTCCCCTCAGGATTCTGCAACATTAATCAAAAACACTGACTCCAAACCTAGCTTTTCACTGCCCCGGTAAGCTATGAGGAAAGGAAAGTAAGTACACAGATTTATCAGCTTGCTTAAATCACCATAAAACTCAAAGAGATGTGATTAGAGGTAGGACTAGAAACACAGATCTCGCTCCTACTCATACTGTGCTTGAAACATATCATTCTGTCTAGTTTGAAGGGAGCTTTGTACACATCTGGATTTTTATTGTGAGCCATCATATAGTTGTCCTCAATAAAAATCAATCCCAGATAAGGAAAACAATTTCACCATTCTCACAGTCTGTGGGAGGATGCAAGCCCTTCAACGAAAACAAATAATGAAGGTTCACAAATAATCAGTAAATCAGGTAAAATCAGTCTCTCTAGAAAATTCCATATGACAAACTGAGGTTCAGGAAAAAGGATGAAATGACACAATGCAACCTTAAGGAGTTTCTGTCACCTGGCAAGGGAAAGACTGATTATCCTTTAGGAGACTGTATGTCTTTCAGGGAGAGTTGTTTAAAGAGTGCTGTATACTAAACTGAAGAGCCTCCCTTTTTGCCCAAAGGTTACTGAAGGAGCCTGCAAGAGTGTGTGTGTGCGTGTGTGTGTGTGTGTGTGTGTGTGTGTAAATGTGCATAAGGATAATTTCCTCTCAGGAAAGGCAAACAGAGAAACCTCACTGTCACTCTGCAAAATACTGAGCACAGACAGCAAAGGAGTAAGAAAGCATACGCACCCCTCCCAAACGTTTCCTGGATTTTAACTGCTGCTAAATCTGGCTGAAAGCAGTTTTTAAGTCATTCATCCTACCTACTACATTCAACCACAGACTGACAACCCCTGTGAACACAGCAGCTTGTGTTTGGAAGCTGGAGTACAGCTCCTCTTCCACTTGAATTCACTTACCTGAATAGTTTCACACTACACTCCACAATGAGCAGGAATGGAAGTAGCTTCCTTAGTTAGCTATTAGATAAATTACTCTACTGCACAGCCAGTAGCTGCTGCCTTCTAATGATGGCTGTGGATATCTGGAACTGGATCAGACCCTCAATTATTAGGGAGTGTGGAAGAGAACAGATGGAGAGCATAAATTATACATCCATAATGGCAAAACAGCTGACAAAAAGCTGACAGTGTTAATTCTGTTCTTGTTGGTAATAAGCTGTTACATAAAATGTTTGAGTCAAAGTCAACACAGACAAACAAAAACCTACCCCTCTCACGCTTCTTATCTGGGGGGAAAAAAGCAGGTATTTTCCACAAAGCCTGAACATTTTATTAAGTAAAGAATAATACTCTGGCCTGACTGAAATTATCAATGCCTAAAAATTAACAAATAGCCAAAATAAAAAATATGCGAAAATTCCCATAAATCCCAACTAGTCCCACACTAAAGCCCAAGGAAATGGTATATAAAAAGAGCTAGTTTTGCAACTATGATATGACAGCACCTACACTTTTGATGGTCAATAACTCAAGTAAGTAGAAAATTATTATAAAAGCAAATGTTTGCAATTGCAAAATAAAATTTCAGATAACAGTGTATTATCTTACTTAAGAACTTCATAAAAGGTACAGCTAAAGAAAACAACTTCTTATTCCAGCCAAGATCTTTAAAAATAATCCAGGTTAGCACAATGGCATAATAAACAGCTCTATATTCAGATCATGGTGTGAAATATTAAGGAGAATTCCAATTTCTAGACTGAACTAAGACCCATCTGAAATAAAATTACAGCTGCAGATATTTACCTGGGGCGAAAAAAGCTGTTTCGAAAAAGAAGTTTATAAAATGCTACACTGAATTATCAAGAAAAGAGACTGGATTGCAATTCAGACAGAACTTTGGTATCAAACACAGCACACCATGCTTCCAAAAACATTTATCCTGCAAAAGCCAATTCCCACCACTGACCTGCAAAAGAGCGGCGTTTGACGTTGAGCTCGTTGGACACACGTACTTCAGTGCACAGCTTCAGCATCAATAACATCGTAATGATCATGATAATGCTTTGCCACAGAAGAGGGGATTCAAAATGCCTCCCAAACCTAAAAAAAAAAGAAATGGAAAAGAAAATGCATAAAACATTTAAACACCTGGGAAGAGAAATGCTAACAGCAACAGGTATGAAAGGCTGAGGAAGTTAGAAGTGACCAGCCAAACTTAGATGCACATACAGTAGCACTTGAGGACCTTATTTCAACAACCCACTGGACTGATTCCAGAGATTCCGAAGCCAGAAGCTTAAGTTTTTGTTTCCAAAGCCAGCAGCAAACCTATTATTTTGAAAGGAGAAGCACATTCATGAAGCAGTCAAGTTGGTACAGAGAGACCAGAGAGTTATGCCACAATAAAACCAGTTATGTGTGCTCTAGACACACATACTCCATAGACTTCACGTGGACTTCTGTGCAAAACTTACCTTTCTCAATTTTTCATTTTTTAAGGTGAAAGCACAGACAACAGTACTTGCCCTATAAAGAAATAAATATCTACAGCTCTGTCTGCCTCAAGACATCTGAGTGGAAAGACAAGGTCTGCAGAACACACCAATTACTTCACCAATTTTTGTCTCGCTTGGACCAAGATTGGGGGAAGTAAGGAAGCACAGAGGATGCTTGATGGGGGCTTCTAAGCATTTCCTGTACGTAACAGAGAGGTTATTGTATCCAGTCTTGACTGAAGAGGTTACTCTTCTGTGATTGCACAAGACCCTGACACCGGAAAATGAGAACCCTTAAGTGAAGGTCAGTGATGCTCCAAGCTCCTCTTCCTCTGTTACTTGATGAAAGCTCAGCAATGCCTACCACACACTCAGTAAGTGCCCTAGGGGCAAAGGGTGGAAGCTTTTCATATGCAGCCCTCAAAGTATATTGCATTTACAACAGGCAAGTTGCACACACATCCCAGGGAGCTGCTTCTCCGTGCTTATTTCTGCCACGTTTTATGCTTTGGTGAAAACATATGGCTATGCTCCCCAGCTTCTTCAGCTTGCACCACGAGGCATGCAGGCTTTCTAGATTTCCTAACAGCACAGTTACTAAGGTCACTTTCTGACCACATCATGCTGACCAAGTCCTAAGCCTTACAGGCATAGCAACTATTGCCCTCTTCTTGACAGTGCCTGTTTTACAGCAACCTGGTAAAATGCATTTTGTTATGCTTGGGCTACTTTCATGGCAGAGCTCTGTGCTAGTAAAAATCAGCTAGGTTCATCATCACGCTCCCTCAGCAATACTGCATTTCCACTATAGCCATTTCACCAGAGATATTTTTTGTTACAAGTCAACTAATAACAAACAAGGAGAGATACTGGAAAGTCCTTGACTTCCTTGGAAATCTTCCTGTGCAGAACAGCCAAGCAGCCCACACCAGTGAAAATGGCCAAGTACTTCCTGCCTAATGGCACACAGCTAAGGAGAAGTACCACTGTGCCCTGAGCCCCCACACCACTGCCAGAGGCACCTCCAGGAGCCACTGCAAGAACAGCAGCTTCCTGTACCTTAGTCCCCCGCTTCTTTCTACTGCCAACAGATTTGTGGGAGCCATTATTGTCACAAATTCAGAGGACACTCTGAGGAAGCAAATGAACACAGCTGATGTGCTCTCTGGATAAGGCTTTTGCTCCACTAGGAAAAATGCAGGGGAAAAGAACAAAAGCTTGGCCCAGCCTATGTCACATACCCATGATTCTAAAGCTCTTTCAGCCTCTGTTGCTGATTGTGACCAAGTTCCCCTGAATTACTGGAACTCAATATTGTTATATTTGTCTCTTATCGAGGGAACGAGGAAAAAAATGGGAAAGACTTACTCAGAATTACAGAGCAGTTAAAACTGTTTACATCAGGTTAAGAAAACCATTTCCAATTACAAATGTATTTGTATGTAAAAATATAGTAATGCACTTAAGATGGGCTGAGATTGCAGCTAGAAGCTATTATGATGGTAAATCCAGCCACAGGTTGCTCCAAGGTTAGTTTCTCCCTGCTGATGAGATTATTGGCCATTCACAAAAGTATTGCTTACAGTATAAACACCCACCCACTACAAACACGAATAAGCATAGCTGCCTGCTGTCTGATCAAAACGATTTGCCATGAGATGAAGTATTGCTGCAGACCCTCTATCCCTTAAAAACTAGAAAAAAGGTAAAACAAACCTCACAAAACACAAGAGAGTTAAAATGGAAGTTTAAAAATTCTTATGGGGACTTCAAACAATGCACATGACCTGTAGGGTTTTTTACAACCCTCCAGTCAAAGACAATGAAGGTTATACAACAAAACGTAACTCATATGAAAGGCATCTCCCCAAACACCAATCCTCAAAATGAGTCTTGCAGGCAACACAACCCTCTATACCTGGTCACACATACAGGAAAACAAACAGCTGCCACTAAGACCAACAAGCAGAGCAAACATGACATGGACTACACCACACCAGCTGGACAACACAACTAAGGGGAACACCCATGTCAAGGACCACTGTTGGGTTCTTGAAGCTGTAAAAGTAAAGTCAGAACACTCATTTTGCTCAGGATCATGGACACAAACACCATCCCAAGCTGCTTACCCTACTTTGCATTGACATTAGGGCCTGCCAAAGCAACACTAATCCAGTTTAAGACTCCTTGGGCCAGCTTGGGCCAGGAGCACTGTGAGACATAAGCCCTGCAGGGAGAGCCTGCCATTCCAAGTTCTGTTTACTTACTGCCTTGCAGACATTACTCCTGTCTTTGCCTAAGCAGGAGCCAGGAGAGGAGGATCATTAAAGTAATAAAGTACATTATGAGAGAGAGATGAAGAGCCTTAGGATACCAGAACAGGCTTGCAGAAATGAACAGCTTTGAAGTCCTGGGGTGAGGATGTCACCACCATTATTCTGCATTTTCACCGGATAAGTATAATGTTGTGTCATAAAGTGAACAGTGACACTTGCAGCATACAGGGAACTCACACTTCGTATGTCAGACTACAAAGAGACAAAGAGCTTTTCCACTGTTTACTTGGTTTGTAAAAACAAAAGAACTCTTTACTTCCTGTACTAGTCAAATGCACAAATAAAGGGAGAGGCTTACATTTTATCAGTATTTCCACAGCCTTAAAATGACTAATGCATGTTCAGGGTGATGAAGACAAGAGAAGTGAACATTCAAGCCAGAACAGAGACTAACTAGTCATTGAGAAAACTACGTAATTCCATTGGTAGGATTCAAACTCTTGCAATAATCCTGCTATTCCAGTCCTGGACCTACTCAAAACAGCAAATGCCAATTGTGCAAAAGAAGCCTAAACTAGACCAACACAAAATATTTGCTTATCTCTTTTCCTAAGACATCTCTGAAAAGGAACTGACTGCTGGTGGTGCAACCAGACCAGCATCACCCTGACCACTCTTCTTCCTCCTACACTCCTGGATGCCGTTTCAGCTTCCACCCCACTGGCTGCTATAGACTTGTCCAGCTCCTTGGGAAGCAACAGACTCCAGGCAACATGGAAAGCACACAGGGTGCTCCACACACCACCATGGCCACGACAGGCAGCCCAGCTTAGCAGCATGGCAGCTGCCTTGAAAGACATCCCATGCAGTTACAGAATACCAACAGCAAGAAGAACAAGAAACAAACTAGTTTTGAAACAGAATCTTTTCATATTAGTTTCTTCTTGACATGTAAACTTTCAGGACTTTATAGTATACATCCCAAACCAAGCTCTTGGACATACAAAATTCCACCTTACTTTCTGCACAGAAAAGCAGTGCATTTTATCCCTGCTCTTTGGCACTTAGAAAAAGGAGGAGCAATTGCTAACGTTTTTGCTCTCAATGTCTGAGCAAGATTCCACCAGCAGGCCACACATAAGACAATCTTTCAAAGTTGTAGTCACTCTGTCAGCTTGATTTATAGCATCATCCCACATTCCCCTCATGGTAAAAGCTGGCAAGATCCATTTTAGTAACAGAAGCCTTAAAAGCAAAAGTTTCTCTTTTTCACAGAAAGTCCTACAAAGAGACATCACTGCTCCACTTCCTGAAACCAAACCAACATCGGACAGCAGAGACCTGATCCACAAGTGGCACTGTAGGTGTTACAGCACAATGAATACATAGGAATCTACCCCAGGCAACAGCAACTCCAGCATTTTTCTATAAATTACCTCCAGTTGTATACTTGTCTCTGTAAACCTTTACTCCTAAAATGGGAGCTTATTGCACTGACTCCAGCACAAAGAGCTCCCAATTCTACTGATACTGCAGTTTTAAGAAACCTTTTTGTTTCAGGTTAACTGATGTAGAATGGGCAGAGGTTTACCTTTGCTCAAAAATAACACACTCCATAGTTTTCATCTTTCCTCTGCCTGTCAGAACATGTTCCCACAGTTTGTCTTAAGGCAACTACTTTGTGAGAACAACTCCAAAACTGGACAGTTTTGTTTTATGTTGTTTGGTTTTCCGTGGCATTGCTGTATGAGGTTCAGGACAGTGGCCCACAGAATTGCATCTCAAAACCTTTGAAGAGAATATTGTCTTCCTGGAAAATATACAAACCATATTATACTATGACATCCATTTTACGAAATGTGAAACTGAAAAAAAAAGTTCAAGAACTTCTGGGAATAACAGGGAGCTTAAGTACTTTTGGCTGCACTTACTCAAGAT
This sequence comes from Acropternis orthonyx, assembly GCA_035583155.1. Taxonomy (NCBI): domain Eukaryota; kingdom Metazoa; phylum Chordata; class Aves; order Passeriformes; family Rhinocryptidae; genus Acropternis; species Acropternis orthonyx. The sequence goes on along the minus strand of JAWWEU010000081.1, from coordinate 57,379,120 downwards.
ACAAATAAAAATGCCTACTGCTGATTTCTAAGAAATCTGCAGTTCCTTTTCCTCTAGCTATTTATTCTGATTTTGATAGTAAAAGAAATAATAATTTATCTCATCATTACCTCCGTTTTAAAAAAGAAGGGGTGAAGAGAGAGAGGGGGAAGAGAGAGAGCTCAAAAGTAAGTTTCTCTGCATCCTCCACCCCCAGCTGATTATACAACTCTCACCCGCCTTCTTGTTCCTGTTCTTGATCATGACATTGCAAAGCTACTCAGTTGGCAGACTGCAGGCCACACGAACCCAGAAGATACGTCCACCTTGGTCACAACTGAGTTCAAGTGCCACAGGGTACTCTGATGCCATCCCACAATTTCAAAAACAGCCTAGGACAGCTTAAACAGATGATTAATCACCTCAAAGCTCAAGCATCAGTAAGAATCAGGTTATCCCTTGAGCAAGAAAAAGAGCTAACTCCAAAAGTATAATAAGACATAAGCTAACAAAAATGTTAATGAAGTGTTTAATTTAAAATGCAGAGGGCAAAAAAATTGCTATCAGATTTTTTTGGAGCAGGCCACAAACCTTCATATGTACCAGAATTACAAGGGCACTGAGCGTTGCACTGCCTCTTGCTCCCTATCCAGAGTGACCTTCTCCAGAGTGACCAGTCCAGAGACTGGGGATTGGGAAGACAGGCAGAAGCAGCAGTACTGACAATGGCAGAAGGACTAGAACAAAGGAGCAGCTGATGCAATCAAATCATGTCCAGCACCCCAAAAATAAACACTGCCTTGATGTGTTATGTAAAATTGCAAAAATAGATTACTACTAAAGTTAACTTGGTATAAAGTCTAGTACAGCACAAAATCTACTTTTCACAGTGGTAAACAGAGATGCCGTTGTGTGAAGCTGTCAGAATAAACTGTCTACTTTTCAATTTGAGTTGGGTTTTTTTTTCTTTTGAACAATCCTCTTTAAGAGGGACAAAGTCTCCAACAGGGTCAAACTTCTAATTTCTTTTTCCTAAACAAAAGCCATGTATGCATAAACAATGTGAAGCAGAATCATGCCCATTGCTATACATACACAACTTTTATTCTTGCAGACCAGCCCTTTTCCAGTGTTTTTACACAAAGTTCTGGCACATAACTCATTGTTGGAACACAGCAAGGCCAAACACACATAAGTGAAAGCATAAACCTCTCTTTAAAGATGACATTTTGAAATATCATGCAAAAAAGAAGCAAAAAAAAAAAAAGACTTAATGGATAATGAGTTACTGTCATCACCAGCAAACTAATGATCTTAGAGCACACCCTGAAACTAAGGGATTAGATGGAAGAAAGACAAGGAGAGGCATTGAACTGAGACCTCTTGACTTTAAAAGATGATTTAGCACTGGAGACAGCCTAATTGGAGGAACAGAATTTGTGAAAACAGGTAACTGGAAATAGGATTGTTATCCTTCATCTCAGTAGTACTTTGTTCATTGACTATTGTCACAGTGCAATACACCTGCTGCAATTCTATTGACACATAAAATATGCCAAGAAGAGTAGGAGGGCTGACAAAAGGTCAAACTTCTCCCACTGCAAAACCAGACATTAAAACAAACAAAAAAATAACATAATAAATAAACAAGCACAGTTACTGTGTTCCAGTACATGTAGAATATGTCATTTCACAAATCAAAAATGAGGGAATTGCCCCCACAGCAGAGGCAAACAAAGTATAGCAAAGACATAAGGGAAAGGTGGGACTGGGTCTGTTCCAAGTGACAAAAATACAGAAAGACCAGCACTACTCAAGAGTGAAAATACAGAGGCACCATGGCATAAAAGGCAGAAACGGTCTGTTCTGTAAGCTTCAAGTTCAATATATGAAATTCAGGGAAAACCTGGAAGTAACAACAGAAACCAGATATAGAAATGTCTTTGAAGTTAAAAACAAAACAGAGAAACAAACATCACAAACACTAAAAAATAATTAAGTCCTGAAAAGCAACACTATTAAAACTTGCAAGTTTTTAGGGTCTACTCCTTTAAGTACTTATTTTTGGATCAGGATGGAGGGGAAGTCAGGAAGCATGACTCTGGCTCAAATCATGTGCTTAATAAACAGGGACAATGAAGAGGAAATAAAACCAATTGAAAACAGCAGCTATATGGCAGTAAAGTTTTCAGAAGAGAGACATGGATTAAGACTTGGTTTGCTGAAGGCAAGGAGATGTCAATGGTACCCTTCGGGAAAAAAATATATGCAGAATAAAGTTGCTTGTAGGAACAGTTCTGTTGTGGCACCAGAATGGATTTAAATTACTTCATGAATTTAAAACAAAATGAACAAAAATCTTCTCATTCCCTCCAATGAATATTTCATACACAATTAAGATAATTCTGCTGTTTATGTCATATTATCTAGAGACTGTGTCCCAAACAATGCATCAGCCATAGCTGATATTAACCAATTAATGCAAAAATTGAATTGCAAAGCTGTTCTCTGGGTGCATTTTAACCATGTTCACAGAAATCAGGGGCTCCTGCTCTACTGTCTTTCTTTAATCACCCATTATGCCCAAAGATAGCAGTCAATCTCAACGCTGCTTTCACGACTTACTGGTGTTTATAACTAATTTTATGTCTTATTTTTTTAAGTATATGAGCAAAGTATTCTCTCTCAGGGAACACTGAATTATCATTATGCAAGTGTTCTTTTAGTTCAACAGAAGTAGAAAGAGACGATTCACTGCAAGTACAGACAGAAAGGTTTCTGCAGGCTCATGCCTGCAATGTTTCCCCACAGAGTGGCTGTACCACAAGCCACTTCCATGCCACCTACCCCTGTGCACATGCTGTGTGAAGCCATTCCATGCCAAGCTCCAAGATGACCAGTGCCTGCACAGTGCCTGGGATACTATTATGTAGCTTACACACTCACAGTAAACAAAATTACATACTCCTATCCATATAACGGCATTCTCTCTCTTTTGAAGTGTTGACAAATCTTCTAATATCGACATAATTTACAACTTTTCATTACTCACAGTATTTTTTCTTCTGTACATCTCACTAGATATACTTAATATCAATTCAAATCAGAGATCTTTCAGTTCTTCCATGGCCTGAATCTTACTTAAGAGGTGCATTCACCTGGGTTACCTAGAAACTGCCAGCATCTCCACTCAGATGTAAGTAATTTTTATATTTTGACTACTTCCAGTGAAACAAAAAATTAGAAAATTTCTATTTCCCAAATTGTTAGCTCAAGCTTTTCACTTTTCTTACCCCTTGACAGCTCCTCTACTTCCCTTCTGCTCTCTACTCTTTCCAACAGCTGTTCCATACACTCCTCCCCAGGAAAACATAGGTCCCATGCAACAAGCAGCTCTGATCTAGCGATGACTCCTCCATTTGATTGCCAGCTTGTGGTGCCAAGAAAGGGTCCCCTGTTTTTTCACTCCAGCACAGCACGTACATGTCGCATTTTGCTCTAGAAGCACCCAGGAAGCCATTACATAGAATCAGAGCAGCTATAGAAAGAAACTGGAAACCAACAAAACAATGCAGCCTGCTACCTATCAGTTCTTCATGGATCACAAAGCAGTGTTTTTCAGTCAAAATAGAATCACAGAATAACTGTTCTCGGTTGTGCTAACTTCCCAGACCATTTAATCTTTGGTTTCCCATGTACATGGCCAGTGCTGTAGCATCTCTATCCTTGGAAGTAACGAGGAAGATGTTAATAGAATTAATTTACAGAAATCATACCCTAATGACATATCCTTTGTCCGGCAGCACGAGACCCAAATACGGAAACAAACTTGCTTTTAAATACCGAAACTGGTGTTGAAAACAAAAGGAATTTGCTTTGAAAGGCAGCCCACCTTTTGCCTGCTTATCCAAGAACGCATATTTCCATCTGTAGCTGTGCATGGGAACTCTACAAGTGTACCCCCTCTGAAGCCAGCTGGCATCCCGGGAAAACGCAAGAACATATGGAAAGTGTTTCAGTGACACTAATGCCAAACTGGACACTGGAACAGGCATGCGGGACAGAGGCTTCCGCTCTGCCAATGGAACCGCAGGGGCAAGGGAAATGTAAAATACAGTGAGCAGGAAAAACGACCTGACTCAGCACAGAGCCCTTTACCAACAAGTTAAAAAGTTACATCTTGGAAACCAGAGCACTGATAATCAGATCTGGCAAGGGGAATGGATCATGCTCCCGAGCCCGGTTCATTCTACTTAAAATAGACTCACACACTGATGGAAAGACAGTATTCTGATCTTCAACAGAGCGGGTGGGGGGGGGGGGGGGGTGTTAAGTACGTAAAACACACAATTTCCTAAAATATTCCAATAAAAGGCTTACAGCCACCAAGCAAGCAAGGGCGCTTAGAACTGCGCAGGCGACACCACCAACTCACCAGAAGAGTATCCGCAGGATGTTGGCGACCAGCAGCACGAGGCAGACGTACGTGGAGAACCCCTCTGCGTTCTGGGTGCGTCGGATGTGGCGGTACTGCGGGATGTAGGGCACCACGCCGCCGAACACCATGGCCCCCGCGGCGCCCCAGGCCGCCAGCCGCCGGGCCGGGCCCAGCAGCGCCCGCAGCCCGCCCGGCTCCATCCCGGCGGCGAACGGGGCCCGGCACGGCTCTACCCGCTCCCGGGACGCGGCACCCGGGCCGGGCCGCCGGGACCTGCGGGCAGGGACAGGGGTGAGCGGGGCAGTGCCGCGGGCTGCCAGCCCGGACCGCCACACACACACCCACACCCACACACCCACACCCACACCCACACACCCACACCGCCGCCCCCGCCCAGCCGCCCGCTCCTGTCCCCGAGGGGGCTCCCCCCACCTCCACCACCCGCCCCGCGCACACGCGTGTCCCTGTGTCTGTCCGTGTGCCCGCCCCGCACCTGCCGCCGCCCCGGCCCCGTCCGCCGCCTCCATCCCCGCGCTCCGAGGGCGGCCCGTGACGCCACCGCGCCGGGGCCGCCCCTTCCCGCGGCGGCAGCGCCGCCCCCGAGCTCCGCTCCGCGCCCTGATCCTGCCCCGGCTCTGCCCCTCGCTGCCCCCCGAGCCCCGCTCTGCCCCTGCCCCTCCCTGCCCCCCGTGTCCTCCCACTGCCCACCATGTCCCACCCTTGTCCCGGCTCTGCCCCTCCCTGCCCCCCGTGTCCCGCCCCTGCC
>JAWWEU010000081.1:57349363-57369701 GCA_035583155.1 Acropternis orthonyx | reverse complement strand
TGGATGGATGGATGGATGGATGGATGGATGGATGGATGGATGGATGGATGGATGGATGGATGGATGGATGGATGAACCCTTCTTCAAACCGTTACAGCTGTGAAACAATGGGCAAAGTTCAGGTGAGTGGAGAAATAAACAAACAGCAGTTCCAGTTCAACTTCTTACCTCTGTAATACATATTACTGCTTAACCCACAGCCTGCTCTTCTGTCAAACAGGTCCAGCTGACTACAACCATTTCTCCCGCACCTGCCCTTGGTATTTCTTTGCATGTGTCCCATGGCTGCAGGGTTGTGGCAGAGGAGCCCACAGACAGCTCCCACTTGGCACCAGCCACAGAACCACCTGCATATCCCTGCCCAGCAGTGCAGCCAGAAGTTCTCACCTCAACAACCTTTAGGAGTAGAATTGCTTTCTCCTAAGAAAATACTTAACAGCTCAAAGGACCAGAAGCCAGGAAGATCTCCACGATGGGATCTGCACAGTGTGCCATGGGAAAATACCATGCAGCCTCCATTCATTGCTGAACCAATGCATGGTGCTCAGCATCAGAAGGGACATAAGGTCTATTCACAATCTAGATTCCTCTTTTTATTCTTACTAAAATACCTATTTTATTAAGCAATTTCCTGTTGGACATTTCTTGACACAATGCAGAAAGAGCCTTGCGCCATCTCCCTCTCTCACGCGCTTCACCTCTCCCTGGAGCAAACTACTTACTAATTACAGGATCAACGTGCTCAGCAAGAAGCAGCTGGTACTGGAGACTGAGATGGGAAAGAGGGAGTGTGGTGGCATGACCCCAAGCAGCAGTGAAGTCCCCACCACCACTTGTTCACTCACTCCTCCCAGCAGGATGACAGAGAATCAGGAGGGTGAAACCATGGGAAAAACACTCACAGGTTGACATAAAAATCTAATAGTGGATAAAAAGAACAAAAATAAGTGATGCAAAGGCAATCACTCATCACCTCCCACTAACAGACTGATGCCCAGCCAGTCTGAGCAACAGCTACTTTGGAAGAAATTTCCCACCCCCAGCCTGGTTTTATTGCTGAGTGTTATGCTATGTGGTCCAACATGTCCCTTTGCTCAGTTGGGGTCAGTTCTCCTGGCTGTTTCTTCTCTCACCCACCCACAGCCTATTAGCTGGAGCGGGGACAAAGTGAGAAACAGAGAATGTCTGGACGCTGTGCAAGCACTGTTCAGTGACAGCTAAACCACTGGTGTTCTGCCAACACTGTTTTGGTCCCAAATCAAACACAGCACCATACGGGCTGCTATGGAGAAGGTTAGCTCCATGCCAGTCAGAGCCAGCATTGGGCATGAAAAGCAATTTGAAAAATCCTTAAACTGGCTGTATCTCTGAAGAACAGGTGAGGGTGCAAATACAGTGTCTAAAGTTTCACAAGAACTATCCCTAGCCTGCTCTGACTCATTTTCTCTCCCTTTTGATGAAACTCTGGAGTAGCTTGGAAGCAGAGACAGATAAGAAAAATTACAGAGAAACTATGGCTTCATCCTGATTCAAAATATCACCGCATGACCTGAAATCTGTACCATTACAGTACCCAAGCTACTTTTTCTTTCTTTTGTTCTAAGACAAGGACAAAGTTCTTCTGGTGGCATTTACACACTGTAGCACACTCTTGGTTTGTTTCTGTTGAGATAAGCTCAGCATCCCCCGTACACATAAGAACATCTACACATAAGAACAGAATAAAACAAAATTTATGCTGCCCTTACCAGAAGCAAAGAGAGCAGAAGGGAGAAAAAACCCCAAAGACCAACATTATTGCATGAGTAACACTTGAGTCCAAGACAACAATCTAGATGAGAGACACACAAATGTTGTAGCTTGATTTTTCTGAAACCCCAAGGAGCTGCAGCTACAGGTCCCATTTGACAAATAACATCATTTATCCCAGAGAGAAATTGAAGATCCTCACGTGTCCTCTGAGTCCCTCTGGCCAGCCCCAAAGAGGGGGAGCAGCCTTGGGGTCCCATGCCATTGCTATAGCAGGGCCAAGTCTCCAGCACTCTTCTGCTCAGCTGACACTCGTGCCAGTCTGCGCTGACAGTGTCCCTTGGCACCCTCCGGTCCCTCTGTCCTTGTAATTTCAGATGCCTTTTGCCAAGCATGCTTGGAATATGCAGCCCTAAGTCTCCTGATGACAAACAGCCCTGTGGAACACTAAATGGAGCAGGGGTGGGAGGGCCTCCTACAGCACCCAGGCTGCATAAAATACCTGTCATACTCTCAGCACCACCCCCCCTGCCACAAATGTCTCACACAGAAGCAAGCAAGCCACTGCCAGTCAAGGTTTCAGTCCTAAGAGCATATTTGCAAAGCATCTTTGTTTCAGATGAGAAAGGGCAAGATTTTTCTCAAAAGAAAAGAACTAAAAAAAAAAAAAAGCCAAAGAATCAGATTTCCACCCTTTGGACTTTTTATTAGTCATTGCTCACTGACCCAAACCTTGCTGTGCGAGTATGCTGATGTTCCCCAGTGTTATTCCTCATGTTTTTCAAAATCCACCCATGATTTATGCAACCATATTAAGTGCTTTCCACTAATTCAAGGTGAATTTAAACTGCCTGTGCCAGGAAAAAACTCCAATTGTCTTCTCTGGGAAAAATTGTCTCTGAAGCTGTAAGGAAGCATGAACATAGCTGCAGTTTGCTCACAGGAAACTTTATTCACGGTACTTTACAGCTTCTGGAAAATTAAGATGTGCATCTTAAAGCACTCCCTGCTTTGCTCAACTTCCAGCCTCTTCAGCACAGGCTCTTTTTCCCAAATATTTTAGAAAAATACTCTTTCTGTTACATACCCCACGTGTCATGTTTAATTTCTTTCTGTAGCTGCAAAAGAGCCACAGCAGGCTGTGGGATCTGAACACCTGAGGTCAGCTCACTGTCCTTGTGCCACAGAGGCTGCCTCCTTTTGCCCTCATGGTGGAGCCTTGCCTGTTAAACTCTGCATTTTCTTCAAGAAAGCTCCTCTGTGCATTTGTAAGGAGCCAGTGTATGGAGCAAGACCACAGGGTGGTTTGAATGCAGCCTCCAGATGCAGTGTCCAGCATGGCAGTGGGCCCACCAAGCCAGAGAAACAGACCCTGCTCCCTTTTCCATCAGGGTCAAACCCCTCCAGGTCTCTTCAGGAGAGCAACTCTTTGGTGAATGCTCCTCCAACATCATTGTCCAAAGACAATGGAACAAGGCTGGAGCAGAAAGAAGCATGAGAAGCAACATCTCTTATTGGCCATGTCTGGGAAACGTAGCTAGAGATTTCTGGATCACCACGTAATAATTCAGTCAACAACAGCAGCAGCTAGGTGGGTCATTTCACACAGCCACGAATCACACAAAACCTCTGTAGTCACCTTACTGCTGCTCCTACATTTATCCCCAATGCAAAACATTTAACAGGGAAAACTATACCCTGTTTTCTGTTGCAGCTACTTAGTGATAGGTGATGCCCATGATAAACATTATCCTTAACCCTTGTCAGTTTTCTTTCTGCAGGAACCTGCAGAAAGGGCTGACTGAAAAAATTCCACAGTAAGGAGATTTGTGAGCAGCAGTCCCAAAACTGAACTCTTTTGTTAAAGGCAGAGCATCTCCATCAGGGATGAGGTTTTCCACCTGCTGGAATTGCCCTTTTCTCTTCAAAGATACAGAACCCGAAATCTGAACCCTGAGCAAACATCCAAGCTTTTAATATTCACCTCAAATGACTTTGTCTTTCAAAGGAGCACCAGAGTTGTCTGACACCAGACTCGGATGCCTTTTCCCCTGCCTGAGGCATTTGCACTTCACTCACTACCTCTTCCCATGCTTTTTATGTAACAACTTGCTACTTCTACTGATGTTACCATATGAAAGAAAAGTAACGTCTTCACCAGGAAGTATTCCAGTGAAACCAGCTTTCAGTGAAGGGCATCACACTGAATCAAGAGATCAGGTAAATGTTAATAGTTTGCTGCAAGAACAATCAGCACCATTTAGGATTTCAGCATATAAAAGCTGATGACCTAGCAAAGCCAGACGTTTTCCCTGCACATTGTGTCCCTCTGAATCACAACTGCTAGTGACACAAGAGAAGCTACCTGAGAGGGAAGAACCAAGCACAGCATGACTCAAAGACTCAGCCCTACAATTTGTTAGCAGAACCACCGTGACTGTGGTGCAAGCTCGTACCAAGGAAACTTTTCCAACTGACCACACCTCTGCCAGGAATTAAAACAAAACAAAAAACAAAACAAAACAAAACAAAACAAAAAAAAAAACAACCCAAAAAAAACCCCAAAACCCAAACAAACAAAAAACCAAACAAACCAACCTCCCAAAATCTGCAGTGCAATTTGCATCCTGCTTTCTGATCAACAGCCAAAAAAGTTGCCATCATGGCCCAGGAACATTTGTCTTCTTGTCTCCTTCCAGGACTAAATTTGCTGTGTTCTTTCTTACCACACATGTAATATTTGGCCTCTCTTTGAGACATCGTCTCTCTATCCTTACCTCCATTTCAAGGCGACACTAAGCCAGACATGCTTGGAGTATGTGACTAGAGGATTCCTGACTCCAATATATGAAACCTAATTTGCCAGCAAAGAGGAGGGAGAGCAATTTTATGTAACAACCAAACAACAAGAGTAATGCATTTCTACAAAATAATTCTTTTATCACTCCACACTGCAGGCTTTTACAGCATGGCATCATATAGTAGTGGAATTGAACTTGGAGTTTAGGACTAGAAATGTTTAAACATGCTTTTATTTCCGATCCTGCTACCCTGACTTCTCCTTCCCGCAGTGGAGGGACTGGAATTTCAGAGAAACATGCTTTGATTTCAGTGCACACTGTGAAGACTTCACAGAACAGGCCTGCAATTCTGAAATAGGATGGAAGCAGATGGCACCCCAGTCTCTAGATCACCCTATATTTTATTTCTATTTCTTGTGTTTCATACCAAGAAGACATATTTAAACTGAAAGCAGCTAAAGTCTAAGCTTTTTACTGAAAGTAGCACAGATCATATTTTGACATGGAAAAAGAATTTATGTTGTCAAATCTGTTTTGCTCCTTTTTCAAACTCACTCAATACCTGGTTTTGTCTTTATTGCTGAAATTAACTTCTTGTTATCCCTATAGTAAATAAAGTATTCTTTACTTATTCGTAGTACTGGTGGCTTACTGGTCCTTAGCTAGCCTTTTGCTTTTTGAAGGTGCACATCTAACATAGACTACTGCTTTTAAAATATGGCTCATCTTACGTTCCCAGATTTCAGACCCTGGAAATGCATTTAACAGCCCAGCTCTGAACTACTGAGCCCTCTAAGGAGGGAGAGCAGAGGAACAGAGCAAAGTCTGATTGGTCTTGCCACTTGTCTCTTCTATTCCTAGGCTTTCTGAACTTTAGAACTTTTCCACGACCGGTTTTAGTTTTACAGACACTTCCCTTTTTATTTCATAAACCCAGCTGTGCACTATTGGCCTAATTAAGCTCAAGATTTGAAGTAGGAGGGCCATTCAAATCAGCTGCGGGGCCCACAAAGTAAAATAACCAGACCTTTAGAGGAGGAATGTTTCCTTCAGTCTCTTTCACACTTTTAGTCGCCCATCCTCCATTGCAGTGCCACCTGGATACTCTATTTTTTTTTTTTGGTTCTGACCCCGCTGACCTGCCTCGCAAGAAGGAGAAGCTAGTTGCAGAAAGCCTTTATCAAATCGCGGTTGTTTTCAGTTGAACTCCAACCTGGCCATTGCTAAAATGTAACACTACAAAGATTTAGTGGAATCCTTGCAAATTGGTTGGTTGTATAATGCTTGCTCCCCTGCATTTCTAGCTGGCTCTTTATCCCTGCAAGCTCTTCACTGCCAGTAGGACTCTCTGGCTTTGCTCAAGATAGCTGGATACAAGCAGACAGAGCCACTCCAACTGCCTCTCCGGGAAAGTACTGCTGCCTAAGAGGGAAGCTTTTGTAGCTGTTCTGGAAGGAGGGAAAACCAGGAAGACAATGGCTGTTATCAGAAGTAAAAATGCAAAAATAGTACAGCTCCACCACCTAGCCCTAGGGGAAAGAAGATTTATTAGCAACAAATAAACAGGTAAGCAGCAACAACTGTTTCTCATTACTTACCAACAGAATAAAAAAAGCTATGTGGTTGCAGCTGGTGGCTATGTACAAAAGCAAAGCATATCTATATGCATAATATTATTCAAATTGTTTTACACGGAAGCTTTCTAGAGCAGTAACGCTGCTAGAGCACTCAAGCTCTGCAGAACTTGATTTTTCTTTCTACAGCTGGAAGGTCGAAGAGGAGAGCCTGCAAGAGTGGAAAGATAAGGATGTACAGAGGAAAGCCACAATTAAGGGAAACATGCAGCAATGCCGGGGTTGGCTTTGATGCCAGAATTTCACCTCAGAGGTGAACACACCCTCCCAAATGAGGTGGGGAAGTTCAAGAAGGAAAACAATTAAGTTTATTGAGAAAGGTTCTAAGTGGTAGGCTTACAGGAGGTAATCTTTCCAGCAACTGAGGTCACTCCTAAATCGGAAAATTTTTGTGGATGAAGGCATACGTTTGGCATATCTAAAATGTAATCGACTAAGCAGGTCTATTGCCCAACAGTGATACTCTCCTAACCGCATGGGTACAGTAAACTGAAAACCTCTTCATTTACATCAGGCAACAGTTCCCGCAACACAGTTTGCCTGCAGAAAGAAGACACCTCTGCAGTAGATGCGCCAGGAGGTTTTCATGCTGTGCAGCCCAAAAGCGCAGGGGTGACCTACATGCTGTGAGAGGCGTGATTCCTGCCGATCCTTCGGCGCTGTCTCATCCGACACCGGGGTGCACGGAACTCCAACCACCGCGGCGTATTTTACCGCATTTCCTCCGTGTTACAAGATTGGTTACAGGGGGGAAAGTAATCAAACCTTATAAAAAAAAAAAAAAAAAAAAACAAAACAATCAACCACCAGACCTATGAAATCGTAAGGCCTGTGAAGATAAAGGAGGCATCCTTATTTAGTTAGGAGCGGCTGTCCAAGACTTGCCCGGCTCCCCCCGGAGCACCGCGGGGCATCCCCCGCCCGCCTCCCGGCTGCGGGCGGGGCCGGGGCTGGGGCTAGGACTAAGACTAAGACTAAGACTGAAGCCGGAGGGGATGGCGGCGGCCCCACCGGGAGCGATGGAGCTGCCGCAGCTGGTGAGCGGGGCCGGGCTGGGGCGGGCGCGGGTCCCCCGCCTTCTGCCTTCGCTGCCTTTATTTCCCTCCCTCCCTCCCCTCTCCCCCGCAGGCGGAAAGCGTGCTGTGCCGGCTGCAGGAGGATTTTCAGGCCCTGACGGAGAGGCTAACGCTGAAAAATATCCTCTGCAGACCGCGGGGAACCTGCCCCGCCGCGGGGGTTTCGGCGGATGCGGTCCCGGATCGGGGGAGGGAGCTTTGCTCATCCCATCGGGATGGGCTTCTGTCCCAAACAGCAAATTAACGCAGAGTGATTGGGGTTGCCAAACACCTATGGTGTAGAAACAGCACTGCCCCTTTTCTAAAGAAAGAAACCCCAAGGAAGGTTTTACTAGAAGTCGCGAGGTGGTCTCTGTGCGGCAGTTCTTCCTTTCAAATAAGCATTAAATTACGTGTGACGGTTCTGAAGGTGCCTTAGAAAAGGCAACCATCTTCAAAAATGCAACTCAGATCAGCCACGTGTTGTTGGTTTAAAACCAGCTGTTGGCCTCCTGAGCAGAGCAAGGTGAGCCCTCAAAAAGAGAAATTACGACCTGAGGGGACTCCGAGCTCTTTCATCTGATGCATTTACAGAAACTACCTCTGCTTTCTGAAACTGCACGTTTATTACATTTTCTGTTTTTCCTGAAATTTGACATTTCAGAAAGCGGCTGCTTTATTATAAGAGAATAATGTTTTAGCAGCACTCATTCTGGTTGTGTAGGTTAACTGTATGGTATCACCTAAAATAGTTCCTCAGAAAGAAAACAATCTTTTAGACAGAAAATACTCATGAGCATACACAAAGGCTTTTGACATTAAGAACTTGAATGCTTATCTGTTGCAATAGAAAGTGGGATTGTCTTATAACCATACAATCTTGGAGATACTTCATCTTGCGTTAAACATGGATAAGTAAGATGCTGAAACATCCAGAAAAAAAGGTGCTTGTTTTTCTTACAGAAGAAAAAAATTTGTAAAATTATAGAATTCTTATTTATAAGTAAGTTATCTTTAACTTTTTACTGGAAGAAATGGGTGAGCGCATCAATGACCTTGAGAAGCGTGTTGCCGACCTGATGACAGAGGCTGGGATAGAAGAGAACACTGATGAAGAGTCAAAAGTAAAGAAAACTTCATAAAGTTTTTTTATATTTTATATATTTCCACTTGGTTTTGAATGAAGGGCTGGAATTAGCATGAAAATAAGGTTCACATATTTATCATTCCTGCATTTACTTAGATTTGAAAGTGCACTTTTAAAAAACATATTTAAAGTTATCTTGGATCTCTTTTTGCCAAGAGCCAAAGAATGCTACCACTTTTACAGAAGGAACTGCATCTTGCTGCAGCTGTCTCAGCTGAGTGCCATATACCAAGGGGGTAGTGCACACAAATCCTGAGTACGTAAACTGAGGCTGTACGTTTGTAATGAAATCTGTGCAGCTTAAAGGCTCCTGCCCACCAGTCCTGTCCCTCAGGTATGCTAACCTAGCTGACTGAGGATTCTCACTGGTATAAATTTATGTACATCTGCTTTTAAGCCTGCTTCAGCTCCCCAGTGTGGCAGAGAGCACAGCTCTTACACACACTCTTAGTATTTATGAGACAGCCTTGCTTCCATGTTCTGTGGATGCAAGTGATGTTGTTTTCCTGTTGTTGCACTTTCCTGATTCAAATTGAGACACATCAATTACTCCTGTCACTGAGACTGCTTACCCAGTGAAAGACAGGAACAGCTGTAAATATTCTGAATTAATTTAGGCCTCTACTTGTTTTGATGCCTTTTTCATGATAAGCTATGAAATAATTCTCAGAAATACAGAAAGACAATCCAAACAGATGCATTTAACTCTACAGAGAGCTTCCTATTTTCATGCTGAATCACATTCATGAATAATTAAATAACTAACCTACTTACTCACTGTTTCTTTGCAGCACTGAAATTAGGATGTGTTCAAGAAAGACAAAGGCAGAACAGCAATGCACTGACCCCAGGAGTTTACAGTCAGTGTCACACTGACAAAAAACGTAAAAGGAAAACAAACATGTTTGCATCATGTCATGATAGAATCTCAAAAAACTTTGTTTAAACTATTGCCCCAGGAAAAAAGTAGAATGCATTCATCTGAATGGGGCACTGTATTTCCTGGAGCTGAAAAAGAGCTGTTAGTTTCAGAGAAGGCAAAACCACTATTTTGGATAGAAAACTATATCCTGTATAGTGAACTTAACCAATCACGATTTTTTCAATGTATGAAAATGTATTTATTTTAATAATACTAAAATAATAAGATTTCTTTGTTGCCCTTTTAGCTTTAACATTGTCAGAATAACACGATCCTTCTATTACAAAACTTTGTTATTTGTGTGTGCCATTTTGTTGCTGCTTTAGATGTTTCACATCACTAAAGGCACTGCTGCTTGTGGCTGTAAGTCATCGAAAGACAAAGTAGGACTTCAGAGTTTGGAAGTTCCAGTGAGGGTGTTGTTGCTTCTTCTTTTTGTTCTATATGTTTGTAGTAAAGAACTGCTACCCTTTTTTCCCCATATTTTTTGCCTGAAGCCTCTTAATTTCAAAGGTTGTGGTGGTTTGAGGAGAGGGATGTTCTCTTTCTAGTCCAGGATGATTCCTCACTTTCCTTGACAGGCGTCTTGGGGTTTTTTTTAAAATTGAGACAGAAGGCTTTGAGATAGATCAGGAATTCTAGTTACCAAACACGTCCTGAAGACGACATGGTGGATTCAGAGAAAACAGCATCTGCACTAATTTTAAAGTTATTGTACACCAAAACATTGGCACTCTTTGCAGGAAAGATTTAGTTTGACATGTAATGGAAACCTTTTATCATAAGTGCAGAAATTGATACATTGCCAGGTAAATACCTCAGCTAATGAGGAATAAATGCATCTATTACAGCCTTCATTAATATCAAGAAATCATTCCAATTGGTGCTTTAGTCAGTGTAGGCTTGCAACCACTGTCATGCTGAGAGAAGAGGCTGATATGCCGGAGGACAGGCTGGAGAAATGGGCCAACAGAGACCTCATGAAGTTCAAAGGCAAGAAATCCATTGTGAGGGAGTTAAAAAAGAAAGCCACCAAGATATGGTGGAGTACAAAGCATACAAGGGTTTTAGACAATTCTGGAATTCTGTTAGTTCAGCCTTTAGAAAAAACTATGGCTCCCTGCTGCTGACAACTACCCCATGGCAGAGCATGGGGAACAGTTAGGGCTTAGAGGTGCTTTGCACAAGAGAGTTATTTGAGATAAACTGAAACACAGAAAATTCCAGCTAGATACAAGAAACACCTTTTCCTGCTGTGAAGGTGCTCAAGTAGCAGAACAGGCCTTCCAGAAAGGCTGAAGAATCTCCATCCTTAAGGGAATCATCAAGGTTGGAAGAGACCTTCAAGACCATCTAGTCCAACCGAGATACTCAACACTGGGCACAGTCCTGGACAAACTGACCAAGTGGGACCTCCTACGACTTGAGTTTGGTGGTTCCTTCCACAACATAAATGATTCCAAAATTAATTACAATTGCATTGGGTCTGGCTGAGATGGAGTTCATTTCCTGCCACCAGCCCCCACAGTGCTGTGCTTTGCATTGGTAGCTAGAAGGGTGTTGATAACACACTAGTGTTTTGGCCACTGCTGGGCACAGCATTGTACTGTAACATTCCTTCCCTAGTAGGGGGGTAAGATCCTGGGAGGGGACACAACGAGGCCAGCTGATCCACACTAACCAAAGGGATATTCCATACCATATGATGTCAGCTCACATACAGAAGCTAAGGAAATGAGGAGGAAGGGCTGGCACT
Organism: Acropternis orthonyx; assembly: GCA_035583155.1. Classification (NCBI taxonomy): domain Eukaryota; kingdom Metazoa; phylum Chordata; class Aves; order Passeriformes; family Rhinocryptidae; genus Acropternis; species Acropternis orthonyx. The sequence continues at coordinate 57,358,637 of JAWWEU010000081.1, read as the reverse complement.
TGTTATTTTACTGTGTTTGCCTTCCAGAGCAACCACCACATGTGCTGAAGCCCTGCTTCCTGGGAAGTGGCTGAATGCTTGCTAATGGGAAGTAGAATGAACTTTTTTCCCTCTTGGCTTGTGTGCAAGCAAACTTTCACTTTTGCTTGAGTAAACTGCCTTATTTCAACCTACTAGTTGTTTTTCATGGTATGTTCTCTCCCCTGTCCAGCTGGGAAGGGGGGTGATGGAGCAGCTGGGTGGGCATCTGACATCCAGACAAGGTCAACCCACTGTAAACCACATTAACTTCAGCAGAAATTGGGATCCTTGTGTTTTACTTCTGTGTCTCATTCTAAATCCTCTAAAGTACACTTGATGGAAAAAAAATAAAGCATAGTCTCCTTTGTCTTGTGGCAAACTGGACCAAAAAGTAAAGATACCTCATTTCTGCATAGCCTGGCTTGTTTTTTAATTAATCCTGTAAATATGCAAAAGGAGTCCGTCGGCACAAGTCAGTTATGCTGACGGGATGTGGTGTGCAAAGTCATGGAAGATGTCTTCTCTGAGTTTTGTCAAGTATTAATTATCTGATTTTTGCTAAATATTAATAAATGCACCTTAGTGTTTTATTCCCATTTTTAGTGGATACATAAGACTAATTTGCTATGCAAGGAAACCCTGAGAAAAGTGATTAAGCCTTTATCTTAACATTGTGGATTTGCATCCAAATACATCTGTTTTCATTCACAAATTTAATTAGCTGAAAAAAATTAAGGTGAATAAGTGGAGCTGACTTTATTCTTTTAAAAAAGCTACACTTTTCCTGGATATTTGTGTAACAAAAGCAGATAAAAACAGCTGAAATGTTTTTCTGCAAACGGGCTTTCTGTGTACAAAAATACATAATACCAAAAGGACAACAAAGAGTAAAGTCTTTAAAAAAATAAACCCCCAAAATTCAGCTACAATATTACTGCAGTCAAGACAGTTACAGGCTTCAAGTCTTCTACTTTTCAAACAATTCAAACCTTTCAAATAATTCAAATTATGCTCAAAGTTCAAAGATTTGTAGGGGTTTTTTCCTTTTAATATACATATATATACACATACAGAATAATAAATTTAAGTGGATGTTGGGTTGAGAAAGAAGGCAGCCCAAAGAAATGTCAGTATCTGTATTTAGTGGAATAATCCTTTGGTGATACCACCAAACCTCGACCTTTGCGGGCTCCTCTATAAACAGTTTCTATAATGTCAATCATTTCTTGCTTATCTTCCATTGCCCAGTTGATCTTGTTGTTGTTACCTGTACCTAAATCAATCATGATGTGTTTGTTCCTTTAAAGAGAAAGAAAAAAAAACCCCAAAGTTAATATGGTGTTATATTTCAAAAAGAAAACTTTATATCCCCCCAAAAAATGCCCTTTAGGATTCAAAAGAAGCCCTTTTAACATAAAGAAGCTTTCAAAGTAAGCATCCAAGAAAGAGTATCCACTCCAGTCACTCAAGCTGACATTTTATTGCCAATTTCTAAAGCACTAAGGACTGGAAACATGCCCCCAAGATGGCTCTTTGGTGCAATTATCCTTCAGCATATTTCTCATTGTTTGTATTTTAGCTCTACTACTATCTTCAGACCGTGCTTGTCAGCAGAACATTTTATCTCATCAATGGAGATGCCTTAGCTCCAAAAAAACGTTGGATTTATCTTTAAGGCAAGTTCGACAAGCTTGACTGCCATATTGCTACAGCATTCTGTACATCTTCTGTTTGAGATTTAAAACAAAAAGTACTGGATAATAAAAGAAGCTCTCACCATCAGTAATTTGTACTCTTATCAAATACTGTTACTAGGCTAATTGAAAAACATGCCATTTTCCTATTTAATCAGTATACTCTCTTGTAGAGCAATGAAAATATAAGCATCAGTATGATAACATGCATTTAGAAATGATTACTGAGACACTGTATTTGACAAACAAAACAGTTAAATGAGTTACCTTCTAGAACCATCACGTACCTAAAGAAAAACATGACGGTACAGGGATCGTACAACTCGTACATCTTGTTAAAGTCTGGTACTTCAGTGATATCCACAAGATAAATAACGGCAAAGTTTTTAACCTAAACAGAAGAAAAAAGGAAATACAAAAGCAATATATATTACCAAACCTTTCACTGTATGTATTACCAATTAAAAGACATAAGCTTTTGTTATTGTAACATTTGTTTTCTAAACTATTAAGTTGCAAAATCACAATAAACAGCCTTGCTTTTATTTTTGGCCACTACAACCAATTAACATGGGAAATATTTTTAAATATAGCCAAGATGCTCATTTCACATCCAGTATCAAGTGGAAAGACAATATGCTAAATCAACCTCCTGAGAGACAAATGCCCTTTATATAGAACTGAGACCTCACTGTGACATGCACAGCTCTAAACAAGTAGAATAACTGCTTTGTGCAAGCCAAGCTGACACATTTTGCCTCTGTCAGCAGCTGCTTATAGACTTCAGAAAATTAATGATCTACAATGCCCTGGTGCCTGACTCCAAGCATTCTTCCACCTCTATAACATCCAATTTGTATAACAAGACTCATTAAATTAAAATAAAACTGATAATTTAATAAAAATACCTGGTAGCTTTTTTTGAGAGGTGCAAAGCTAAAACAGAAGCTTAAAAGTGTAATTGCTAATGAAAAAAAGACCTTGATGAGAAGCTATTCTCTGGGCAATTCTGGCAAAACCGGCTTTCCTTTTGTAGAGTTACTAGGTTAAATGCACAAGAATCCCTCCCCTTTAATGTTATAGTTAATACTTTCATTCTTGCAAAAAAACTATGTCACATTTTTGTTCCCTAGGTGTAGCACATCTGACCTTAAGTGGAATTTGGGGAAGTTTTGGTTTCTAAACTTAGCTCGTATGTGTACAGTAGAAATGAACACACTCATAGGCATAAGTTTGTAAGTCAGGAGTCACCTAAATTACACAAACCTTTAACTGTAAGGTACATTATCAAATGCTCATGCATTGTACCATGACTGCACCACTGTGCCTCCCCATCCTTAGGTACATGCTAACACAATTTTGGTCCTTCCCATTTGACTATGTGGAATTACCAGCCTGGGTTTAACACAGGTGGTCTAAGCTCTATGACAAACTTACTGTGTGTGACAGTACTTCCCACTTGTTAATTTTGCTATCAAAAGTCTGGAAATGCTGTGATGAGTATAGTATCTGCTTGATAAAACAGTGTTTTGTTTTAGTTCACAAAACAGTATTAGTTTGTACAAGAAAAATATATTTGTATGCTCTGTACTTAGGCATGTTAGCAGGCACTTTAACTGAGAACGTGGAGAGATGTTTGTTTGCAAAAAAACCCAGAAGCACATTGTAAATAATTTTTATGGATTTCTGCTCCAAGACAGTTTCAAAACTATAAAAAATAATCACACTTCAACATGTAAGTAAGTTTTGCTACCAAAGGAAGTAAAATGTCTTCTGGAGTGAAACAGCGTTTAAGTAGTTTTTACTGTGCTTTTATGAAGCCTATTATAGTCCTAGATTCAGTCATAACCTAAGGAAAACATCCCATTTAAGCCATGTTCTAAATCAGGTAAGAGGTGAAGCCTTACAAACTCAGGTTAGTCATAATATCCAACCCTCTGAAGGGATTCCTTCAAGCCCATTTCAATTTTACATTAAAGGCTTCTGAGAAGCTTAATGGGATGTTCAGAGTCAACAATTTAGCTGAGAAGTGACTGAAGTTACTCCCTGGTTCACCTTAGCAGGCAAAAGGGAGGTGTGGGGGGTTAAGTACTTTTTAAAAAATAAAACACCTGAAAAGCTGTTTTCATTTTATCTTATAATTTCTTCTTCCACCTGTCTGGATTTTTAGCATCAGCAGCACACCTTTGCCATGTGGGGAAATTTCTATAACACACTCAGCAATTTTGACAAAGCAAACAATCTTTGAACGATTATTTAATTTGGAGATTAGAAAATAATTTTATGGTAAGCCTAGCAATAACAAAACATTCTTAAGACCTGTTTTGTTCACTGATAGACCAGTCAAAGGAGATTTACATGTTGCACCAGAATACCACTATAAAAGCACTGCTAAACCAAAATTTTACTTCCACAAACTGTGTACTCAAGATAGTACTGGAACAAAGAAACTTTTAAAGTTAGTTTTATATCACACACATTTAATTTAGTTGAGCTGTTGCAGAACTAGAAATGCTTCTCACTAGCAGTGAATGTCAACAGCCTAAGATTTCATAAAAGAGACTATTCAAGTCTTAAATAAATTATTATATAAATCTTACTGAAAAGGACTGGATCACTCAAAACACCTATGCACAGCATACATGCAAGTTACCACCATAATTCAAATATCCAAGACATTAACTGAATCTACCTTCTCTCCTACCTACTTTTGTAGAAGTGAAACTGATGATAATCACCTGCTGAAAAGCTTGCATGAAGTCTAAAGCAGACTTTAAAGATGGATCCTCAACTTCAAATTCAAAACTTCAGAAGTGGCCCTGTGCTTTACCCCTCACTTTCTTAATTTCAAATCTGACAAGATGACCACCCCAAAACGACTCAGCTTGCAAGCCCATTGAATAAGGGGGTGTTTTGTTGAGTTTGGGCACTGGCTGCTGCCAAGGCTACCCATGATGTGGGCCTTGCACTCCAGTGCTTGCAGCAGCAAGAGGTTGGGATTCAGGCCCAAGAAGGAACCACATAAAAACATGAGTAAGAGGCTAAACACGGAGAGGGTGAAGCAGGAGCCCTGTAGTGGCCACATCTATCACCTGGAGGCCATGCCAGGCTGGCACAAGCTTGTCACCAAGAGGCATTTCATATGAACATGAGGCAAGCCCTGCAGAATTACTCAAGTGTTTCTGTCTGCACAGTGTTGACCAGTTTGATAGCCTGAAGAAGCACTTACTGTCTCAGACACAATGCTGGAGCCAGGATAGCAGCAGTACACAGCAGCATCCGAGCTGGTGTCACACACAGCCAGGCCTAATCACAAAGCTTTAGCTTTTGCTTCAATTGAAACAAAAGCAATTGAAGTATTTATGGGTTCAGGCTGATAGGGATTCAGGAGTTTATCCATACTTGAGCTACTAAGCATGTGGAGACAAAGCAAACCTCTCCCCACTGGGATGTGAACCCATTGCTCAGAGTTTTCAGTTCAAAACCTGCATTCCTATATGGAAAAAGCTTTGCTATCCTGTCAAGGCAGTGGTTGCTAACAAGTTTTCTTTCTGAGTTCTGAGTAAGGATACTGTTTGGAGACCTCAGAACAAGAATGAAATACAACTCCGAGCAAGCAAACCACAATTAATAAAAGCAGTTGTAGTTTTAACAATGGAGACTACGCTGAGGTTGTTATTGTAAACCAAAATTTTACTGTACAGACAATATGCAAAAAATCTTGTAGTATTTTAGAAGTTTAACACCTAATAACACAAGTTTATTCTGAAAGTAGCTAACTTCATAACATACACTAAATATAGTAAATTTTTTTGCAGTAAGTCTGCTGCTTTTTGAAAAACAAAAAACCAAAACTCTAGTGAGACCTCCTTTTCAACACCACCTCACTTCTTCAACACTTGAAGATAAAAGCAATTTCAGCAGAAAAAAGACACAGTTACTAACTGTTTATTTCTGACACTCTGACTTCCTTTATCTGTCTTCCAATCCAAATCCTTTATCTGTCTTCCAATCCTCTGTCTTACCAGGCCATTGTAGCTGCTGTCCATGGGGACAGGACAGAGTAGGAAACTAAGTCAAAGAATAGGAAACTAAGTCAAACAGCAACATGGATTCAAAATTTTTTGACTTGCTTTCAAGGCTTGGGCTTCAGTTTAGGCTTTTTCCACCCCCAATTATGGCAGTTTCATAGATCACTCTACATTACTCAACACACATACAGTTATCGACTATTTTAATACTTCACAAAATTGTATCTGTTTGGGGACTATTATTAAATCTTTAAACTGAATGGCTCAAGACTATACAGCAGAGGAATCTATAGGACCTTTAACATCAGATACAGATTCTGTACACTGTCTTGGTGAAGACCACACACTTTGCTGATAAACAGGGAACAGATATAAGAAAAATCCTATGTCAGATGAAACAAGTATCCTTTGTCCTTTGAAGTTCTCCCTCCTGAATTTTTTCAATAATTATATCATTCTAAAAAAAATTAATGAATTTCTACAACATGAGACTGACACAGAAGTGATTAATGACTGGGATAAATGGCAAAAATCATCAAGTTTTTTGAAATTTCTGTCAGAGGTAATGCTCTTCTTTTTGTTTTTGTTATGATTTCAGCTGCCCTTGATAAGGAAACCTTACATCCCAAATTGTATACAGCAAATATGTAAGGAAATCTGAAACAAGACTCAAGATTCCATCTTCCTATTTTCTTAACCAGTTACTAGACCATTTTTTTTTCTGTTTAGATGTTTTTATGGACAAGGAACTTAAAGGAAAAAAATACAGGAACTGAGACCAGCTTTTTCAAAAATCATTCAAGTTGAAGACAGCTGGCAGACTTGCATTACTGAACAGAGTAAGTACAAACTTGAAAGTCTGAAAGTCTGTACTGTCAATATTTGATTTTCTTTTCTTGCTAATTATGCTGTAAGTTTGGGTGATAAACTGCTAGGGGAAAAGAAAAAGACGTTATACTGCCAAAAGCAATGCTTACAGCTAATTATTTTGAAAACTACAGACATCAGTAGATGGATTAGCTTTGCTCAGCTTTACTTACAAAATCACCAGTAACTACAATACCAATACGTTTTTTTCTTAGCTCACTCTTTCCCTGCCCCACCTTCTCTTCCTTTCTCACTTTTCATGTAACCTTAGCAGAAATGCAGAGGCATAACTAATGTTTGAGGAAAAGCCACAGCTGCTCACACTTCTGACTATGGTTAAATAAATGCTCAACATTTGAACAATTGTCCTTAAATCCACATTGACCCAATACAACTGTTATCTGATTTAGAACATTCGGTCATAGATAAATCATGGTTTTAAAGTACTACTTAAACAAGGGGTATTGATTTAGCAAACAAAGCCCTGTAATTCAGAGGATGAGTTTTTATAATTGTAAGTCTCCTTTAAAGAAAAAAAAAGTTTATTTTGAAAAAAGGTGTTCAAGAGGAAATTTGTGAAACTCAATTCTTATATGTTTGGTTGAAACACTGACAAAGCTTAAAATCTGATATCCTACAATTACCATTTATTTTGACACTCAGTGAAACCTTGCTTCTTTTTCATGTAACTCTGGGGAGAAAAAAAACTAGTCAACTGTAAGTGGAGTACATTTCAGTGAAAATAATCTACTTTGTATTTTTATACAGCGTTCCAGTCTCCTCTCCCCAAAAGTATCCAAAATGAAAAAACCCCTTTTTTCTTATCATAAAGTACAGATAAATATTACTGATACCCCAAAATATGCTGCAGTCTATGGTAACAAATTAAAAGTATGGCTACATTGTCTTTCAATGTAGACTGCAATTACAGCACATTAACATTCTGTATTATTCTCCAGTATAAACACCTGTACAATTGGAACTTTTACTCACTCTTTAAAACAGCAGAGATCCAAACATGGCTTGTAAGCAAGAGGATGAGGAAGGATCTCCCCCTTTAATTTGCCATTTCTGCAGAGGGAGATTTTTAAATAAGAAGTTACATTGTTCTTTCTTCCCCCAGTCATCCTTAACTGCCAGCATGTCTGCCAAATTGCCAAGCATCCTGCCACAAGTCCATACTAACAGTATCTGAGCATAAGACACTCCCACCACACTGAACACAAAACAACTAAAGCAAAACATGTCACAGCTCCTTACTGTATTCTATTATTTCTTAACACTTGGCTGTAGGTATAGATCTTCCATTGCAGGGATTTTCAAGACACAATTTATTTTAGAACAACATTAGAGGACAAAGAAGTACACCACAAAAAGGAGTACACTGCAAAAAGAACACCATACCCAGCTATGAAGGCAGCAAAGTTGTGGCTGCCCCATCCCTGGAAGTGTCCAAGGCCAGGCTGGATGGGGGTCTGAGCAACGTGGTGCAGTGGAAGGTGTCCCAGCCCACAGCAGGAGGGTTGCAACAAGATGATCTTTAAGGTGCCTTCCAACCCAAAACATTCCATCATTTCCATGATAGCTGATGCCTTTTCCTACCCAAGTTACCATTTACAGTTCAGATATTTTTGCTTCTTTTTTTCATGTGGTTCAATTATAGACCTGTCAATTTTCTACACCTATCACTATACAAAAACTTTAGCAAATATATGAAAAGGCAAATTACAGCAGAATGTATATTTTAACAGTCTAAATTTTCTTCAATATCTCTTTTTCTTAAGTGAGTGGTGCCAGCTGTCTGCAAGCATTCAGTTTCCATCTGAAAACAGATTTGGAGTTTGGTTCCTAAAATTTAATTCAGACCATGCAACTCGGTGGAATGCTACCTGTCTCCACAAGTAATATCCCTGACAGATTAATCAAAATATCACTGACAGATACAACTGACAGATCAACACTGTCCTGTACATTTTAGCACCTCACCATTTTTAGGAGCCAAAATGAAAGTAACTTTCAAAGTTATTCAAATGGAAACCCGAAGCTGCTATACCTTTTCACTGTAAAGTGAGAGTGCTCCTTACCTAGATCCACAGCAGCCCTACCCCAAGCACTTGTTCCTGCCTGAATGCTGACGGTCATTACATGATGGGTAGTTATCAGGCAGCGATCTTGATTTCAGAACTCTTTTCACCCCACTAAGCCGCGAAAACATCAGGGCAGTCAGTGGCTTTAGGAGACACTCACGAAAGCAAAATAAACAGCTTTCCCGCTGCCTCCTACAGCCGGAATACTTCTCCAGAACCCGAGTTATGTACAGTCTGTCTCCAGCAAGGCTCCGGGAACCCAGGACCCAGCGAGCTCCAGTTTACCTTCTCGGCGATGCTGTACAGGACCTCGTCCATCTTCATGCACGTCGGGTCCCAGTCGTGCCCGAAGCGGATGACCACGACCCGGTCCTCCTCCGACAGGATGGCCTGGTCCACCTGCCACCCGTTGTGCAAGTGCGGCAGCATGTACGACATCCTGGCGGGCGGCTGGTGAGCCTGCGGGACGGCAGGGATGCCCCGGGAGCTGGCAGCGGTACCCACGGGGATGCCCTGGGAGCTGGCAGCGGTCCCCACAGGGATGCCCTGGGAGCTGGCAGCGGCACCCACAGGG
>JAWWEU010000081.1:57314238-57348628 GCA_035583155.1 Acropternis orthonyx | reverse complement strand
GCGGTACCCACGGGGATGCCCTGGGAGCTGGCAGCGGTACCCACAGGGATGCCCTGGGAGCTGGCAGCGGTACCCACAGGGATGCCCCGGAAGCTGACAGCCCATCCCGCGGTACCCACAGGGATACCCCGGGAGCTGGCAGCGGTACCCACGGGGATGCCCCGGGAGCTGGCAGCCCACCCCGCCTTCCCGCGGTACCCATGGGATCTCCCGGGCCCGCCACCTACCACCCTGCCCGTGCCGCCCCCCCATTCCTGTATCCTCCTCATCCCCCTGTCCCTGTATCCCCCCTTCCCTCTATCCTCCCGTCCCTGTATCCCCCATCCGGGTATCCCCCCATCCCTTTATCCCCGTATCCCCCATCCCTCCCTCCCGTCCCTGGCGCACCCCTCGGGCCTCCTTTCCCGGCAGACACGGAGCGGCGGGAAGCTGCGGGACTGGAAGAGGAAGAGGAAGTGAGGGTGTGGGTTGGACGGGCCGGGGGCGGGACTTCCCCGTTCCCGCAGCGGGAGCGGGTCCCAGCGCATCCAGAGGGGGGTACATGGAGCTGCCCGACTGCCGGCCGGGATCGGGCTGGGAAAGGCACGTCGGCAGAAAGCAAGCAGCCCTGGTCAGTGCTTTGGTTGTTGTTCAGGTATAATTAGTCTCCATCTTTAGAAAAGCTAATGGGAGGAATTTATGCTGTTAACTTTAATTGAAAATAGAGCTAGGAAAAAATTACGTAGGTTTATTTTGCTGTGATTTGGCCAAGTCCAAAGTCTTACAGCGGTGCCAGCCAAGAATCTGAAAGCAGGGAGTGATTCAAGCTTCACAGATGAAATAAGGCCAGCTTTAATTAGCACTGAAATTAATACTTAAATGCAGTCCTTTTTATTTGCCCAGATATCTCAAACTAAGTCATATTTTCAAAGTTTTCTCTGCAATGCCAGGACCAGAACTTAGTTTGCTTACATTGTATGACTGTGTTACATACGATTAGGGTTGGTCACATACATGAAAGCATATGATCTTATGTAAATGCAAAATGTGAGGAGAGACAGCTTAAAAAAAAAGGGTGTTAGTGGTACTGCAGATAATACTAGTCCAAACCCAAAATTGTCATATCCTTGACAGGTGTTATATTTAGCACACTGGACAAGACATCCGATAACTGAATAATTATGTTCATGAGCAAAGCATTCAGTCTGTTGAAACGGATTCCCTTGCTGTCTGGCCAGTCAAGTTTGGCTTACAAATTTATTCATCAAGTTATTGCTTCTCATGGGCATCGCTGTCACAGAAGTATGATTTGCAAACAGAGGTACAGGACGTGCCTGTGCAGTTCTGGAAGACGAACAGTAAGCGCTGAAACCAAGGTTGGTATCTGGAGAGCCCCCCTTCTTCTGCAAGGTTCCTTTAAGTGTTTTTAGTTTACTGCTATCAGTACATAATTTTTCAAGATTATACCTAGTACTAGCAAAACATCAGTTCTTGAACCAATGCTGCAGTCTGTTAATGGTTCACATGCACTTCAAACACGGCTGAAATGGTGTCGAGTTCAGCATGCCCACACTAATGAAAAGATCCATTACATGCAGCCAGGCTGTTTCTGGTGCACCAGCTGGTTTGTTTAATGCTAGTGGCTTCCTCATGGATCACCTGTCTGCTTGTAAAGTGTAGGAAGTGCTTCTAAAATGCATGCAGATCTGGCTCTGCCCTTCATGAGTGGTGTGTGCTAACCGAGGAGGAAGCGGTGATGAAAGCAAGTGGTGTAATACAGTGCTGGTTACTGGCATCTGGTGCCCAGTTTTCCACCACTTAACAGCGTAAGATTTAGTTGCCATCTGGTCTGAGTTTGACAAAAACTTCCAATCTACACTGATACCTTTTTGTCACAGGTTTGAATTCTGGTTATTTGCAGAAGGTCTTTGTGAGAGGACTGAAGCAGCAGGCCATCTCTGCCCAGCACTGTGTGCCCAGAATAAATCAGCACACTGCTGATTTTCCACTGCTGTGGGAAATTGTTCTGATTCAGTTAGCACAACATGAGGTTTCCTGGACCCAAGTATAGAACACAGTATGGGATGGAGACCAAAAATCAATGGAGCACAGCAAACAGAATTGTAGGAAATTAGGCACAACTATTGTGAAGATATGCAACAAATCTTCAACTACCATTTTTATCAATAAGGGCTGCCTCTGGATCTTTGGTTATCTGTGAAACCCCGATCATCTTATTGCAGAATATAGTCCATTTGCAGGAGTGTTGTAGAAAGGACTGGGCTCAAAACCGTCTGGGGCAGGGGAGAGTTCTCATATGAAGGACTGTGTTGTCAGTGGGAATTACAGCATCATCTCTAGTGCTCCTCCTCACTGGTTCAGCATATAGGCATGGGTGTGCTAAATTGTACCCTAGCTCAGGTACAGATCTGGATGTTTAAAACACTGAAGGCAAGTAGTGTAGCAGCTGTCCAAGGATGGCCCTTCATCATGCAAATTTGTTAGACCCGAACCATTTCTGCAGATGTTTGTCAGACCCATCTGAGCTTCAGTGCCACCCTACACTGCCTGCAGCTTCAACCATAACCAATAGGCAAGAAACTCTGAGTAACTTTCTAGCAGCCTCTGTTCCATATCACTGCTTATAGAAATGCATTGGTAAGTAAGGTTGAAAAGCTACCAGATTTGTATGAAATCAGTATTGATTCAGGACTAAAGTGAAACCATTTGCGAAGAACACTTTGTAGGACTCGATTTTGATCTAAGAGTGTCGATATTCCTTGGTGTGATAGTCTAAATCAGCATTTGGTAAAAGTCCTGGGAAGTTGTCTAACATACCACAGTGACTGTGGATTAAAAGCAGTATTGAGTTCCATCAGTTTCCTGTTTTACAGATGTGAATTTAAATGATCACTGCCTCAACGCTCCTTTAAGCGTGTTCTCTTAAACAAAGGAGTATTTCTTCTACTCCCCTGTTGCAGGTCATGGCAAAAGAAGAGTTGCCGGGCGTTTTGATTCTGGATATAGGAGGAACTCATGGTGTGCTAGAAAACCTTGCAGCGCTTTTGAGGAAACACTTTCACCTTATCACCATGAAGGAATTTCTTGAAAACAAAGAAGAAATGAGCAAAAAAATCCAATCTGTTTTTGTGTTTGAGTGCAGGCCAACCATTGACCGTGAACTTCTAGAAAGCCTGCCTAATTTAAAGGTAATTGGAAACTCTGGGGTTGGAGTCGATCACTTAGACTTGAAAATGATCTCTGGCTTTGGCATAAAAGTGACCAACACCCCACACGCCGTGGCAGACCCAACAGCAGACATAGGAATGGCCTTGATGCTGGCCTCTGCTAGAAGACTAGTGGAAGGTAATGTTTTAAATTTTCCTGGATAGCTACTTGACTCTTATTCTCACTGCTGCTCCACCCCTGACCATGAAATAACATCTCTTTCTCTGTGATGTTTTCTCACTATTGCATCTTGTGGACCCTCAAGTTCTTTGTACTAAAGCTTACAGAGATCTCTGGCTGAGCTGGAATTTGTAGCCTTCACCCCAACTCAAGCAGTGAAGCTGCTTTGGGTTTTGATCCAGGAGTGAAATGCTGAGATTTACCCCAGTTTAAAAAAAAGGTGAAGTCAATGCTTTCAGGGTGGTAAGTGTCAAAGAAGCTATTTTTGAACTTCTGAGAAAATGCACCAGCCATGGAAGAGTTACTTCCCTGAGGAAACATTCCTCCCAGCACAACACCCAGCCAGGACCCTGCTGTGTTACTGATTCCTGTCCTGGCTGCAGGAGTTGGCACCATCCAGGTCCTTCTATGAACTGGTCAAAATTAGCAAGGATGTTTTTAAGGGGTGCTCCAGAACCCCTCTGCTGTGATGGTGATAACCTTTTCTTTCCCCCACACCGATGTTTATGGCTGATTTGTGCCCATTCAGCATGTATTTACATTCAGGCTACCAGATTGCGGTTTCTCCAGACACGAAGCATTTTGCTGTTGACTGGCTGGGAGTGGAAGTAACCAAAGCGACGCTTGGGATCATCGGGATGGGCAGCATTGGGTACAAAGTGGCTCAGAGAGCCAGAGCCTTCAACATGAAGATCCTGTACCATAACAGAAACCGGAGGTAAAAACATCTGGTTTCTGCGTGTAATTATTCAGGGGACAGTGATGGAAGCCACAGCTCTGCTCTGTGTCCCTGGTCTCCCTGTCAGCACTTGTGACACCACTTTCTGACTTTGGCTCCCTACTGCTCCCCTCAGGAAGCAGTTCCCCCTCACGTCCTGCACTTGCTCTGCCATGGTTAGCTACTAGATGTTTGGAACAAGGCCTGTGTAACCTTTCTGAAGATGTTGTCCAGGCAAACCAGGCCTTGTGTCTTCATGGTGTCGCCTGTCCTGTCAGACTCTTCTTCAGGCTTCTGGCAGCATCCCTGGTCCAGCCAGTCTCCTCAGCCTAGCCAGATCACTCATCACACCTGCACCAATGACATAGGTCATAATTTCTCATAGATTTGTAGATTCCTTTCTTTGACACTTCACTTCCTCTTCAATTCTTTTCAAGCACAAATCCAAACTTACATGTCAGACCAGAAAAGATCCCACAGGGATTGGCATGGACACAGAAGAGAAGAGGGGGGTCTGACTACATCCCCAACCTCCTATACCTAGTATCATCTCTATGCTTTTCATGCATCACTCCTTCAGTGTCCCACCACTCCTCTCACCTCTTGCTCCCTCTAGCCCACATCCTTCCTGCCTCCCTTCCACCATCTGCACCAATCAATGTCTTTTCCTTTAAAGTTGTCCTTAAACCTCCCAGTCTCAGTGCTGTTCTGATTGTTAAAGTCTGATTGATTGTTAAAGCCAGTTAGAAATACTTGTGCCAGTTTGGGGTGTGTGTGTGTATGTTTTTCCTTCAGAAGAAAGGAAGAGGAAGAGGCTGTTGGTGCCCAATACTGTGAGAAGATGGAAGACTTGCTGCAGCAGTCTGACTTTGTTATGTTGGTTGTGAACCTGACTCCTGAGACTCACAAACTGATTGGGAAAAAGGAGCTGGGTCTGATGAAACCCACAGCTACTCTTATAAACATCAGCCGAGGTAGGATGATCTGAAATCACTATTTGTGGCTCCACACTGAACGTTGTGCTTTGTTTGATTATGTTGACATTCACCTCTCCAACCTCAGTCTATGATATCCCTCTGTTGTTTGGGCCATGAAGTATCTGGTGGTCTACAAATGAGTGACTTATTGTGGACCATATGCTATGGAAATTAGGGATGCTCAGCAGATGTTCAGTTCTCTTTAGCCTTATCCTAAAGACAGGGGTTTTAGTGGAAATAACTGAAAGGTTTATCATCAGCGAGGATGAATGGGGTACAAGGGAAAATATTAAGTAACATTTGGAACAGCTGTGTAGAAATGAAGCCTCAAATGGTATGACAGACCTGTTGGCACTGAACAAGCATACTAGAAAGACAATAGTTTCACTAAATAAAGCAGAGACAAAAGAGTGGAAAGCCTTAAGAGTTTAAATGATTTGTCTATGATAATACAGGAAGTGTCAAAATGAGGAAAAGACTGAAACTGGTCTCATGCCAAGAAAAGCCTTACGCAGCGGACCATAATTGTCCTATAATTAAAGATTAATAAATAAAATCCTAGGTTTGGTTAATGGTTATTAGAAAGGCATTCTACTTTCTAAAAAGATGAAGATCCTGTAATTTTTCTTACTAAACCTGAGACCTTTCCCCACTCCCAAGCAAAAATGTGTTCATTAACTTGTCATGATACCAAGATTTCATTTCAATGCAGGTGCAGTTATTGATCAAGATGCATTGGCAGAAGCTCTCCAGAAGAAGGTTATTAGGGCTGCAGCTCTGGATGTGACATACCCTGAGCCTCTGCCAAGGTAAAGAAACCTGTTTCCCATTCTATTCATCTGAGATATTTTAAGCTGTGTGCACAGTGCGCTCATAATCTTGATCTCCCCAGGGAGACTCTCTCACTGTGTAAGGGCAAAATCTCAGCCTGTCTCGCACAATCATAAATAAATGACAAAGGATTGGCCTTTCCCACATCTGTCTGTTCTTTGCCAGCCTGACTGACAGGCAAGGCAATGAGACCAACAGAGAGAAAGAAGAAATGGGTAGGCAAGCTTCCCACAGCTTTCTGCTGGTTTTGTGCTTGTGGCCCTTTTATCTCAACGTGCCACTGCTCTTTCCTGAGGTTCAGTTTCTCACAACTAGCGTAGGAGAGCAGCAGAGTGAGCTCCCTGTGTAATACATTCTGTTCTGTTTCTTGCAGAGAACATCCTTTATTAAGATTAAATAACATCATCATAACCCCTCACATTGGAACTGCAACAATCCAAGCCATCCATATGATGGCAGAAGAAGCAATAGCAAATATGCTGGCTGTTCTCAATGGTCAGCCCATTCCAAGTGAAGTGTTTCCCAAATGATACCACTAAATCTCATGTCTGTGGGAAAGCACTATTTCTTGCAGTATCACTTTTAAACTAAAAAGCAACCTGTTCCTGCACTGCTTGTCACGATACTGCAAAACCGTCATCTCACTCAACTTGATCTGTGCTGTTATTTACAATTCTGAAAAATAAAGTGGAACTAATAAAAGAGATTTGTTTGGAGATTTTAACTGAGCGGTTACCTTGTATCTTCAGCCTGTTATTGCAGTGAATACCCCATGAGATACGGGATTCGAATGTCATTGAGTTATATAATGCCTGTGTGTGGGTGGGAGCCAACTCACTGTGGGGGTGGGGAGAGGCCGGGCCAGCCCCACAAGGTCGGGACAGCGGCGGCACCTCCGGGCCCTGCGCCGGCCGCTCCGCACGGACCGGGCCCGGCCCGCCGCCGGCCCGCGCCACGCCCCCTCGGGCCTCTGATTGGCCGCGGGGCACGTCACTCTGGCCTGGAGGGCACCGAGTGGCCAATCAGCTGGCTGTCCCGGCTGGGGGGCGGGGCCACGCTGGCCAGACCCTATAAAAGCGGTAACGGGGGTGGGGGTCGTGTGGGGTCGTTTGTGTTGCAACAGGCGGCGTGTGAGCCATCGGATCCTCGGCTGTAACTATTTTTCTCTTACGCTCTTTCTTTTCTCCTCTTCTTGCTCTCTCTTCTTCCTTTACTCTTATCTTTACTGCTCCTTAATGTCCCTTGGGTAACTTAAAACCAGTGAGTTGTGCTTTAGTAAGCTGGTGCACTGATTGCCTTGTGGTGGCTGCTTCTGTGGACTCGCTCTTTGTGCTGGTGATGCCTCAAGGTTTGGTGTGTATTTTGTAGATCCTTAGAGTTTCTTGCCCACATATTACGTGGTGTTAGACGTTACTAAAGTTATTTTCTCGCGTGTTCTTAAGTTTTCTGAAGGTCACGGTGTTTTGCAAAGATAACTTGAAGACAAAACAAAAGAAGAGTCCAGAAGCCTTGGAGCTGCTCCAGGGGGGCAAAGCTTAGGACCCTTGTGGGTGGGACACCAAGGGAAATGGGAATCATGATTGGCTATAAATACCTTATATGTTAATTATTGGAAGATTATAAAAACTGTTACATCTCTCGGGACGGGGTTCATTCAGCCTTGCAGAGGTGTGCACCTCCGTGGGAGCTCCCAATAAAGGTATTTATCTGTCTTTCTCCGTTAATGTTTCTCTGAGTGCCTATTTTCCAGGATTCTAGGCATCATTTTGGTGAAATATTTCTGCCTTGGTTATATGCCATCCCTGTAAAACCTTTGGCTAAACTGTTTATTTTCTCACTAAGTTAAAGGAAATTCTCTTAGAGAAAGCGTGGCACTGTTTTTTCTGTACGTGAATTCGAGGTAATAATGAACGAAAGGCTTTTTAAAAGTTTGGTTCTTTTGAAGCCTTAAATATAAGTAATATTCCCAGTTAAGCGTGAGGCTTCGAACTTCTGCTCCCAGTACTTGCTGCTACTCAATGATAAGCAAGTACACCATACCACTCTCAAATCTATTAAAGATGAATGAGCATTAATTCCCAGCAGAAATCTAACTGTATCGTGACACACATTTCAGCCAATATTACAATATTCTACTTTTATATCAAAACACTGAAGAAATGTCCTTTGAAGAGCTTGTAGGAAGAGCTCTGCGTAGTCTATGTGTTGAAGCTACGCCAGTCATTGAAAATGTATCTTTGATTTTCCTGAGGTGATCCTTTGAAAAACAAAGTAAGTCCCAAGAGATTTAATTCCTCCATGCAGAAAAAAAGTGATGCTTTTATCTTGACTGGCCATGAAACAATGGTAGATCTACCACGAGAATCACACGGGTGAGGAGGGCACAGCCTAAAGCAAAATAAGTGCTCAGTCCCAATCTGCAGAACAAGGCCAGGCTTTTCTCTTATGTTTTCTTTCCTATGATCAAGCAAAAAAGTCAGAAAATTCAGTAAAGTTTTTGTCACCTCCATAGTCAGGAAGCCTTTCAATTATTTTGCAGTGTGGTCAGGCTTCTTGAATGAATGGTAAAATGAAGTTTTAGTACAGGAAGTGTAGACAGGCCAAGAATTTTAGACATTCACATGCAAATAGTGAAATGCTACTAACAAGGCAACAAAAAATATTGCTATAGGGAATTCCAAGATCTTCAGCCCTTGAACACTCCCCGCACAGTTCTCCCCAAAATTGCTATAGAAAATCAAAGGCAGCTATAAATAGTCTATTAAAAAAAAAAAAACTCGAAAACTAAACCCAAAACACTAGTAAACAACAAAACCCCAAAGCAACTGTCAATTCACAGACCCTCTGGGAACCAAAACCAGAGGGTTTCTCAGTGACTCCTGAGAAAAAAAAAAACCAACTAGTTTTGAATGAGTAAATCCTTCTTGGAAAAAACTTGCCTAAGCATCTATTATTTTGTCAACTTACAATAGGCTCAGAAGAAGGCACTGCAGTCACTTCAGGACAGAAGGCTGCACAAATCTCTGAAAGGAAGCATTTAAAAATTAACCTGGTAACTCATGATGAAACTGTGCCATTTATTTTCATTAACTAGATTTGGTCCAACATTTTTCTGAACTACTTAGACAAGGTAATTTGTGATTTCAGGGTAGCAAAGGAGATTCAATGCACCAGACTATTGATGGTCTGAAACTAAGTAATTAATGAGAAGTAATTGTGTTTTGAGCATGGTGGCAGTAATAGGAAATCTTGGAGACCATGGAGGACAGAACTTGTTCAGGCCTGAGTGTGTGAATATCTGTGTGTGTGTGCATGTACACCTGTGTGTATGTGTATAGTTAGTAGCATATTTAAAAGAGCTGCTTTCTTGTCTTGGTTTGCTTACTTTCCTATCTAAATCTGTGGTTTTATAGGATCTCTTGTCATAGATGTCATGAAACAGGACATTCTTTAAAATGTCTGGAAATAATTGTATGTCTTTCTTCTGATGCTTTGTGTCCTTCTTTTTAGTGCAGATCATGGAAAGAGAACTACCTGGGCTTTTGGTAAATGAAATTGGTGGCACACATGGGATACTGCACAGCCATGTGCCGTTCCTGAAGAAACATTTCTACCTCATCACCATAAAGGAATTGCTTGCAAACAGAAAGCATTTAAGTAGAAAGGTTCAAGCAATCTATCTGTGGTGGCACAAACCAATCATTGACCAAGAGCTCCTGCAGAGCCTGCCAAACTTGAAAGTGATTGCGAATTCAGGAGCGGGGATGGATCACCTGGATCTGAAACTTATAGCCAGCTTTGGTGTGAAGATGGCTAATGCTCCTCATGCTGTGTCCAGCAGCACGGCAAATGCTGCGATGGCTTTGCTGCTAGCCTCTGCCAGAAGGCTGGTGGAAGGTAACAGCTCAATTCTTTTGTGTCTTCTAAAAGTCATACAAGACTTGCCTGCCATTAACTTGACTTTTCTTAGAGTTATCTGTAGTGCAATGTGAAAATCTAAATATGTTGCCTTGGCAAATAGAACAATAGGTAATTTCATATATTTTATGTGTAATAAATATACTTAAAATTATTACACTACACACAGACATACACAACTATATTTCAACCAGGTATAAATAAAATCAATACAAATTTAGTTTTCACAGGGTTGAAAATGCTCGAACAGAATCTAATCACATTTAATTCAAATACAAATTTCTGCTTTATGGACCAAGTGTTCCTAGAAACTGGAACTAGTTTTTAAAATAAATATGGCTGTAGATTTAGTTTAACAGTTTCAAGTAAGCAACAAACTGAAGTGTTCTTTCTACATACAAAAACTTTAAATTTTGTTATGTTCTTCAGCAGTGCATTTTCAGTGACTGACATAAGATGTGCTTTTCAATGTGAAAGTGTTACAATGCTATGACCAAAAGTGGGCGGTGCCAAAGATCTGAGGATTGCTGCACTCACAGCCTGGCACAAGAAATTAGGGTGTGGGAGGCAGCAGTGGAGCAGAGCAAGGGTGTACGGAATCATAGAACATCCGGAGTTGGAAGTGGCCCACAAGGCTGATAGAAGCATAGGCACATTCTTGGGGACTGAAATGGATTGGTGCAGAATTGGGACATTTCAGAGGCATTAGTAACAAAGCAGCCTACTCCTGTTTCTGCTTATAACACCCTTTCTAGTTTCTTACACAATTTATTCTTGCTATTCCCCCAAACAGGCCTACCCTTGGCTTGGTTAGAATGCCTCCTGCTTCAGGAAAAGGTTCTCCAGATTTATCCTATTAAACTTACCTGACTTTGACTTGCCACCTGTACCACAGGATTCACAGAAATTCAAAGGAGACTTGACTCCCTCTAAATCTGTTTCTACCTCACAAATAGGGGACAGATTAAAAGGGAGATTAATTTCTTGTTCATATCTACATAACCTATCCCTGGTGACATTTCTGATAGCTCTGCCCTCACATGACTGAGGTTTTTTTCTGAGTCTTTTTTTATATACTTTCACTATATTCTCCTTATGTTTTAAAAAAGCTGGCAATATCAGAAGACTGAAATATCAAAGCTTGTCACCTTCCTATCAGACTAATAAGTGCTGGCTCTGTGTATATAACTCTGTTTTATGTGTTGTAGAAAATTGTGCAGGTTTAGCAGATAATTATGGAAATTACCATAGTGATTTTTAAAGCAGTTTCACTTTTCTTTCCAGGGAGGGTGGCAAATGTGAACAGGAAAGTTCTTCTTATTCTAAATAAAGCAAATCAAATATGGTGTTCTCCACGTGACATTTCCAAACTCTGTATTGTTACTGGCAGTAATTATTTTGATTGTTAATGAAAAACAGAGCAATATTTTCATAAGCCTAAAACAGTAAAAGGATTTTTGGGAGAAATGACATCAAAAGGCATTTTGTAGTACGGTGAGAATAATGGGAATGTCATATATACGTGTAGCAGGGAAAGATGATATATTAGGGAGTTACCTGGGATGTTACAAAATCATGTGTTTGTAACCATTAGAAATGTGCTGTAGTACCACAAATTCAGCCTCTTTTGCCTTGTTCCTCTGTGTTGGACTCCATTCACTTTTCATATTTGAGTGTTTTTCTTGCAGTCCATCACATTGCAATTTCTCCAAGTTTGGATTACTGTGAAGCTGATATTCTGGGAATTAAAGTTACTGGAGCTACTCTGGGGATCATTGGCATGGGCAGGATTGGATATAAGATTGCTCTGAGAGCCAAAGCATTTGAAATGAAGATTTTGTACCACAACAGGACACGGAGGTAAAGATATGTCTTGACCTTAATTGCAGCAGAAAATCTTTTCCAGATAGCCAGTATTTTCTTTTCAAGGAGTTACATCAGAAATATAGCAAGAAATGAAGAAATAGGGCCAAGATTAAAACAAAACAAACAAACAAACAAAAAGAATGGTTGCTTTAAATCAGTCCTGTAAAGTTTAACTTGGTGATTAAACACTTGGAAACTAAATTTATGTTTTATATTAGAAATTTCAAGGTTTCCTGAAGATGTGAGCAGAAAAATGGAAATCAAGCTTATACTTTTTTTTTTAATTCCTATTATATTATAGTGACACATAACTCTATTTTTTGTTTATTTTTACCCCGTATTTTGAGGGGTCTTATTGAAACTCAGTGTGTGGAAAACTAGGAAACATATACTTGGCACAATATGACTGAGAGCTGTTCTTTTAGCAAGTGTTTAACCTTATTTCACCTTTTTCTTCTAGCCCCTCCTAACTGGTGTATCTGGGAATCTTATCCTTGTTAGACATTCGGCACAGGGGTACCTCACTATAAAAGTGAGCAAGATCCCCACATGCAACTTGAGACCCTTGCAATTAGGCAAGGTGCAGACAGTGAGCAGAACAAGTATTTACTGCTATAAACCATGACCTACTCTGAGAGAACTTTACTCTTCTCTGGTTGAAAGGAGAAACTGCAGTGTTAGGACATCTGGCTTTCAGTGATTTTCTTCATATACAGTCTGCAGGAGGGTCACTGCTCTAGCTAGCCCAAGGCAAATCACAAGGGTGTATGAGGCCAAAAATTTTTAACCTTGCTTGCCTTTCCTGTTACTTCACAAAAACAGCTGAGCAAACTCCCATTAAAAAAAAAGTACTAGTGAACACACTCCTTAAGATATTTCAAAATTTCTTCATAAACCACAAAAAAGAATGAAAAAGGCACAAATCCTTTTATTCTTCTTCCCTGCCACCCCATGGATCATCACTAACTCCAGCTGTTTAATATTTTTCAGTCTTTAAAGTAATATTTATGTAAGAGTGCTGTGATGAATGATCAATGCACAGTGCAACAGACATTAAAAGTCTACTTATTTTAAAGTACATTTATACTTCAAGCTAATATGTTGAGTCAAGATGCACTCTGCATGCTACAAAATTAGCTGTAGTTCCAGTCTGTTCCTCTCCTACTTATTCTCTGATCGTTGAGCTGAACATTGAAAGAACAATGAAGTACATGTGTTAGGAGACACATGTTCCAAAGTTACACTGAAGTTATTTTCTTAGTGTGACTTCTTTATTTCTAGATTAGGGAGGGGATAACTTAAAGCCCTTCTGTTGCAATCAGGAGCAGAAAATTGTACACAGGTTCTCCTGTCATTGCTTCTTTAGTTCCCAAAGTTCAGGCAGCTAAATTTCCAAAGAATGGGAGAAATAGCAAGTATTCCTTTTGATTGTGAAAAATTAAAACTAAAAATCTCTCTCTACTTTGGTAATTTTTTTCCGCTGAACACTTAATTCTGTAAAAGTCCTGGGGCAGCCAGGAGACTCGCACAGAGCTGCCTGGCTGATTTTACTGCTAAAAAAGTGACAGGCTTACTGAGAGTGCCAACAGGTTGAGGACTCCAGCATGCTCAGAGCTCCCAAGTACCTCTGCTCTGGTTTGAGCAATGACTGCTTCTTGCACCTCCCACGCAGGGGATTCTGGAGAATGGACCATGTGCTGCTATCTGCTCCAGTGCTTAGCCTTAATCCATTTGCAGACTTCATAAGAAGCCCCTGGATCCTGCACCACAGGCATACAATCCATCCCCTGCTGTGGGCCATGAAGCCTTTCAGAAGAGTCTAAACATTCAGCTGAGACTAAATTCACCTTTATTTGCCACCTGTTTGCTACATGGATGTGATAATCAGATCCTTTAGTTTGTGTGCTGGTAACATCATTAAGAAAATATTTTCAAGACTGATGCCCTGAAAGCCTTCTTCTCCTACTAGGAAAGCGCAAGAGGAGCAAGCTGTTGGTGCCACCTACTGCAAAAAGATAGACAGCTTACTCCAGCAGGCAGATTTTGTGATGGTGGTGGTGAGCCTGACACCTCAGACACGCAACCTGATTGGGAAAAGAGAGCTGGAGCTGATGAAACCCACAGCTACTCTGATTAACATCAGCCGAGGTACCACCCAGCACGGCTGACTGGCCAGCTGCTGCTGTGTTACACACAGCACCTCGCTGCAGCCTCTACACAGCTGGTGCATGCACGGAGGACAGATGAGGCATGCGAAAATTCCTCTCTCCCCTTCCCTTCTCTTTTCACTCTGGGCTCGTTACCCGCGAGTTGCACTCAGAGACACTCTTATTCCAAACCAGGTGCAGTAGTCGACCAAGAGGCGCTGGTGGCGGCTCTGCAGGCTGGTGTTCTCGGGGCCGCGGCTTTGGATGTTACCTACCCAGAACCACTGCCCAGGTTGCTGTCTCTGCTTGTTTCTTGGGAAGGATGGGTGAGCCCTGCCGAGGCTGGAGGAATCCCTGCAGCAGGCAGGGACCTGGCCCAGGCAGCCCCGGCCCCCTCCCAGGAGTGGGGATTTGGGTAAAAGTGCCGTGCATACGAATAGATGCAGCCCAGATGTTGGGGCTGATAACAGGCCCAGGTGCCAGGAAACAGCAGGAGGCAGGGAGTACGTTAGACCACCCCTGTGGAATCACCCTGTGAAGCTGCAGCAGTGCTTCACTTGCAAATTACTTTATTAGAAAGGTGCCACGAATGGGTGAAAGCTGTTTGAGCCATCTCTTCTGAGACCTGCTGCGTTGCTCCGAGGTGTCCTTCCCCACAGGCTTCCTTCTACAATACAAGGCTGAAGTACTGCAGAGCTCTTGGGCCCAGAGGCTTCTTAGCTTCTGGAAAAAGACACCTCTACCAGGATGGTGTCTCTTGGAGTTAATGCAGTGCTGGGGGCATTTTGGGTTTGTGAGGAGTTTAGTCATGGTATGCCTGTGTGGGAATGAGTAACTACAGCTCAGACCATTGTGTAGGGAGAATGTGTCAGGAGGGCTTAATCCTCTCTTCTCACATAGTTCAAATTGCTGCCTAATGGCAAAAATCTGTTTCTGGAGAAAAGTGCACAGTATAAACTCCTAACATGTCCTTTTATGGTCCAAAATTAGTTCAACACAGGTGATCAGGTTCTGTGGGTCTAAGTGGGACTTGTAAAGTTATATCAAATTAACTTTAATACAGTGCAAAAGCTAAAGTAGGAGTCCTCTTTATGTGGATGAACAACTGTAGGTAACTTAACTCTTTTTTCTTTTCTTCCAGAGATCATCCCTTGTTAAAATTAAAGAATGTCCTTATAACACCTCACGTCGGCAGTAAAACAGACAAGGCCACTTACATGATAACAGAGGAAGCAGTTGAGAACATACTCGCAGCTCTGAATGGTCTCCCCATACCCAGTGAAGTGCTTCCTAGCTGATGTACAAAGGATAATGCATCTCTCTTTTTATTCTTTTCCCCCATCAGCCCTAGAGGTTTTTATTCTTATGTTTTCCCCACTGAGACAAACCTATTCCAAGTGGGCACAGAAAGCTCTGACTTGGTCTCATTGAAAAACAGCTTTTACATTTTAATTTTCTTGCAAATTGGAGGAATACACTACTTTTCCCTTCCAAACCTAGACAGATGTATGCAGGCTTTTAGTGGCTCTAGGAAAACAACTTCTGATTGCCAGCACGCTTCTTGCTAGGGCTCCCTAGTCCTAAAGAAAATGTCTTTAGATTACATAATCCACTTTGTTCCCATTCTATTAGCTATCTAAAACATCAAAGTAAGCTACCTGGGCAGAAATACTATCAACTTTCCATATGGAAGTCTCCATTTAAAAGAGTCCCTGAGACACAAAATGCTGAGTCAGTCTTCAGAAACATACCCAGAATCACTTAGTTAAAGCAGACTGGATTTTAGAGGACAATGTAAAGTACTATTACTAAGGAAAATTATTCTTCAAGATGAACATGCTACTTTGTTTGTAATACCAAATTTACATGCTGTCTTACCTCCGGATCTTCAACTTCCCTCAAATACGTGGAAGAACACTTGGAGCCCTCTAAACCTTCAGCACTGTTCTGTACATTATTGGAAACACAAAGGTCTATAAAAATACACAGAGCATTAAATCCAGGTCTATACATTTTCCTTTGCATTACTGCTTCTAGACATCTGCAAGAATAATTATATTTGAAACAACATATAACAGTTTTGCTACTGTAAAGAGAAAAACTGACCGTTTTTGGTTACTGCTGTTATAAAAAATATCAAAATCCCATGGCTTTTCTTCACTAGAAATAGCACCTATATTAATCATTCAGATTCCACAGGAAAAAAGTAGCTTTAAATAGAAGAATTTAATTCCACCTCACTCAATCTTGGTAGGAAACAGTTTGCCGTCCTCTCAGTCGTGTTTATGTACTTTCTGTTGTCTAATACAAGTCCAAAAGACAAATAAACCAATCCACAACTCAAAGTGGCAGTACTATGCCTTTTATCATGAAGGATGACTTTATGAATACTATGATTATTTAATCTATCTGTAAAAATTTATAGCAAAGTAGCCATTAAGTGCAGCTAGGATTTTGCGTGAAGTCTCCTGCTTTTTAGAGCCATTTCCACTGCCCTTGCCTTGCAGATGGTTATCACAGGTATTTACCAAAAGACACTTCCTTCCACCAGTTCAATATTGGATGATGTTGCCAACTCTGGCAGGTCAGGGACACAAGATACTGCAGCTTTTCAGGAGCAGTGAGTTGGTTGTCATGAATTTCAAGACTGCCCCAGGTGCCTTCCTTTTCTCTTAGGTACAGATGCCCAGTATGCCTTTAATTGTCACCTGTAGGACCTTGAAAAAATAGGTTGTTTATTCTTTCAAAATAAAAGGCAAAGCAATAAATTAAAGAGCTGGAAAAAATGTTGTGATAAACTAATATAGCAAAGAGAAAAAAATACATTTTATTAGATCAGTGTCCTAAAACTGGAAAAAACACCCACAATTTTGCACATGCAAACTTTTCTCCAGCTGTGAAGCAGCAAACAATCAGATACAGTGCTTGATTTCACTTCTATTTCCTTGAATTTTCTTGGAGTTTTACTGCTATTTCTGTAGGTATTTCAAGAATCTTGGCTGATTAGTTTCAGAAGTGCTCCCTGCTAGTGGGGTGCTTTAGACAGGGAGACACAGCTCTAAACAACAGGATGCCTGTCAGTCACTGGAGTGATGGGTTGGCTCACACGCAATACACTCAATCTCATGATTACTAAAAATGGATCGAAAAATGCAGTGGCTAACTGAGTGATGAGATGATCCACTATAGTTCACTCTGTTGATTCAGATTTTTTTTAAACATTTTGGTGGGCAAAAAGTACATGATCTGGAATAAAGTGCTGCTATAGTAATCCACTGGGAAAGCTGGCCTTACCTACAGCAAACTGACAGGCTAGTGATAGCACTTTATAGTCAGTGAAAACAAATGCACCACTTGGTTTGTACTTTCCTGAAAGAATAAGCTCATGAATATAGATTTCCTGTATATAGCTTTTTCCTACAAATCCTGATCACACATAATATTGCCATGTAACACATAATGTAGACATAGGAAATGTATGTTCTTGTCCAGTTTCATACTTAAGCTAGTCTGTACAACCCAGCTGGGAAATGTATACATTACATTACACAAAGGGCTTGGAGGGTAATGCAATACTTCAAAAGCCTAATCCTAAGAAACAATTATTATGCAAGAACCTTGTTAACACTGCAGGCATCAGCTCGCCCTGCAGGATTACATGGACACCAAATTTAATGATGGGGATAAAGTTCACAGACTATGCAATACTTCTCTCTGCATAGCCACAGACCCAGTTCAGAGTGCTTTGTACAATGCTTGTATGACCGATCCCCTTCTATTACACACACAGCAACACAGTGTGATTTAGCTTAACACACTACATGGAGGTCTGTGAGGTTCTCTACAAATTAAATCTACTTAGAAGATGATTGTGCACTGGTGCAACTGACTTCTTCTGTCACATATGTTGTTATACAGATACATCTCCTATAGAGATGAATCAGCTCCTGAACTGTAGCTTTAAAATTAGATGTTCAAGTTGCACAAAAAGATCTTGAAGCCGTCTGATTCTCTCCACATCTAACCACATAACACACCCATTTTCTTCACATTTTATGGTATTTCCTGGATTTTTGCTTAAAAAAGAGTATCATTCCTTTAACTTTTTTTGCTCCTTTGACAAATTGTTTCTGCATTTTACTCATTCACATTTGTTGATTTGATATACAAAGGAAAAAACTCTGGTGTTGTGCTTCCCACCTTTTTTTTTTAACCTTCAGGACTAAAATGTGTGGGTAGGCCTCCTTCCTCAATTCATAGGGAGAATAACTTGTGTCTTTGAGAGGGACTTTACAATGGTCCCTTGATCTTAGGTAACAGTGAGCAGCAAGTTAAAAGATCACCCATTGCATCTTATCAACAAAGCAGTTTGAAAGTTTTAGATGTGAAACAGGTAATGTGTAAGCATTTTATAGTTTGTTGGGTTTTTTTAAGGAAGAAAATTCAAGTAGAGTTAACCGAGAATCGAGTTAATATGCTGTAACTCCAACTTTCTAGTTAATGAATTTTTTCTTTAAGGTTTAACTGTCTGAACTCGAAATTCATGTAAGCAAATGATACTCAGAAATCATACCCAGGAAAACAGTATATGGTTTTGTATAATTATTATGAAATGTTATTATATTTTATCTTTTCGTTAGTAATTTTATAGAGGATTTGGTGGTGTGTCCAAGCCCCCGAGCAGCTCTCACTACAAAAGCCAGGCCAGGCATCCTCTCCAGTGGCTGCTGACCACGTGCACAGCGAGGGGGATCACTTTGACACAGCCTTAGTGAACTGAGTACTCAGGCTGTGCTTCCCAGCCTCCATCACTGGGTGTGGAGGTTGAGAGAGGTGATTCTTCCCCTCTGCTCTTGCAAGACCCCAGCTGGAGTGCTGTGTCCAGATCTGAGGTCCCCAGCACAGGACAGACTGTGTTCCTCCTGTTGGAGCAAGTCCAGAGAAGGGACAGCAAGGGACCAGAGGCCTGGAGTATCTGTCCTGTGAGGAAAGGCTGAGACAGCTGGAGTTGTTCAGCCTGGAAAAGAGAAGGCTCCAGGGTAACCTCGTATCAGCCTTCCAGTACCTAAAAAGGGCCTGCAAGAGAGCTGGAGAGTGACTTTTTATAAGGGTTTGTACCGAGAGACAAAGGGGGAATGGCTTTAACCTGAAGGAGGGTGGGTTTAGTTTTGATATCAGGAAGAAATTCTTTACTCAGAGGGTGGTGAAGCGTAAGAACAGGTTAGCCAGAGAGGGTAAGGGACATTCCTCGAAGTTTTCAAGGCCAGGTGGGATGAAACTTGGAGCAACCTGATTTAGTGAAAGGCATCCCTGTCCACAGCTGGAGGGTTGGAACTAGATGATCTTTAGGGTTTCTTCCAGCCCAAACCGTTCTATGATCTACAGTGCAAGTAACCCCATCAGGAAAATTTTCATGCATTTCTCATCTGGGATAGGCACAGGACTACCTGTAGCCAGGAAAACAGCTGCAGTGACTGAGGACCTAAGCCTGCCCCCAGTTCCTTTACTCTTAGAGGTTTTGAGGGTATTCCTCTAGGTTGGAAAAAACCTTCAGGTGTGCAATGAGAGCTGTCATTGGTGTTCGCTGGTCAGAGACAACCCTTTGTCCCAGGTTAACTCACGCGCACACAGTGTAATGACCAACCGAGAGAGACCAGACCACAGCTGGCCTTCAAGGACAATGTGGGGGTTGGAGTGGTGAAAAAAAGCCGATTATTTCGAAATCACGAATGCCGCGGAAAACGCGGCAGGCGTCTTAAAAAGCAGACAGCCCTCTGTGAGCTCCCAGGGGGCCCGCCTCTCCTCCCCGCTGGGTGCGGGCAGCCCCGGCCGGTCCCGCTCCGCCCCCGCGGTCCGGGGCGCGGCGGCGGCGAGCGGGGTGAGTGCGAGCTGCGGATGGGACCCCCGGCACGGCACCCTTGGGGCGTCCCTGCGGGCACACTCCCCTTCGTACCTTTAGTCTCACCGGCAGGGCCGCCTCGAGCCGGGGCTCGACCGGCCCTGGGCAGGCAATGCCCCCCGAGAGGTCGCGGGAGGAGAGGGAGGCGCTGGCCCGGCGGTGCGGGACCGGTGTGGGAGCGCCTTGCCTCGGGATGAGGGGCGGCGTGCGGGGCTCCCGTCTTTAACCTGGGGTTACAGTCATGGTTCTTTCCGGGCTCGGCAGAGCGGAGAGTTGTCAGGACGCTGATGGAGACCGGAAAAAAAGAAAGGGTAAACTTACGTTCTGGGACTAAATCGGTAATTCCAAAGTTCACAGTTGAAAAATTATGGCTCTGTTAAGGTTAAATGAGATTTTTCCTGAGGTAATCTCATCAGTGCTAATTGATAATTTAATATAGCTGCAGAAGTGGCAATCAAAGGCAGAACTTGGGGGCTAAAAGATACCCTTCCATTCGCGTGGCCCCTTTCTTAAATGATCAGGACTTTGGGCTTTAAACGTTGAATACTGAACAGGAGTAACATCTGATAGTTCATTTGCCTAAGTGTTAGCATACTTGGTGTGCCAAAAACAATATTTTCTTGTCTTATTAACAAGATTATATAGAAATTGAACATCCTTCTGATTAACACAGTAAGAACCAAAAAAAGTCCTGCACGTGGGAGGGGTTATCTTTAGCCAACTCTTTCATCAAGTGGGAAAACAGCATGTAATGGAGCCAATCAATTCTTGTTTTTCATTAAAAAAAAAAGATATAATGGATCACTTAAGACCATGTCCTTTTGGTTCTCTGCTTTTGTAGAACATGGAGGGTCAGGAGCTGCCTTATGTGCTAATTGACTCTATAGGAGGGATGTGTGGAGTATATGAAGACCATATTGAATTTCTGCAGAAACATTTTCATCTTATCACGATGAAAGAATATCTTGAAAACAAGACATTTTTCAGCAAAAAGATCAGAGCTATCTATATGTGGTATCACAAACCAGTTGTTAATGAAGAGCTGCTCCAGAGCTTGCCTAACTTGAGGATAGTTGCAAGTTCTGGAGTGGGAATAGATCACCTGGACCTGAACCTCCTCTCCAGCTATGGTGTGAAAGTGTCCAACACTCCATTTGTTGTTTCCACTGACACTGCGGACCTAGGGGTGGCTTTGATGCTGGCATCTTCCAGGAGACTTGTGGAAGGTAATAACTGAAATGGTTTTAGTCTTTTTATAGAAAAGGTAACTTCAAAACATGCAGAAAGCATGTGCTGATGCAAAGGTAAGCTTAAAAGTAGAAATATGGAAAATACGGGACAAGGAAAAACTTGTCTCTCTTGTTGACAATAATTTGCATACCATTTCCAAAAAGGCATATCAGCAAAGTAGATGTGTTCCTTCTTCAGACAGCCCTAAATTCAAGCTTGTTGTCCCTCAGCCCCCGCCTTGCTTTTCAAGTTACAATGCATCTGCAACGTAGCTGGCAATTGGGTGGCCTTCCTGAAAGTCTTGATGATACAATGATCCATCAGTTGCACCGTTCAATATTTACAATGTTGATGACATCCATGGCACTGCCACTTTCATGACCTCTCCCGAGGAACTGCCACGAGTAAGAAGCTGAGGAGCATTTCAGCGGTGCAGTTATCTGTACCGAAGGCAGAGAGAGATGATGGGCAGGTGTGTGATGTACATCCAAGTGGGTTGCTGCTTTGGCCTTAACCCCCTTGCCTGCCAAAGAGAGGCTGGATATGTTACTATCCTAAGCAGGAAATCAGTGTTAGCTGTCATGTGCACAGTGCAGCATTATTCACTTCTTGTCCAGAAACACGGTGACATTATGCTGCTGCTTCTGCCTTGTCCTACAAGAAAAAGTGGGGGGGAAATGTAACCAGATGCTGGAACGTCCTGTAAATGATGTATTTCCTTCTCTTCCTCCTCCAAGGCTATGAGATGGCAATCTCCCCTCACACAGAGTATTTCCCTGCTGACTGGCTGGGGGATGAGGTTTCTGGAGCGACCCTGGGGATCGTGGGAATGGGCACTATTGGTTACAAAGTAGCTGAAAGAGCCAAAGCCTTTGAAATGAATATTTTGTACCACAACAGGACTCAGAGGTAAAGCTGGTCGCAGCTCTGTGGCAACTGTTTTTCTACTGTTTTTCAATGTTTTTTGTATCTTTCACTGTGCTTTGTCTTTTCATCGTGCTCTTTATTTTAGGTGGCAAAGCACACACACTTGTTTCAGGATGGTCATTAATTTCCCAATTTATACAGAAACTAAGTTAGCAAGGAATGGGAGAGATACATCTCATTGGTCTCCCTATGAGTTGCAGCTCCCTGGTCCTTCCTGCCACGGCGGTGGCATTGCAATAAACTGGGGAAAGGAGAAAATTCCTGTGAATTAGGTGAGGCAGGGATTCAGGCAGACACACCTCACCCTTCCAGAGCCAGCTGACAATAAAGAGCATGCCAGTCTGTTTGTTGTCTTCTGGATGAGGTGGATGTGCCCTCTATCCCAGTGCTCCTATCAGGCCCATCCCATCCTATTCTTTTGTGGGAACCTGATGAGGGCCAGGCAGTACATGCCCCAGCCTTGTCCTGATGGAGATCAAATACACTAGCAGATCCTGCAGCTGTGGTTTCAGTGAATCAGCACTGATGCACAGAGCAATCAGGCTGCTGCTGACACAAATTTCTGAAGATTTAACCCCTGCTCTGTCTTGTGGGTTTCCTCAGTAATTTTCACACAAGTTACTTTTCCCAGGGAAGGCAATTCATGTCAAACATCAGAGTCCCAAGAATTCTTGTCACAGCCAGAAGCTATGATACAAATGCATTTATTTTATCATTTATTCAGTGCATTTACATGACATCATTTCTTACTTTCCAACCCTATGGGTATAGTACTGCACATTTGCCTACCATTCACTTGGTATTTTGGGAAAGCGCTTAACATTATCTGTGTTTACTGAGTTTCAGTCAGATAACCAGCCAACTGCTCTGTACTACAGAGCAAAGAAAACAATTAAGAAACCTCTTCTCTAATGGTGATTTGATCTCTTTCTTGTTTCTTGATGCTGGAGTTTAATTTTGGCTTTTTCCGCTCAGAAAAAAGGAAGAAGAAAGTGCTGTTGGAGCCGTTTACTGTAAGAAGATAGATGATTTGCTCCAGCAGTCAGATTTTGTGTTGCTGGCTGTGAACCTAACTCCACAGACACACAAACTGATTGGGAAGAGAGAGCTGGAGCTGATGAAACCCACTGCTACTCTCATTAATATCAGCAGAGGTGAGGTGCAGCATAAATAAAACTGCATTAAGGTTTCCTGGCATGACAAGTCCCGTGGGGAAAAAAACCAACTTCAATATATAGTCTGTCACTCTGAAATGTTCCATAAGTTCTCTGATTATTAGACTATTTCGGTGCCCGTAACTCTCAGTAAAACATTTGAATGTTCCTGTCTGCCTGACCACTGTGCCCCAAAGGATGGTGAGAGAACAGTACGGAATACGAAAATAAACATATCCTTCTTACTGTAACCCAGGTCTGGTAGTGGATCAGGATGCTTTGGTGGAAGCCCTTCAGAACAAAATTATTAAGGCAGCTGCTCTGGATGTGACATATCCTGAGCCTTTGCCAAGGTAAGACATGTATTTAAGTTAGATATGAATGAGTGTATGTGTGAGGTTCAAACTGAGTAAAATTTTGTGTGAAGTTGCATAATTTTGGTAGTGGGAGAGCATGATGGCATGTGCACTAGTCCTGCTGAAACCATGTCCCCAATCCTGCCCCAGCCAAACAAAACTCACACTGACTCATTTGGAGGGTTCGTTGCATAAAATCTCACCAACCTGGGCAGCACTTTGAACTGCTCTGAGCATGCCTGCGTCATGCAATGGGTTTAGTTTTTTTTTTTAATTTCTAATTATTATTTTAAATAGCTCCCTGGCTGCCTGCAGGTGATGAAACGGATAAATGAACGTGCTGCGAGTGACTAGCTCGGCGTTTCTTTTCCTTTCCCAGGGATCACCCTTTGTTAAAGCTGAAGAATGTCGTGATAACTCCTCACATTGGAAGCGCCACCACGAAGACACGCCGCGTTATGATGGAGGAGATGACAGAGAGCATTCAGGCGGGCCTTGCGGGCCTCGCTGTCCCTCGCCAAGTGTCGCCCTAATGTGTCAAAACAGCAATCGGATCGTTTCCCATGTAGTTATTCTATAGATAAAATATATAATGTTGAGTGTATTCAAATAGCCAGCAGCAGCTCTGTGTGGGAAACCTGCAGTGTTTTGTCTTGACCTCCGGTGGAAAAACCCCAGGGCCCGGAGTGTGTGGTAGCCCTCCGTTCCTCAGGGGCCGGGCGGGGCCGCCGGGCCGGCAGGGGGAGCTGCGGGCGGGGCCGGGAGCTGCGGGCGGGGCCGGGAGCGGGTCCGCCATGTGGGGCGGGCGGGGGGCTGCGGCGGCCCTGCCGCGGTGGGGCCGGGCTCTGCACGGCTCCGCCGCCCTGCACGCCTCCAGGAACCTGCTGCTGCGGAAGATGCTCCGCAAAAACAAGTAGGTGTTGCGGGGCCGGGCGGTCTGTGGGTGTGGGTGCCCCGGCGCGGTGCCCGGGTGGGCCAGAAGGCCGTCCTGGCTGCGCCAGCCGTGTGAGGGCAGCAGGACCGGGGCGGTGGCAGCGGTGAGGCCGCCCCTCGAATCTGTGCTCGGTTCTGGGGCCCGCGCCTCCAAGGAGGACACTGACGTGCTGGAGCGGGTCCAGGGAAGGGCAGTGGAATGGGTGAAGGATCCGGAGCACAGGTCTGAGGAGGCGGAGCCGAGGGGGCTGGGGGTGCTCAGGCTGTTCGGGGGAGACCTTACTGCTCTATATAGCTCCCTGAAAGGAGGGTGTAGCCAGGTGGGGGTCCGTCTCCTCTCTCAAGTCACAAGCAACAGGACAAGAGGAATCCGCTGCAAGCTCTACTGAGAGGTTTAGATTGAATATTAGTAAAAATTTCTTGCCTGGAAGGGAAGAAAGGTCAAGCAGTGGAACAGACTCCTCAGGGAAGTGTTTGAATCACCGTCCCTGGGAGTGTTCGGAGAACATGTAGGTGTGGTGCTTGGAGGCATGGTTTGGTGGTGCACTTAGCAGTGCTGGGTGAATGATGATCTTAGTGGTATTTCCAACCTTAATGGTTGTCTAAAGAAACCTTAGAGTTGTTTCCCCCTCCTCCCCCTGCTGTCTGTGTGCAGCTTCAGCTGCGGATGAAAGGTGTTGCTCCTGCATCCCAGCTGTGGGGAAATACAGTCCTGTACATGAAAACCTGGGTGTTGTATGCCTGCGAGCAGGTGGCATTTTAAGTACGCTGGGAATCTGTTGTTTTCCCGAGCTGCTGAAAGATAAAGCTGATTTCCTTTCCTTTTTCCAAAAGAAAGAAGTTTTGGTATGACAGCCCTACCCTGGGATCTAAAATGGTAAGTGCAAGCACTTAAGGCACTGTGTTCCAGGAGGAAAAAGCTTGTGCTTCTGACATTGATTCCAACTTTGGGAAAAGCATGTTCTGATGGAGAAATAGCAGAATTTGGTGAGCAAACACTGGGGCTCCACTCTCACTGTGACATGCCAGGATTGCTATCCAGAGAAGCCCTTTGACTCCCCATGGCTGCTTCCCCTTCTGTACTGAACTTTCATCCATGCCAACATCAGTGGTCTCTTCCACTCTCTTGAGTACATAGCAGAGAACTGATCCAGACTGAAACTTCTACAAGCTTAGTTTAGTGAAATAGAACCGTAATGTTTGTTTTTCAAACAAGCAATGCTTTTCAGTCAGTACATGCTGTATTTTAGAAAACAGATTTATTGACCTGCATAACTTGCTACAGAGTAGTAAAGAAACTTAAGGAACTTTGACTGTAAGACACAAAGGCCAAATATTTTTTGAACAGAAATATTCTTTATTGAAACACTTGATACACAGAACCTATATAAAGTCATCACAGCTGCAATAATGACATTTTAAGAGCATGCTTAGTAGAGTGCACAAAACTGTATATAGTTGACTGATACATGTGTGTAACTACTGGTTAATGTTTTGGGGTTTTTTTAAAAGATGTATAAACCAACCAAGCTGGACACCTTAATGAAGAATGAGCAGACAAAAACTCGGAAGGAAGATAACATACGCTGCAGAGTCTTGAATGGTCTTATTCATAAAGCTGTGTCACAGATGGTGACTACCAGTGAAGTCAGTCAAGAATTTTACGATCTCAAGCTGGAAATCTGCAAGGCAAGTGCCAAAGCTACATCTTGTGTTGAGCCACTCTGACTACACCATGAGGTCAGCACAGTGTGCAGAAGACCTAAGTGAGGATGACCTAATTTCAAAAAAAGACAAGCCTAACAAAGTGTTATTGTTAAGCAAGATTCGAGAATGAATTGGGATTTGTACGTAATTGTAGCTAATAGTGTAGTTTGTGGGTTTGAAAGGGGTGTTAAAACTCTGATTCAGGAACTAAATCAGTCTCCACATTCTTGTTTGTTGTCTGTAGTTTTTATCTTCCATGTTTGTTGTTCTGTAAAGGATAAATTACACCAGTTTTTGGCTTAAAAGCTTGATGGGCTTAGCATTGATATTAGAAGCATGGGAAAAAATTGCACGTCATAGCTGCATCTATAACAAAAGGTTTGTCATTTATGACTGAAATAGATGGTTTTGCCAGTTGAATTCATTCTGTCTTGAGGCAAGTGATTAAAATTACACAGACAGGATGAGTCTTTTGGCTCTATTCGGGCAGTATGCTTCATGTAATATTTCTATCTCTTTAGGGCTTAGGGGGTTGCTTGACTAACTTGGATTGCATGTCTGCACATAAAAACACTGGCTGGTGTGGGCAAGCCAAAGCACTTTCAGGAAACATTGCTGTAAATGAAACAAGTTATGACGTGAGAGAGGGAAAGAATCAGCCTTCTTCCAAATATAATACAGATTTTATAAGTGCTTAGTGTTTGTGCTATGCTGGGACATGGTGGGGAGTAGATCAGTCCTGATTTACTCCTGAGCTGATTCTGGTATGGCATCATTACTTCTGTTATCAGAAGAAGTTTTCTACTAGGCTTTCTATGATCCATCAGAAACTTCATTGTACAGGGAGTGTGCGTGTGTGTGTGTATATTGAATTTTAAAGACATATTTGCCTGTTTATAGGTGTCCCTGTCATCAAACTTTTCAGCGTGTCGTGTGTACTGGAATCCTGCTGCTACTGTGGAGAAAGAAGGTTACATGGAAAGTGTCCTGCAGAAGAGCGCTCCACGTATACGGTACTGCTGTGGGATAAACAGGCCACTGCATAAATTCATAGCCATGGACTAGGACCATTTCTTAAGTATTTCTGGCAGTTATGTCTGACCTTTTGGGATGCTTTAGGTTTTTAGATTCTTGGAGTCAGAGCATCTCCTGTGATGAGCCTGACCAGGAAAGGGTGTCTGTGTTAGATCAGCCGTGTATTCTCTTGCTGGAGCACAGCTGGCATATTTGGCTTCTGTGCTTTCCTAGGGATGGAGTGGGATGAGCAGAAAGCAAGAAGGGTGTGGATGATGTTTCACTCCAGTGTACCAGAGGTGGTGGGCTGAACATGCTGTGTGCAACAGTAGGCCAGAATGGGATGCTGCACGTAGGACTGGCAATTGCAAGTATCTGCTTGCAGATTCACTGGGCAATTCTGGTGAGTAGGGACAATTTGAATGTCCAGAACGAATGACTGATATTACAGAAGTTCTTCACAATACCGATTAAAAAAAAATATTTCCGCATGCTACCAGGTATGGTGATGCTTTTACCCATTTTTCAGTACAGGTTCCAGTGAGTTTTCAGAATATAATTGAGATTTTTGCCTTTCCCTCTTTTCTTGATATCCATCCAGTCCATTAGAAGTTCAGGACTTTACTCCATGTGGAAGGTGCATGCTTGTAAAGCCTCTTCCTTTCCTCGTGTTTCCCTAAGCTGTGTAATTCCTGCTCCAGCACAATGGTCTCTTCTACTCCCAACAGCTTCCACTCTTTGAGAAGGGTTGATGGCTGGGAAGAAGGCAAGGGGAGGGAGCCCTGTCAGTCCTTTCTGCAGCTAGCATGTAGGACTAGTTGTCTTGTCCCACTCTAAGGACTCTATCCCCCACTGCTCTCAGCCCTGCAATGGGGATAAGCATACCAAGTGAAGGGGGGAAAGGCCTGTGCCTATAGATAGAGACAAATCTAATATCATTAATACTCAGCAGGATCTGCAGCTAGTAGTTTTTGTATGTTATGCACTCAGAGTTGGGATTCTGCAGTGATGTATTGTTTAGCACTAACCTGAATAGCTACCCATCAGACTGTAAGTTTTGCAAGCCATATCTTAAACGCAGTGCTGCTGGAATTAATCTAACATATTTTCCTTGTCCTGGAGATGTATACTGATACTCATACTGGTGAATGCTGTATTTTTGCCAGGTATCTTCTGAAGAGTCAGCAGATTCTAGGAAATGTACCCCCAGTAATATTTGTAAAAGACAAAGAAGCTGCAGCTGTGAAAGAGGTAATTCTAATCTTTGACTCAGTGTACAGATATGGTGACTTAGGAGAGAGCTGATCTTTCAGTTGCTCTACCAATCTATATAGCAATATCTGTCTTTCCCTATACCCTTTCCTCTTCATGTTCCAAAGCACTTTAACAAACAACCTTGGGTAAGACTGATGCTTATATGCCATGTAAAAGAATTGTAGGTTGTATCATTAGGCCAATAAAGAAATTCTAAAAAAATTACCTACCATTTTATGGAATAGTAGAGGGTTGCCAGATGTACATGATAATAGAAATGAGGTTGGAGGAGCTGTCTTCCACATTTTAAATGTTATTTATTTTTAAAATTCCATTGACTCTAACCAGTGATTTGTTTATTTTTTTCCCCAATCTTTTTCCATCTGTGAGTTGTTAAGATGTTTTTAGGGAAGTGCAGATCTTTTCATAGGGGATGTAAGCTTACTCATACTACATTTTTTTCTTAATTTTTAAAATTATCTTTACTATTTCACATTTTCTGTCAAGGTGTCGATAGTTTTAAGTAGTTGAAATATTGCTAGAATAATAATGTTTTCTAGGAATTTGCTGTCATTAGGACTGTGGAGCGAGATCTCTTAAATAGTGAGATTTCCAGAAGAGAAAAATGACATCAGTGAGTAGAATTTAATGAAAAACATCTCCTCAAGCCGTTGATATGAAGTTGAAAAGAACATGTTCACATTTCTATACCCTGCCTTATTCCTAGATGTGTTACTGTTGTAACCAATTAATTATTGTTAGTGACTTACGGGCTCCTGCAGTGTGTGTGAGCAGGGCTAGAAAGGATAACAAGAACTTCAGACTCTAGAAGTGCAGTGAACTGGCTGAACCGTCTGTGGTCAGAAGAATTCTGAGTTTCACAGAAGACAGGTGAAACCCCTTCTTATATCGCTTCTGTCAGGGAATGACCCTGGGAAGCACTTAGATGGATCATCTTCTGCCACTTCACAGTTCATCAGATTTATGTCAACCACAGATTTGAGTAACAGGGCTTCAAATAATGTAGTTGAACCTGATTTTTAAGTATTGAAAGTCAAGGAAAGTCCAATTAAACTCCCAAGAACAATACACTGAATTAGAAGGGAATTAATGTAAAGAAATTTGCAAGAAAAATTTCAAATGAGAGCAAATTTTCACTATTATGTACAGTCTATAAGCATGGAATAGACTAGATTTGTAGGCTTTATTGGTTAGGTGACATGTTAAAAGGGAGCTGGGAACTTCATAGTTACCTGTAATAGAAATGGAAACTTGCAGAAAGGGGAAAGAGGTGCAAAAAATCTCAGTGTAAGGATGTTATGAAAAAGGATTTGCAAGACTGAACTAAGAACAAATAAACCAAAAACTATACATCACACAATCCCTAGCCAATTGTTTATAGTGTACAAGGCAAAAAAGTTTATAGGAATGCTGGGGTCCATTGCACTATTTGACACAAACTTCCCAGGCAAGAAGAGTAAGCAGTTCCATGTAAATGGTGGAAAAAGCTGTTTTGAAATGGCTTTGCTAAATATTCCAAACATGTAGAAAACATAATTATTTGCTGTTAGGTACCTGTCTGTTTCTTTTGTAGGTGTGAACAAAGTAGATTTAATACAGGACTTTTAATATGTGTTACCTTCATGTGTTTACAGGTCGAGGACTTATTGGCAATTGCTGATTTTGGGCCTCCAGAAGAAGAAGAAGAAGAAATACCTCAAAATGATTCAAGGTGGTGCTTTTTGAATCAGAATTGTACAAATGCCCATTTTCATCTCTGTTGGCCCACTTAAATTGAGTATGGTCTGGCATGACAGAAAGTAGACATGTATGTTTTTGTTATCTCAGAGTTCAACAAAGGATGTTATGAGGAAATAGATAGCAGAAGAGAGAGTCTCTTTGGAAGACCTTACTAGAAAAGTGGGAGATCATTATTGTGACAGATTTCCCACAGGGCATCTGACATCTTCCTTTGTGTCCTGTGGAAATACTGAAGTTCAGCATAGGGTGTTGTTCGTGCATCAGTCTGATGTGTGTCAGGCACAGGCTGCTCCTTCTCCCTTTTTGGAATAGCTGGGAGAAGTTCCTTGGGGCTCCCAGGTCCAGTGTTCACCTGTGTACACCTTTTTCAAGAGATAAGGAGTTTCATCTGGAATGTAGTTGCTTTCTTGGCTTTTTCCCATTAAATCTCTTGACAGACTGACAGGCTTATACACAGACTGTCCTTGGACACACAACACAGTGGCGTCTTCCTTCTTAACATGGGGAGCACAGTGCTGAACAGAGGGAATTAATAAAGTCAAACAGAAAACTCCAGTTCATTTCTGTGTTACTCAAGTTGTCAAAATTAGCATTACCCCTTGAAATATCTGCAGGGGAAAAAAGCCCTCCAATATTTGTTTTCTTTTCCACAGTAAAATGTTCTCTTCAGCAACTCAATCTTCAGATCTACCCATGAAGTCTAATCTGTTTGGTATTGATCATGAACTGCTGAATAAACAGATAATGGACTATAAAAGACTGAAAGTGTCAAGGCATACAGAAAGCACGCCCTGGACAGAGGAGCAGGAGCAGCACCTTTCTAAGATTCAGAAGAAAATGAAAAAGAGAAAACCAAAGAATTGTGATGATGATGATGTTACACCACAGAAATACTTGCTGGACAGATACGAAGCTGATTACTGCGATAATAACACTGAATCAGTCTCAGACTATGAGTCAGAGGATGAATTAGAGGAAGAGGTAAACGAACTGGAGACAGACGATGGCAAACCTTTAAGTCAGCCTACTGATAAAGTGAAGTGAAAAAGCCACTCCCTTCAAAATTGAGGCTGGTAATAGCAAAAAAACAAGACTGCCATAGATACTGAAAGATTCATTTTGTACAGTCTGTTTACAACTTCCTTGTTCAAACTAATAGATTTGCCACGTGTGGAGAGGTTTGCTAGCACAAAGTATGTAAGAAAACAAAAATGCCATTTGTGACACTTTGTTAAGCAGCTTTCAAGCTGCTGCAATTGTGGAACTTTGAACCAGAGAGCAGTTTTGTAATAACAAAATACATCTCTTGCACCACTGAATTAAAACTTCTTGCAGTTGTGCTGATTAATTACAATAAAATGTCTTTTTTTTTTTGAGTGACTTGGATAAAAATTATCACAAAGTGATGGTGTGATTCTGACAGTGGTGTTCAGGCTTCAGCACACAAAGACCAGGACAGGGTATGCCCTAAAGGACCCAGTCTAATGGGAGAAACTCTACAAGAGGGTGAAACTCATTGAAATTATGGCCAATAAAGTTACAACCCTGAAAGAAAATAAATTTAGAAAATTACAGTAGTGTAAGGGAAACTGCAGCCAGAAGACAATGGAGAACTGCTCATCCATTGGGTAAAATCAGGCAAAGCATTGACTATGGCTTAAAAAAAGTAATAACAACAACTCAAAAAGTAGAGAAAAAACAGCAGGGAAGAATGCCCCAGTAACTGAGATCTGAAAATGAATAGGGAATTGTATAAAAAGAATAAAGCTTTCTGACTCAAAGCACGTCAAGAATAACAGCATGAGTGTGTAAATTCAGAAGGGCACAAGCTTCAAAGAAATTACCATAACCAAGGCAGAAAAAAGGAATTCTACCAGAAATACTGACAATTTAATTCCTTTAGTTAATGGGGAAGTAAAGACAACAATAGGGGAGGCTGTAGTACAATACAGTAGAATCATAGAATGAGTTGGGTTGGAAGGGACCTCATCTAGTTCCAAGCCCCATGCCATGGGCAAGGACACCTTCTACCAAACCAAGTTTCTCAGAACCCCATCCAGCTTGGCCTTGAACACTGCCAGGGCTGGGGCATCCACAGCTCCTCTGGGCAGCCCCTGTCAGTGCCTCACCACCCTGACCATGACCAATTTCTTCCTCATATCTAACCTAACTCTATTTCCATTTAAAACTCTCATGCCTTGTCCTATCACTACATTTAGAGAACAGTGCAATCATTACTCACAGGTTTGTATAGAAATCATTTTTAATATAGTATCCTTTTATAGTAATGTCACCTACCTAGTGGATGAAGGGAACATGGTGGATGTAGTTTTTCTGCATTTTTGTAAGGCTTTTGGTATTGTGCCTCACAGAATACTTTGGGACAAGTTGTCTGAATGTGGGATAAGCAGGTTCACCGTGTACTGGGTGAAGAACTGGCTGAAGGGCAGAGCTCAAGGGTTGCAGTGAAAAGGGCTACTTCTGGCTGGTGCCCAGTCACCAGTGGTATTTCTCAGGGGTCAGTTCTAGGTGCAGTTCTGTTCAGTATATTTATCAGTGATTTGGATGCAAGAGTTGAATGCACCAGTAGTAAGTTTGCTGATGATAGCAAACTGATCCAGATTGGAGCATTGAGCAAACATCAGTGGGGTGAAATTGAAGAAGAATAAATGCCAGATTCTGCATCTATGAAGGAATAATGCCAGGCACAAGTCTAGATTGGGAGCGGATTGCCTGGAGAGCAGCCCTGCAGAAGATGGTTTGGGGCTGCTGTTTGGCAGCAGGCTCAGTATCAGTCAGCAGTGTGTGCGCAGGCAGCCCAGAGGACAAACTCTGTCCTGGGATGCAGCAAACACTGCATCACCAGCCACTCAAAAGAGGTGATTATCATGCTGTGTTTGGTGTTGGTGTGGCCTCATCTTGAGTACTGTGTGCGGTTCTGGGCTCCACAAGTTCAAAAGGTTGTGAAAGTCCTTAAATGCATCCAAAGGAAGACACCAAAGCTGGTGTCAGGGCTGGCAGGCCTGTCCTGTGAGGAGGGGCTCAGGACACTGGGTTTTTCTTGTTTGGAGAGAAGATTGAGGGGCAACCTCACTGCTCTCTAGAGCTTTCTGAGGAGGGGAAGGGTAAAAAGGTCCCTCTTATCGCTGGTACCCAGTGCCAGGTCATGTGGGAATGGCTCAAAGCTGTGTCACTCAGGAGAGGTTCAGACTTGACATAAGAAAACATTTCTTTACCGAAAGGGTGATCAAATCTTGGACAGGCTTCCGAGGGATGTGGTTGATGCCCCAAGACTGTCAATGTTTAAGAGGCATTTGGACAATGCCCTTAATACCACAGTTTTTAGTTTGGTCAGCCCTAATCACCCCTTTCAACTCAGCTCTTTGATTCAATTTGACTTGGCTCCTGTTGCTCCCTCCGGTGCATGCAGAGATTTTTGATGACATTTCTTCTCATCCCTGCACTAGCAGGGATGGAGTGGACAATCATATCCCAACTTGGACACTGGTTCTGTCACTGTGTGAGAAGGAGGCATGTACCTTCTGAGCAGGGTGAGAGCTTTGGATCATCTTGAGATCATTTGACCACTAAAATACGTTAGCAAAAAGCATGTGAGAACTGTGTCTTTTGAAAGTTTTCTGTGTTTACCTAGGTTAGCTGGGTTTCCATAGGATGGCAAATCCCCACATCTCTGAAACTAGGAGACCAAAGATCTTGGCTCAAAGATCAAGCCCTCAGTGTGGAGGAGGAGGAGGTGTTTCAGAACTAAATGTGAGCAATACATGTGCATTTCCCTATGGATTTCTGTTTCTCCTGGTACTCAGCTGAAGAAATGCCTGAGCCATTTCCCTTGGAAACACATGTTAAAATGCAAGACCCAGAGAACAACAGTAATCAGTCAGAGTGGAGGCCCATCTAGCCCAAAACTCTGTCTCCAAAGTGCCCAACCACCAATGTCTAAAGCAGAGCATGTCAGAAGCGCAAGTCTGCTTCTGCCCTGGGTGTGCTCATAGGTTGCCTTCCCCTTCCCACCTCCCATTCCTCCTGTCAAGGGCTCCAGGGGAGTGCTCCAGCTCAGTCTGGAGCCATCATTCCCTTCTTAAGTGGCACTGTAGGTGTCTCTGCCCTGTCTCTTGGATGAGCCTGGGACTTGCACTGCAGAGAGCTGCTCTCCTGCATGCAGCCCTCAGACCTGGGTCACAGCTTGTCATGCAGAACTCTGGGCATAACACAGCAGAACTATTCTATTCTATTCTATTCTATTCTATTCTATTCTATTCTATTCTATTCTATTCTATTCTATTCTATTCT
>JAWWEU010000081.1:57278153-57305072 GCA_035583155.1 Acropternis orthonyx | reverse complement strand
GCATCGGGCCCCCTCTCCCTGCCCTCATCGCGCCCCCTCTCCCTGCCCTCATCGACCCCCTCTCCTTCCCCGCATCGACCCCTTCTCCTTCCCCGCATCAGCCCCCTCTCCCTGCCCTCATCGGGCCCCCTCTCCCTGCCCGCATCGGCCCCATCGGCCGCCGACCGAGACGTTTTCGGCTCCGGGAGAGCCCGGTGTGAGCAGCCGGGTAGCACCGCGCTTCTGGTTTGCCGTCTAATCCCAGCCCGCGCTGGAACCGCTTCAGCGTGTCTGAGTAGGTTGTCTCGAAGTCCGTGGAGCGATAGTTTTAATTACTTTTAATGGGTTGTTCTGATTTGAAGGAGTTTGTGACAGAGCGTAGTGTGGATGGGAATGGGGACGCGCGCTGAACCTGCGCTTCACCATCAGTGAATGGCATCAGTTAATAGTATGCATAATGACGGTGAATATGGTTGTGGTACTTCGGCAATGCATGCATTAAAAAAAAAAAAAAAACAGTTTATGAGTAATGTAAACAAACATAGCCCGCACGATGCAAACCACGAAAATCGTCTGAATGCACTTGCCTTGTGCTTGAGAACAGGTAATGGGGTGTTCCAGTTGTCCTGGTT
The DNA here is from genome assembly GCA_035583155.1 of Acropternis orthonyx. Classification (NCBI taxonomy): domain Eukaryota; kingdom Metazoa; phylum Chordata; class Aves; order Passeriformes; family Rhinocryptidae; genus Acropternis; species Acropternis orthonyx. The sequence goes on along the minus strand of JAWWEU010000081.1, from coordinate 57,304,461 downwards.
TGTAAACGGAATGGAAGGCATGCGTTTGACTCCTACTGCAGTGGTTCATAGTTCTGTACTGTCAAAATTGTGAACAACTCACAGCTGATAAAGTTCTGACACCTATGTTATTGGGGAGAAATTGGTTGTTGTCTTTAACAGTTTTCTATCATCAAAAATGAGTGCTTGATCCTTTAAAAGTTGTAAAGACTTAAAATGAAATACTAGTGAGGACTCACTCTTGGGATACCTAATCTATATTCTAGAAATCCTAGTGCTGCTTTTAGTAAACTCTCCATTAAATTTTTATCAAGAAGAGGGGATTTCTTTAGCACAATATTTAGTCAAGCTGTGGGTAAGAAATAAGGTATATTATAAGACCCGTAATTCCTATGGTTCATTTCATGAAAGTTTTGTACAAAAACCAGCAACCCTCCTAAATTACAGCAAATGTCTAGAAACAAGGAAGAGCACGCACAGTGTTGTAACACCTTATGTTTTTCCATTGGAAGCTCCTTGATTTGGGTTAAATCTTATTGAACACTGGTAGAACTGACTTGTGTTTGAACACTTCAGTCCTTGCACTGAAACCTGTTGCACAGTTGTGGTCTTTTTTTCAGTTCTGTCCCCTTGCTGAATTACTGAGGTTTGTATTGTCTGTGCTGTGGACTGTTGGGTGCATTTGTGACGTCTTTGGATCATGCCAAGCTAGTGCAGTACAAATGCAGTTGTACTTCTAGAATAGCTGGTGTTTGACTCTTCCATTCACATACACGTGGGGCAGATGAGTCCTGCAGGATTTGAGTAGGCCCTGTGCCCATGCTCAGGTCACCTGGGATGAGCTTGGATCCTGCTGGGTGGAAGTTCTGTCTGATGTCCAGAAGGGACTCCCAAGGGAGTCAAAGCATTTGTGTGAGTTAGTGCTCCATGAGTTTGAATGGTTTTGTCCTTTCTTCTCTTGGGACTGGTCTTGGATAACAGGGACTTAATTGTGTGTTAATGAACCATCACAATAGTTATTTAAACTGCAGCAGCTAAAGTTAGTGATCAAAATTTGTTTTGATTTGTTAGGTAAGATGCAGATTGATGTGCTGTATCTTTATCTGTGTAATCACATACCTTAATGCATTAACAACTGTTGAATGATGGCTATCTTTGTGTTGGGCTAGGTGACCTTTGTAACAGGTGTGTGATTTATAGCCCTGAAAACAGCAAAATTATTGTGACTTTAAAAAGAGTTATGATTCCAGACCCCCAAAGGTTTCTGATTTAGTTGCACAAAGATAAGTTCAATATTTATTTTTAGCCTGAGAATTCTATCATGTTGCACTTGGATAGAAATTGGAATTTAAGATGTTAAAGAGGAATTACTTTGTTGACCAGAACTGCTCATTTTAAGTTTTATTAAAATATATTTTAGTTTACAACAAATTCAGTAATAAACTAGGATGGTATCTGTTCTAATCAATTGGCTGTTTTGATTTCCAGGCATCAAATCTTCCAAAGCTATTAAAATATCTAGAGAAGTTGATAGGAAGCTATAAGCTTTTCTTCCCTCTCCCTCCATAGGCTGGATAAGCTTTGATGGTGCCAGCATACTTGTAAATCTGGTTAGGTCTCTCTCAGAAGGCACAGATAAGAGTCCGGGAAGTGGAACCGAGCATGTAATATGTGGTTGAGCAGATAACCATGTGTGACTTCCTGTAGGACTTGTAAGCTTATCAGAAACAAAACAAAAATTGAGGAGAGTAAAACTCCACATGACCAAGCTGAATTTGCATTTTTCTAGGCAGTGTCTCAGTGAGCCTGTCCTCCTTGCTGCTCTCTTTGCCATCCAGTGTTCTTGTGCTTTAGATTGTTAGAAATAGTTTATTTATCTCATTTATTTTCAGGAATAAATCAGTTTTCATTGTTTTCTCAACTTCTAATGAGTATACTGAAATGAAAATAATTCTTTATTCATGCGCCTCAATTCTGATACAAGCTGGTAAACAAACCTTTTAAAAAAACCCCAAAAAACACCTTTAAAAATACTCCCACTCAAAGTCGCCAAACCTATAAACCTTTGTAAAGACTAAGGTCTTTATAAAAGTCTCTTTATCAGTTAATAATGATAGTTACTAGATAAAGCTTATGAAAACTATGAGTGATACAATGCCCAAGGTAGATGGTATGAAAGGGCAAAAGTCCATAATTTCAGTTCTATAAGCAATGCCCTAGTGAAGGCCAGCTTCCTAGAACACATCTGGAGATCTGGCTTCTGTATGGATTATCTGGTGTCTAAAAAGGGTTCCATTGCAGCTATTTTCTTGTGTCTTCTAATGGTTTCTTTGTAGCTGCCTCTTTTCCTGAAAACTCTAGAAATGCCTGATTATCCAGTTTACTGTGTATTGCTGGAAGTATTTGGCTGCACATTGAAGGCGCATCCGTGCATCTTCCTTGCTCCAGCTCCCTACCAAATCTGTATTGAATCTGCTTGCAAATGCCTACTTTCTGTAGCAATATAAACTAAAGCAGTGCTGATTCGATGTAAAGAAAAAAGCTCTCACTGTGAGCACCGTCTGTCACTGGGAGAGATTGCCAGAGAGGCAGTCAGATCTCTGTCTGTGGAGGTTTTTCAAGGCCTAACTGGCCAAAACAGAGTGCCCTGCTTGCACTTAATGGCTAAGCCTGCTTGTTGGAGGCTGGATTTGGTGTCCTCTTGAGGTCCCTTCCAAGGTGAATGAATATTGTTCTGAGGAGTAGAAGAAGAAGAAGGAACTTTCCATTTTGTGGTGGCTTCTCACTTTGAAGAGGTGAAATGTTAGTAGTTTTGCTTGTTTTTTTAATATGGAGAAATGACAGTAGAAGATAGTTACCTGACAGACTAGTGACTTTGGCTACTGTCCAGATTGTTACCTTGTTGTTTAGGCTGGTCTTAAAATACTGCAGTACAACTGGAAGGGAAGAGTTCTATTTGTGGTCTTTGTTGAAAAGCTGAATGTATCTGGATGTTATAATCCATGGTAACATGTTGTCATGAAATGAATGGAACCTGTAGTGTTGCATAAAACTTGAGTTTGTTGTATCCTTATGGAGGTGTTCTCTAAATGAACAGCAAATGCAAGAATAGGTTGATGGATAAAATGCCTGAGCAAGACTTAACAGATTTTTTAGAACTGAATTTGAGACATCACCTGCTAAAATTATTCTTTTATTTTGCTACTAGCTTGCCTTTTTTGTCTGTTTGAAATGGTACTGACTGTGAAAACTCAATTGATTATTAGGTTTTTTGGGAACAACAGTTAAAAACAGTTAGGGATAAATTTGTCTTTTAGGTAGGCAGCAAAGTTAAAGGATCAAGACTCTTGGGCTAGAGTAACTGATAAAGTTTTAATATAGTTCTTTCATGTTGAATTTGCTGGTTAAGAATGGCATGTGTACCAACAAATGGTAGTTATGCATGGAAACAAAGTGCAACTTGAGACTTGAAGAATATCCAAAATACAAGAAAAATAAATTAGTAGTAAAAGAACACAGATAATAAACTGCATAGTAATCAGGAAATTAAACAGGGTTTGAGGGAATAAGCTTAGAAAGTTGAGATTTTGTAACCTTTACTATGGGGCATTGGTGGTCTAATGGATACAGAGAATCCAAGAGGGTAGATTTCAGATTAGACATTAGGAAGAAGTTCTTTACTCTGAGGGTAGTGAGACACGGGGATGAGTTGTCCAGGGAAGTTGTAGATCCCCCATCCCTGGCAGTGTTCAAGTCCAGGCTGGATGGGACCTTGAGCAACCTGGTCTAGTAGAAGGTGTTCCTGCCCTTGGCAGAGGGTTGAAACTATATGATTTTTAAGGTCCCTTCCAAGCCAAACCATTCTGTGATTCTAGTGTCAGATGAGTAACTTAAGAGTCTTACTCCCAAGCAGGTTGTTTAAATAGCTGCTGAATAATCTTACATGTGATTGCACATGGCAGCCTTTGGATTGAAGAACAGCTACTTGATAATTGGAAAATAAGTAATTTGTATTCAGGTTTCTTTTCTTGTATGTGTTTGTTTTTGTTGCTTCTGGATTAGTAATTTCCATCCCAGAACGATTACTGGTTAAGAAAACTCTTGAGGTACATGAATGTTGCATACTACACCATCTTTGTAGACTAATGATTTTGTTTTGTGAGCTAGACGTGCCTCAAGAAATGTCTGGTTCACCTTTTTTGGTAGCATCAGTGTATGAGTTGAAGGACTGAGATGGAGGAAGTGTTTCCAGTGAAGCCTAATTTAGTGAACCATATCTTCTGGCTGATTGGAGCACGTTGACATCAGTCAGCTCTGTTGTTACCTGCAGTGGATTGTGAGGTTGATGTGCATGACCTTTTGTCATAGAGGGATTGACCATAAAGCTTTAACTATGCAAATTCCTGGTGAACTTCACTTGAAAAAGATGATTTTATGTCCTATTTTTACTCCCTGGATTTTGACAGAATGCCAGACCAGTTACTCTGATTTATTCCATTCTTTATAGGTTCCTGTTCTACACCCACCCCAGTGGTATCAGAATGTCTTCTGGACTTCTTGCTGATGAAAAACATTAGAAAACAAAACTAGTGTCTGTCAAATGGGGTTCCCTCTCCACGTCTCTCTCCAAACCTTTCCTTCTGGGGGAGAAGAAAAAAAGAATAGTATGTGAGTTATTTGAATTTCAATTAGAAACCCCTCAATTGTATGTTTTGTACATAAATTAAGGTTTGGGGAGTTTACACACAGCATAAAAAATATTTTTATATTCTCTTTGGGGTTTGTATATGTGGGTGGGTGGTTATTGAAGCTTAGCTTGTAGCTGGTGTCTTAGTGCTAGGGGATTTTTGCAGCTGTTTGCAGGAAAGTCTTGTCATCTGAGGCAAAGATTTTATGTTGACAGGGATGTCGCTTTTTTGGGTGAAGTAAGCTTTTCAAGACATTTGAGACAGTCAAGGCTGAAGAACTGTTAGGGGATTTTCTTCATTTTTTTTTTTTTTCTTGTTCAGACTTGCCCTGGATGGATGAATTATTTAGAAATAAGGACAAAGATGTTGTAAATGCTCCTGGATCCTCTGCCAGCTATTTAAGAGCCAATTACCTGAGAAGCTCCCAGGGACATTTTTCAGTGCAGGATAGTTCTTTTGCATCCTGTGCCCATTTCAGTTTTTTTAGTCTCTTAAATTTTGAATCTAAATTGCGTTTTGCTGTAATACAGGAAGCAGTTCACAAAGGCACATACTGCTAAAGCTAAGCCCATGGGGATACCTTATCACTTTACAACAGCAGAAGCTTCTGCTGTAAATCTAGATTTTACTAGCAATCATATTCTAAGCATGTACATACATGACAGATAAACAACTTATCGAAGACTTCATATCTTGATGCTAACATTCAGGGTAAAAGGTGGTAAAGTTCTCCTGCCTGAATGAGATAATAGTGATTTTCTGAATAGAACTTAATGAAATTTTGTTGCTCATGTTCTTTTACAAAACCCCCACAAAGCAAGTATTCCTGCCATGTAGATACAAGGAGATCTGAACGAAAAACTTTGGAATTTTATGTAGATAGAAGAAATGTAAAGAATTTTTTTCCCCAAGAATCAGGTTCTGTTTCCTTTAAGAGCAATCAGGTGACCTACTGGGAAATATTAATGAGACCAGTTCTTTGACTCAAGAATTTTGAGTTTTCCTATTTAAGAAATAGCATCTTGGCCTGTATCAGAAATAGTGTGGCCAGAAGGAGCAGATTCTCCCTCTGTACTTGGCATAGGTGAGGCCACGGCTTGAGTGCTGTGTCCAGTTTTGGGACCCTCACTACAAGGGGAGACACTGAGGTGCTGAAGCATGTTCAGAGAAGGACAGTGAAGTTGGTTAAGGGTCTGGAGCACAAGTCCTGTGAGGAGAGGCTGAAGGAGCTGAAGGTGTTTAGCCTGGAGAAAAGAGGCTCAGGGGAGGTTGTAGCCAGGTGGGAGTTGGACCCTTCTCCCAAGGAGCAAGAGATAGGACAAGAGGAAAGAGTCTCAGGTTGCACCTGGACAAGTTTAGATTGGATAATTGGAAAAACTTATTCACTGAAAAGATTTCCGAGGACTGGAATGGTCTGCCGAGGGAAATGTTTCAGTCCCCATCCCTGAGGTATTTAAAAGATGTGTAGATGTGGTGATGAGGGACATGGTTTAAGGGTAGACTTTGCAGTGCTGGGTTAACCATTGGACTCAATGATCTTAGAGGTCTTTTCCAACCTAAATGATTCTATTCTAGTTCTTTTGGATATTAGTTTTTAACATTGTTAAATGCAAGTGCCTGTGTTCAAGTATTCCCTCACTTTTTTGTGTTTGTTTCTTTTTGTTGTTTTTTTTTTTCCCCAGGAAAAGGGCAAAATGTTTCAAATTCCTGTTCAAAATCTTGATAATGTCAGGAAGGCTCGAAAAAAGGTGAAGGACATTCTTGTGGATCTTGGGCTTGACAGCTGCAGGGAATTATTGAAGGTAAAGCATTTGAAAGAATGTAAACTAATCTGAAATGTAAACCCTTGAAAAATATTTCACTTTGTAGCGTATATATGATGTTCTTCTGACATTGATCTTTACGGGGGGATCCTTACTTCCAGAATTACTCATTAGTGGCTGCTCAGATGCCAGGGGAGGAATTTAGTGTGTTAATATGTAGCATTGAAAGCAAATGTATTTCTCAACAAGATGTGTTCTAGATGGTGCTACATATTCTGTGCTAGTAATGTTTAAACAAAAGGAAGGCTACAGCTTCAGGAAAACACCAGAGACCGATCAACTGTTATTTGTGTGCTAGGCAGCAGCTTTTTTTGAATTTTTTTAAAATCACAAGCAGATGAGGACTTGAGTCTACTCAAAGACATCACATATCAAGGGCAAGCCTCTGAAGAGGCATACAAATCGTCAGGATTTCTCAAAGGGGGTAGGCAGTTAAAGCCAGTAATCTTGTTGCAGGTCTTTAAACTTTGTGACCAGGGAAAAATACCAAAATTGTCTTTCTGAGTTGTACTTTGGTTCTGCATCTTAAAAAGTATGTGCAAGTGTACTGAGGCGATTAAGAGGAACCTAGTACCATTATTGCCCCTTCCTGGAGAAAATTCTGGGCAACAGTCAGGATGAATGCACTCCAGCAGATTGGCAAGCCTGATACCAGAAAAAGTGCAAACACAGTAATGCAGCTCGGTGACTAAACAGTAGCGTATTTCAGTGAGCTGGGGCACAAGCTTTTTGGCTGTTGAATATATTCATGACTGCACACTGATCACAGTCAAGAGTTTGGATTGCTTCTACATGATGGAACTAAAGTAGATTTAATAGTCTGTAGGGGTGCTGTTGCGTCTTTTGTGGTGTTTTTTTCTGAAACTGTGTATGCAAATGATTGGGGGAAAAAGTTGTACATGCATAACTAATTTTGGAACATTCTTGGTTATTGCAGTTGAACAATGTTGGATGTATCTAAATGTCATAATAGCTCAGGGAAAATTGTGATGTCTAGTAATTTCTATTTACTTACTGTTTTTATTGTGTTATGTATTGTTTTGTAATCAAACCTCTAACTCAGAACCTGAGTCTGTCTCGACTGAAGTAGAAGTGTTTTAATGACGCCAGGTTTTTACTATGAAATTGTTTGCAGTCCAACTTTGCAGTATGGACTTTAATGCTGAAAGAGTAGTAAGGTGTTTTGTATTTGGTTGTTTCTTTGTGGGGGTGTGTGTAATGTGTGTTTTGTTTGTTTTCCTTCTTTTTTAATAAATGGTGGTGGTGGGAAACCCAGTAAATATTTATATTGTGGGAAAAGCACTGAGATTTGGGCCACAAAAATACCATGTTATTTTTTGTTTTGCAAATAATTCTCCATCAACCAAGTTCATAACTTCAGGGATTATTTTTTTTTTTTTTTGGAATCTGGGGCTGGTTTTGGTACAACTTTAGCAGCAGGAAGAAAGGTTTCTAGAGTTTGATTTATACTTGGCTCATTTGATGATGGTATTTCTTTTTGGTAGCATAGGGTGTGTGAGGTCTTTATAAAATGGAACCATGGAATGGCCTGGGTTTGAAGAGACTTTAAGGACCATCTAGTGGGAAGCAGCTAAAGTTTGTTTGTTTTATCAAATACTGAGATTGATTTTTGGGCTCCTTGTGAGGAGGCTGGACAATTCAGGAAATAGTGTGAAATTGTATGATACAAATGTGACTTTCCATCTGATCTTAAAATTGGTCTTACATTGTTCTAAGTAAGCATGATAATGGAGAGTAGTTTGTGAGGAGGAAGGTGAAGGAATTTCACATATGACTAGTATCTCCTTATAGCTTAGAGACCAAATGGATTAATTTTTAGCTGCTGGGAAGAAAATATGAACCTTTTGTGCTGGATTACTAGTTTGATTCTTCAAGTAGGATGTTTTAAGTACACTGTGATGTCAGAGGTTTTCCTTTAATAAACTGTTTTATCTTCTCTAACATATTGTGATCTTTAGGGCCAAGAAGGTGATCGGAGGGATGGAGCACCTCTACTTCGAAGACAGGCTGAGAGAGTTGGGGTTGGTCAGCCTGCAGAAGAGAAGGCTTTGGGGAAACTTCATTGCAGCCTTCCAGTACCTAAAGAGGGCTCATAAAAAGGAGGGAGAGGGACTTTTATATGGGAAGATGGTGGCAGGACAAGGGGCAGCAGTGGTTTAAATTGAACGAGAGCAGGTTTAGATTAGATGTTAGAAAGAAATTCTTTACTTGGAAGCTAATGAGGCACTGGCACAAGTTGCCCAGAGAAGTTGTGAATCTCCATCCCTGGCAGTCTTCAGGGCCAGGTTGGATGGGGCCCTGAGCAACCTGGTGCAGTGAATGGCCTCTCTGCCCAACCTTCCAACCTACCCATTCTGTGATTCTATTCTGTGTCTTCATTTAAACTCTGAGCTCTTTATCTTTTTATTCTGGAAAATAGTGATGGTTTTAATACAGAGGGGAGAGCAGTTCTTAGTTTAAAAATGTGTTTCTCTTTAATGTAAAAATACCCATTGTGCATCAGGATTAGTCAGGCTTTTCAGGATTTTTTTTATCCCTTCTTGTTACCTTTACCTTTTGTTTTCCTCCCCTCCTGTGAGAGTCAGAAATGGGGGATAGGCATAGCAAGTGAGCAGTTCTCTGTTTAAACCAAGTGTTCAACAATAGACATTTGCATCACTGACTAATTGTATTGTTAAGAATGGTTACATTTATCAGTAAATATTTGTCTGTAGGAAGCAGCAGTTTCAGCAAAATTGTCTAGATATATTATCACATGCATTTGGCTTGTGGGAATCTGGTGTTTAAGTCTAGGAGCCTGTGTCTCAAACCAAAAGCCATGGTGTTTGAGATAAGCCATGAACTTTATGAAAACTTTTTTAACAGTGTGTAATTCATCCCAGCATATTCAAATGAAGAATTCTTAGTAAATCTCAAGTGTCTTCATTTTCTCTGCCAAACATATTTCTCTAAAGTTCTGGGATTTCTCTTGTTCCATGCAAGAATCCTTTGTAAGGTGTTTCTGGTTCTTTTTTTTTTAATATATATAAGGAGGTTTGGCTGAAGGGCAAATAGATGACTCTCTCAGTGTCTAGGTGTTGATTAGGGATTTGTTTATTGTAACCCTGAGCTTTTCGGGTTCTCCTCAGGCAAACTTGAATGTTGAAAAAGCTAGAAAGCTTGTTGCAAACTCAGCTACGTTTTTCTAAATTCTTGGATAATGTAATTTGAATCAAATTATCACTGGCATGATGTTCTGGCTTTCTGTAATTTGTGAAACACACAGGAATGCTTGTATTTGTGTGTACAGTAACCTAGTGCAAACGGAGCCTGCATGAAGTAGGATTCTGTATTTTTTTGATTGCTGGTGGCTTTGTTTCTCTTTGTTGCTCATTATATCCTCTGTTGCTGCCAAATTTCATATAAATACTGCATTTTTTTTTAACCACAAACTATTAGATTTCTGAATTCTGTTCCCTGTAGGGTGATCTGATCTTAAATGGTATTTATTATCTGCTTCTGCTGTTCCAGTGGTGTTTGGTGCAGAGGTGAGAACATCTTGCTCTCTCTAGGTATCTGCAGAGTTTTGAGTGAAGAGAGGTTTGTGAAAGGGAGAAAGAAGGGGAGGGGAGAAGTGATGCTAGTTTGCTATGGGTGAAGCCTGTGTTTGTAGCCTGTGGTTCATCCAAGGCCCTCTGGTGTGCTCTTGAAGCTAGCTTAGGGTCTTCAGAAATGCCTAGGAAATAGGAATCTACTTTGGTTTTTTGGTTGTTTTTTTTTTTTTTTAAAGTTTGTGTGTGGCTATGTGTCAGCCTCAAAACTCAAGATGAACTTAGGATTTTTAGGATAGTAGCTGGCTTTGGCTTGAGGAACATAAACTGCTCTGATGGTATTGATACGAAGAATGCTGTAAGGAAAGTTGCTTACCCTGACACGGTTGTTCAGACATGATAATATTGTTGCTTTTACAGCTTGCGAGAAAGTACTGGAGCTCTTGGAAACAAACTTCTGTGAATGTCTTTTGTTTTTTCAAGCTAAAAGGGTAGCAATGCTATGAAGATTTAATACTAAAAGCTGTTGCAAAGTAAAGCATAGTGGTAAGTTAATAAGTGGAAGTAAGCAGTGAAATATTACAGATGCAGGAGGAGGAAAGTAGAGGCTAAAGATATCTTTCAGTGTTCGCTATGAACTTGGCTGGAAGCAATGGAATTAAAGTGTAAATATTTTCACTCCCTATATTATTTTGAGTAACTATGAAATGTTCTGAATTCCTGCTCTGTTACCAACCAGTTACATGAACAGCTATTTGAGGTAAAATTAATCAAAGAGTGGTCAAAGAAGTAATTTCTTTTAAGGGAGTTTTGGGACCTATATCTGAATACTGTATGGATTTCTGAGTCGTCCTCTCTTAACCTCGGTCTTCCTTTTTATTTTCCTTATTTTCTGTTGAGAATTTCTTTACATTCAAAATAGACTGCAAAAGCAGATGAGCTCGTTTTCATTTTTATTTTAGAATCTTCAAAGTTTTGACGCAGGTGAAAGCTACTTTTGTAACACTTCTTGGAGTGATGTCTCTTCTTGGGAACCTGTGGGCAAAAGGAAGGTATGTATAAAATTTGCATTAGAAATTCTGAGTGGACATGTATGGGGAGTTGCTGAATTTTATAATTTTCAGAAATCGGAACACAGCTTTTTTATGGTTAAAAAAACCAGCTTTAATATTTGTTTTCTAGGTACTGTTAGTCAGGGAATAATCTTATATTTCGTCTGTGTTTTTCTCTGTAATGCTGCTGGTTATAAGGACTACATATCGTTTGCTGTCTTTAAGGATACAACCTTGAGCATCAGTATTTAAGATGTCACACTAATGTGTTGCCTTTTTAGCCTAATTTGATGTGTAGTATTAGCATGATCTTGTGTACAACATGGCTCTTGTTTCATTGGAAAGGTGAAAATGTGATTGCAGAGATGGGAGTGAATTAAGCTGAAATTATCCTTAGTGGCTTGGCATAGGGTGGCAGTGGAAAACTATTTCCAGTTAGGTTTGTGTATGTGAAACATCTCTTAAAACATCTGCCTTTACCATCTTTACAACAAACTGAGGCTTCAAAGTGGAATAGTTGCAGTGCCCAGCATACAAGGCTGACCAAACAAAGCCACTTGGTCTTTGCCAAGCTGTCATTAAGTAGGAAGTGACCCCTTCTGCCCTTCAGGACACTTGTCTGCTTTGTCTGCTGTTTCTGGCTTCCTGAACTTTTGTTCACACATTTAAGACTGGAGGTTAATCTGTTCACATGACTTCATGGATGAAAGAGTCAAATGTGACTTTTTGTTTGACTGGGGACAGATTGTGTCCAGCCTCTTAGTGCCACTTCAGATAAGGCTTACAGTTACCTTCAGTAAAGACTACCTTTAGTTTGGGAGAATGGAATAAATCCTGTTAATTGTTATGATGGTTTCTCTTTTTTCCCCCTCCTTTTTTATTTCTTCTTTATGCACATGAAAAGCATCTTTTATCAGGTCAGCTAGCCCCAACCAGCATGTTATCTGAGCTCTGGTCTTGCTGATTTCATCTCTTTTGCCTCTTCCTCTACTTTTTGACTAAAGAAAGAAGTTCAGTGTTAGGGAGATCTGTGTTATATGAGCAGGGGAGGTTTCCCTTCGTCCCCAGACGTGAATTAGGGAAGAGTAGGATGAAGATGGACTAAGTAAAACTTGTCTTCCTCACCAGTTCTTTAGGAAAAAAGATTAGCCATTCCAGTGAAAATGGAAAAGAACTAAAAATTGTACACTAGAGAGGGAATCTTCGTTCCTCCCTATTGTCTGGAGGGAGACCTGATCCCTTACCAGAAGGGAGCAATAAGTGCCCTGACTCAGCTAGTCAGCATGACTTCCTGTATCTGTCGGAAAAACAAGATTGGAATCTGATCTGATGAACTTCAGTGTAGAGTTGGTAATATGTTGCTGTGGAGCAGATTTGCCAAGCTGCGTCTTTTGGATACTAAGCTTGTTCCGATCCATTTTCTTTTAAACAGTCATGGTTCCTTGATACATGCTGTTCGCGTATCATGCTGCATAGATTTGGGAGAAAACAAGTTGGTCCTTCAGGATGTTCTATTCCAAGTCTTAAGGGGAAAAGAAGTTGCTTGAGCTACACTGGAAATTCAGTAGGCTGGAGAAGATACCTGTTTAAATGAAATCGGTGGTTTCCACCATTGGAACTGTTTTTAGAGAGACATTAACAATTCTGGAAGAGCTTCAGTTGGAGGCCGTCCTGTTTTTCTGAGTGTCTGTACATTGTGAGGAATGTGAGACTACACAGTGGAAGTGTTACTACATTCTAGGGTGTGTTCTTTGGAGCAGGACTAGTCAAGTTTTCCTCAATGTCTCTAATAAGCCTTTTTTTTTTTATTCCGTTTGTACAGTTGATGGTTGTATCGCTCAATTTCTAAAATGCTATGTTTTTTCAAAGTTGCTTGTAATTCTCACTTTGTCGAATTTTCTCTAAGACTGGGACACTCTTGGTAGGCTGTCGTAGCACTTCAGAACATAAAAAGCAAATCAGGTGAGTATGCAAGGGGACCATACTGGCAAAATGATTTCTAAGGTGTCTGTGTGGAAGAGCTCTATTTCGTGCAGAGAATATCAAAGCAGCAGACCTCCACATGCTTCTGTTCTGCTGAAAGAGAATTGGTTTGGATTTTTTTTTGTTGTTGGGTTTTTTTCAAGTGAAGTAGTGGAACTTTAGAATTTGGTAGAACTTGAGGTACAGGACTTTTTTTTTTTTTTTTCTTTTTGATGGAGTCTCATAATTTTTGCCATAATCAACAAACAAATTATCCAAGAAGACATGGAATGCTATTTCCCCTACACTTACCAGTATTCAGGCACTGGGGCTGTTCAATACTTCTTTGAACATCATTACTACAGAATAGTAAATTAACTCAGCAATTGAACCACTTACATGTAGAGTGTTCTCACTAATAGCAGTGGTTCGGCAATGGTTCAGACTTTGCAGCAAGGAAAAACTGACAGTGTATGACACTATGGTACAAGTTCATGGTGACAAAAAGACCCAAGCCAGAAATGTGACAGGGCAGAAGTAAAGAATCAAGGGGCTCAGTATTTTATAAGCTTTTCTAAGTCTTGGACAATCAATTAAAATAAGCAGTCACCTCTCTTTGTCACCTGACTCTTTCAGAAGTAAGGCTGGTGAGGTGCATCTTTTTAATGATGTTCTGTATGCTTCATTAGTTCAGTAGTGTCAGTGGCCTTTCTCCAGGCAATACACTTTCGAAGTAAGATTGATGCGTCTTCTAATTTGCTCTGTTGCTGTTTACTGGTGGCTGAGATTAGACACCTAGAATATAAGTAGAAGATAATTCAGTGATACCTTAGCAGTGTACTTCTTCTGCAACCTTAGCCAGCCAGTGGCATTATCTGACCTAGTCCCTTGAATCTGAAGGTTAGATTTTGGTTATCATCTTTAAGTACTGCTAGTAGATGGCTGTCTGTTACCTGTAGATGACTGACTGTAACCTCCATGACTATATGAAAAGGCAAAAAAAAAAAATAAAATCCCTGCACGTATTTTGTTACTGTTCTTCATAACGTGTCAGTGAGATGCACCTAGGTGATCTAACTAGGCTGGATACTGTAGTGGTGGCACAGCTTGTTCCCTTTGGGTTCTGTTTCATAAAGGGCAGAAATCAGTAAGGTGAAAAACACGTCAGAGGGAACAGAGAGATTCTACTAGATGTCTGAGAGTGCGCATTTGTCACATGGATGTTGCTGTGATTCTGTAGTCTTTGGCAGGAGCCAGTGTTGACTTCCTAGGAAGTTGATCAGAAAAAATGGTTGACAGGGCTGCCAGTTTTTCAGAAATAGCAAATAACGTTCCTACAGATACAAAAAGTCATGCTGTCATGTGACATATAAGTGAGGGACCAAACCACTGCTTAGCGGAAGATAGTTGGGTATATTCTTACACAGTTAAAACACTTTGCTGAGAAGAATCTGCATGCTCTATACTGAGTGTGCTAGAGGAAATTTCTGAAAAAAATTACTGTGATGGGATGTCCAGTCTGTATGAGACAATATAAAGAGCTCATTGCTGCTTTATCACAAAAGGGTTTTTTTCCTTTCTATTATTATTTTGGCTCCAAAAGAATATTCTTAAAAAAATTACTCATTTGTGGCTGGGAAGATACTTCCGGAGCATTTTCAGTGAAGAGTAGGCTATTGAAATACAGAAAAAGGTCCCTACCTGTTCTGTCTTCTCTCTCTAGTAGATAGGAGCTGGCCCTTAACTAACTAAAGCTTTAAAAGTGTCATATTAGAAGGGCTGCTGTTCCTAATTGCTGCGGTTTCAGCTCCTGTGTATGGTGGCATACAAATTCTTAGCTTGTCTTTGAAAACGGGCTTCAGAATAACTTATTGTGAACTGGAGTAGAAATTAACTCATTTAAAGCTTCTTAAGAAATTATTATGAAACAAAAAGGGCAGAGATGTTTCTCCCTTTAAGTATGCCATCTTTAAATCTGCTTTTCAAAAACAGAAGAAACTGAGAAGATACATGCTATACTTCCAGTGAAGATATTTTTGGCAGGTGATGGTGCAGACTTATTTTTAAACAGATAACTGCAAGGTAGAGACTGGCAGTTTCTAAGTGGATGTTTTTCTTGTGTTTGCAGAGATACAGAACAAAGCCGTACTGCTGTAGCTTATGCAAGTTCTCATCAAAGTTGCTTACTTCATTCAAGAATCACTTGCATCGTTACCATGAGGATGAAATGGATCAAGAGATGGTGGTTTCTTGCCCAAAATGTGCATTTTCTTCTCATCCCAAAGTAGTGGGAAAACACATCCGGATGTTTCATTCGTCTAATAAAAGAATACAGAACTATACAGTCAGCATTTTGGATGGCATGAAACAATTTAAGAGTGACATCATAAACTTCACATGTCTAAAATGTCAGTTCACAGACACCTTATATTACAATATGAAGAAGCATGTGCTGATGAACCATTTTAAAAACTTAATAAGTACGTATTTTGGTGAGAAATCTGATGACAGTACAGCAAATTCAACTGAGTACTACTGTATGAAGTGTAATGCTTCTGCAAACAGCCCAGATTCGTTAATGTATCATATCTTGACAGCTGAAACACACCGAGACCTAGAGAACAAACTTCGGTCTCTGATTTCAGAACATATTAAGAAACCTGGATTCGTGAAACAAATGTCTATTGCCCCAAAGCCTCTCCAAAGTGTGGCACTGGCTGCTCCATCTGCAGGACCTGCTGTTGTCCCAGCAGGTTCCATCACAGCTCCAGCTTGCATCCAGCTTGCATTTCCACAGAATAATCAAAACCAGAGTGCGGTGCAACCAAAAGCAGTTCAAAATGCAGTTGGACCACTGACTGCTTCAAGTGCCTCTGGTAACCTTCCACATACAGCTTCTGCTCCAGTCGTTACGCCGCCACACGTTGCTCTTGTAGCCAACAATTCTCCTGTAGGTCAGAACAACATTAGTATTCAGCAGTCTCCTTCCCAGCCTATCATTGTTTCTCATGGGCTCCCTCTTAATCATTCTGTTGGGACCATAAATAGAACTGTGGCCCCTGCAGTTCTTCCTCTTAATCAGCCTGTCAGGCCTGGGCTCTTTCCTGTTAATCAACCCATTGGTACTATAAATGGTCCGGTTCCAGCTGGAACACTACCTGTTACTCAGCATGTCAGCCCTGTGAATCAACCAGTTGTACCAGGAGTCCTCCCAGTGAATCAGCCAGTTCCTTCAGGAGTTCTCTCAGTCAACCAGTCACTTGGGAACCTGAACAGACCCATTGGTCCCAGGGTCTTTCCTGTGGCGCAGACAGTTGGGCCAGGTGTTCTCCAGCTTAACCAGCCTGTTGCCTCTGGGGTGGTTCCTGTCAGTCAACCTGTTGGACCTGGGTTTCTTCAGCTTAATCAACCTGTTGCCCCAGCAGTTATCCCAGTAAATCAGCCAGTTCAGCCTCCGGTTTCTCAAAGCGCAACTTTTTTGACTGCAGGCTCAATACTGAGGCAGTTGATTCCCACTGGGAAGCAGGTGAATGGGATACCTACATACACGCTGGCCCCTGTTTCAGTTACTTTGCCTGTAGCTCCTGGTGGTGGAGTAGCAACTGTTACGCCCCCGCAGGTGCCCATCCAGCTCATGCAGTCTGGGCCAGTGGCTCAGCTGTCCCAGTCACCGGCCGGCGCGCCCTCTCCGCCCATGGTTCTGACCTCTGAGAATGTGTCCTTGCAGGCCTCCCCGCCTGGTCCTGAAACAAGCCAGGCTATCAGACAGGCCAAGCAGTGGAAGACTTGCCCTGTTTGCAATGAGCTTTTCCCGTCAAATGTCTACGAGGTGCATATGGAGGTGGCCCACAAACCACGTGAAGTAAAAATAGAAATCCCGGAACCCGACAAACTTGCAGCTTGTGCACCCTTTCTAAGGATGACAGAAACGGCGATCCGTTGTTACGCCTGTAAATGTTTTCTCTGTGAGGAAGAGCTCATGAAACATCTCTTTATGCATGGCTTGTCTTGCTTGTTTTGCACGGGTACTTTCTATGACTTAAAAAGCCTCGTGGAGCACAACAAAACCAGACACAACGGGAGAAAGCAGTTGCACGCAAATTACAGCAACAGAGGATTTCAGCTGGGTAACGATGCTCAGGGTGGCCTGGTGTTTCCACACTTTGATTTCAATACAGTGTTACCAAATGAAGACATGGGTGAAAGAGAAGTACATTTGGCAGTTCTTGTTGGAATAAATTCAACAATTCTTGTCCCTGTTTACATCAAAGTGAAACCTCAGACAGCGGAAGCGAACAGGAGATGCACCAGAAAAATGTTTACCTGTCCCTTTTGCTTAGGTACGTTTGCTGGTAAAGAAACATATGAAAAGCATTTGAAAGAGCGGCATCATATAATGCCAACTGTACATACAATTTTAAAGTCTCCTGCTTTCAAGTGCATCCACTGTTGTGGTGTGTACACTGGAAATATGACTTTAACAGCTATTGCTGTACATTTGCTCCGTTGTAGAAGTGCTCCCAAAGACAAAGACACCAACTCAAGCCTGAAGATGCAGCTTGAGCGTACTGAGAGAGAAGAGTTGCTGTTTGTGAACGGTGAAAAGCATGTTTCTTTGATAGTGAAAAGAAGGCAATCGGATTCTGGCTTTGTTGCAGAAGACCAAAGAAGTAAGGAACAGCAGTCTCTGAGCTTAAATGCTGGCATAGCTCTATCTTCAGAGAAAGAAGTGAGTTCAGGGGTAGTGCCTTTCAAACGACAGAAGATTAGGACTGAGATGAGGAAGCTTCCTTCCAGTGAGGATCTGCGCTTTCTGGCAGTAGATCCTAGTCAGTATGATCACAATTCGTATGAGGCGCAAAAACAGTTTTTGTCAGACTACTTTCACAAGAGGCCATATCCTTCTAAAAAAGAGGTGGAATTACTTTCCTTGCTACTATATGCGTGGAAAATTGATGTTGTGTCATTCTTTGGAAAAATGAGGAATACGTGCTTAAAGGCGATAAAAAATCTCCAGCCATCTGTGCTGCTGGGTTTCAGTATGTCTGAACTAAAAACTGTTAAGCACAGTTTGAATTTAAGTGATGAACCATTAAATGATGAGCCATTAGATATGTAAACAAGGTTTTTATAACAGCTAAAAGCAATCCATAATTGCATACTTACCAGTTTAGCAGTTTATTATATTATTTGTTTTAACTTGCAGACTGGCCTGTTGAAGGGTGCGGTAGTACACAAAGTATCATTCAGCTGTGACTGTTATTGTGAAAGGCACACGTAGTTGTGTATTTGAAAAAGCTAAAACCTTCAGACTTACACATCTGGAATTTGTTTTAGCATTTTACTTCTTCGGGAGTAGTGTTGTGGGGTTTTGTTTTGTTTTTTTTCTCCCTACTTTCATTTCCCTTTCTTCCTCTCCGGGCTCCCCTTACACTTTTTATACCACCGTGTAAAACACTTGTCCTGTTAAAAAAAAAAAAAAATTATTTTTCTGCAATGTCGTCATCTTTTCTCAATAATAAAATGTGTAATGTCGGTTAAAATACCAATGTAAGCTATGTGAAAAACATGTATGTGACTACTTGTATTTTTAAGTCGTTCTGATTCTGAAGAAGTGATTGCAGCCTTTACATCCATTGCCCCTTCAGTTTTCCAATGCACTGGTAGCAATGGCAATCCTTTTTTTTTTTCCCCCTCCTCGGTCAAAATACCTGTGCCAGTTAACTCTGGTGACTTGTAGTTTCTACTGAGTATTATTAACGTGGTGAGGACTGAGGGGCTTGGGGGGTGCCTATTGAAGTGTTATAATGAACTGATTTAAAATGGTTATTATCTGTTAAATAGACCTTTCTAACCAGAAGTGTTTACTCTTTTTATTGGTGTTAAAGCCTGGTTGTTTAAATACCTGCTGTTCTAGGCTTGGTAGCAGCATTTGTTTTATTTTGTTTTTCAAAAAGCAAAGCTGCTTTGGAGAGTGTCAGGTTGCTTTGATATGTGGAATATATGAGTTCTGTGCACATCACTTACCTGTAGAAGCCCTATCCAAATATCACTGAAGTTTGGTGAGAAACACGACTTGTTTTAAAATGCTGTTTTATGAGGTAGTAACTGAGCAGAGCCTCTTACCCAGCAAAGTAGATCCCTGGCATGAAGTCCCGTGGGTCAGAAATTATTCAAACTGAAACTGGATGAATTAGTAGCATGAAGACTTTAAACTGTTGAGTACCTGAACCAATGGTATTCATGTAGTGATTGTTTTTTATTGGCCTGTAGAGAGCATCAGAATAGTATAAAACCCAAACAGACTTACCTTCAGTGTGAAGGAACATCCCTGTTACACATTACAGAAAAGCTTTGGGAAGGTTCGCTTGAGTTGAAGCACAACTGGTGGCCACACTGAGGCCTTGTTGAGTACTGTCCTTTCTTTCTGGATATACTTGTTTTGATCTGGCTTGTCAAAGAGTGCCTCCAATCTCAATTAACAGCCAGTTATGTGAAAAATAACCTGTAAAATGCATTATTATTAATTCTTCCTCTTAATCCCCCTCTCCCCACCCTTCTTTCTCAGAGATAAAAAAGGAGTTCACTTGTGCCAGTGTTACAAGGAAAGGGTGATATGCCCAAACTTATTTCTATTTTTTAAAGTAGTAAGAATACTTTTGCCCTGTGCAATAGTTTTTAAAGCAGATACAGAATGTTTTTAGTGCCGTTTCTGGAAGGGTGTGACATTTTTAGCAGAACTTGGTGGCTTTCCTCCTAAGGTTCTATAAACTGTCTGGAATTATATTTTGGATAAAATCTTAATATTTTCATATCAATTGCTTCAGAGAGTTTTAATGTGTATGTAACGTGGTTACTTAGAATCTGCTGTTTGGAAAAATGTAATTTAATAGCAGAATTAGGCAAACATAAACACCATTTATGGGATCATCCACATGCCCCCACATCAAAACCTGACAGTGATTAAGAAACCATGTGTTCTTATAGCCTAATAATAGCTCATCTAAAAATAATTATATTTGACCATAGCACAGTTCATGAAACCTGTTTAAAGGGCCTTGAGTGAGGAAGAGGGATATTCCATAGAAGTTCTGAAATGCATTCTCACTCTTACAGCCATGGTCCAGTGAGCCCTGTCGTCTTTGGGGTCGTTCTGCTGGTATTGGTGAAACGCCAGCGTGGAGGAATTTTGGCAGCGTGCATCTGGGGAAGGCTTGCCATGAATGGGGAAAGATTGTAGTGATAACAGTGTGGCTGTGGGGAGCTGGGAAGTCATTTCAGGGTTCATCCATGGTCAGGGTACCAAGGGCAGTCCAATCTTACCAGAGTTTTCCTACATAGTATACAGTGTTGATGTTAAGCATTTTATTTATTGGACTTTGATTTCACAGTTTCAAATAAACCAGATTTCTAACTTTCTTCTAGGTGTGTGCGCAAATGATTGCTTATCCTCCCGCTTTCCCTTTTTAATACATTCAGAGAGCTTAATGTGAATGCTTCTTTAGGTGCAAAAGGGCTGTTAAAAGAGACAGAAGGAAAGCAAGGCCTAGAACTCAGATCCAGATGCTCTAGGTAGACCTGAGTATCTTATATTATTTCAAATACTGATAGCTGCATATTTTCCTAGAGACTGATGATCTCAAATCTTGGTAGTAATTTGCTATCACTAAATGCTCCTGCTCGTGTTAAGTGAGTACTGTAGACATAAAGAAAAATTAATTTTGAAATCCGACTGAGACCACAGTATGGTCATGGTTTTCAGGAAAGCCAAGGAGCTTGAAAACAGCCAAGTTAAAAATCAGTGGCTTTAACTAAATGAGGCTTTCTGCTGTAGGATTCTCACAGGTGAAGTAATTTGGATAGAAAGTGTTAGTCTGGAAACATACTGCTGCCCCTGTCTGGGGCTCCATGTGGGCAGTGTGGTAAATGCCTCTCTGGCAGTATTCTAAGCACAGGGCCTCACATTCCTGGGATATGCTGTTGGGAATGGGAAGACAAAGTGTCTGCCCTCTGCAGCAGACTTTGTGAGTACAAGTCCTTGAAGCATATGGATGAAGCTCTGGTACACTGCAAAAGAAGAATACTGGTTGGTTGACAGAATGATTGTAGCAAGTACTCGTTCCTTATGGGACTGAAAGAACCACAAACCTGCACGTATTCTGCTTGTGAAATGTACTGGTCTGGAGAAGTGTCCATGTTTGAGAAACAGTTTGCTGTGTTGGCTGGAGTTTTTTGCTTCTGAGTTAGTGTGATGACCTGTTATTTGAATGTGTAATAGGAAAGGTTATTATAATATGACTTGGTCATGGTTCTGTATATGCCTATGTGCTGGGAGTTAATATTGTTTGGTCAACGGACATTTTGGAAGGGGCCAGTAACCTTAAAACATCTTTGTGGTTGGTTTTCAGTACTGTATTCTTGTGTGGATTGCTGCCTACCTTCACCATTGCATCCAGCGTTTTCCCCTTTCAATGTTTCAAGGTCAAGAAAGCTCAGGGTCTTATTTAGGTAGCTGTTGAGTATAATTTTGGGTGTGAAATTCTCAACATAAGTATAAGACTAATCCTACTGCCATTGGCTGTGAAGTTTTCATACATATGTCAGATTTGACTGTAGACACGTTTTTACAGGAAAGATGCTTGATGCTAAGTAGCAGAGTACAGATACGTGGAGAAAAAAGTTGCAATCTAATAGCAAGAGTAAAATAAGATCAAAAAAATTCTAAGTGAAAATGTTGATGACTTTTTTTAAAAGTTGGGAGAATTTTCACACATTCCTCTGCAAAATGCACATGAAAAGGACAAATTGAGGGTATTCATGAATGAAGCAGAACTTTGTGGTGCTGCATTTAAACTCTTAACACCTTAAGTGCCCGCTTATCTCTTTGCATCTGTTCAAATCTGACAGGCAGACTACAGCTGTGACCATTTCACTTGGGTATCAGATCCCAAACCACATATGATGTACTTGTTTTTGCTTTGCATTTGGCCAGTTTAACATACTGAGTTAGTGTCTGTGATGTGTGTGTGTGTGTGTGTGTGTGTGTGTGTGTGTGTGTGTGTGTGAGAAGGGTGTAGGTCTGCAGATACAAGGAACATGCACATGGCCTATTGCCCATCCTCAAATTCCACCTAAGAGTATGTCAGAGAGAAACTTGTAATAAAATCAGGGGAAGGTAGAGGCCTCAAGTGTCTTTGCAGGTATTATTTTATTTTGGCTGCTTGTCCTTTAAATGGAAGTGCCTCCAGTTCTTGCCATCCTTGAAGACTGACACTGATAGGTGTTTTAGGCATAAAGTTGTATGAAGTAAGCTGAGTATGGGACAGCTGGCAGTGTGTCTGTATGATGGAAAACCATCAGGCATGGGCGTTTCTGGAGAAAGATCTGCTTAATTGTATTGCCACTGTTAATTTGGTTTATAACCTGTTACTAAATTATGAACAAAGCAAGAAGTTTTGAAAGTGGTGTTGCTGTCCATTTGCTGCATGGATGTGAGACAGAGCCATGCTGAGGAACACGTCTGTGGCTTCAGATAACTCAGCTGCGCTCAGCATGATGGTGTTGTGCATAGATCCACATGAATGGAAGGCTGTGGTGAGGTTTTGGGGTGGGGACAGCCTTCCTGGTGGCACTGCCGCTGTCTCTGCTGCTCACTGGTTCTTGTCTGGTGTACATCTAACTGGCAGCTGCAGGGTGAAGAGCTGAAGAAGAATGCACACTTGAGTATGAATGGAAGAGTGCCAAGACACCAACCTGAACGCAGTCAAGTACTAATAATAAATGTAGCAAAAAAGAGATTGCAAAGAAGCACCATAGATTTTTCATTGTTTTTACAGAAAGGCAGTCAAAGGGGTGAGAAGTTCCCCTGGCAGTTTCCAGCCTCCACTGAGGTGTGGAGGACAGTCTCCTGTGGACTGGGTTTGCTGGCTGTGCTGTCACACATGGTTTGCCAGCAGTGCCATCTTTTTGAAAAGCTGGTTGCAGAAAGGATGCTGTTGGAACCTCTGCGAGATACTGTCTTTGGCATGTAAGGACCTTGTTTCCTGTGTTGTAAAATCATTTCCAAATCATGAAGGACAAAGTGCCCTTAAAGACTTAATTAAGTCATTTGTATATCAGATATACATATAGTCATCCATCTGCCACAGGGCTGACATCATACACTATTCTAGAGACCAAGTGCTGAATTACAAGTTTTTCAGAGCTCTCAGTCTCCTCTACTGGTCTGGTCAGAGAATTAGGGTTACAAGGGGCAGGTCCCTGCAAAAGTGAGGAGTGTGAAGAGGAGCTGGTGACAAAAATTGTTGTTATGGAATTGACTCATTTCTGTCCTGACAATTTAGTAGAAAAAAAGCTGTAGAAAACAGTATTTTTGAACGAAAACAACCAAAAGATAAAAATCCCAAGATGGGCTGCATTCCTTCTAAATCAAAAGCAGCTGAAATGTAATTCCCTTTGTGCTGTGATGCCACCTGCGGGATTTCTGTGGGGAACACAGCCCTGGCCATTGTGTTTAGATTGTTAATCTTAGGATTGAAGGTTTTGTTTAAAACCACAGGAACATGATGTCCCCCTCAGCCTATCAAAAGAAATGTTTCCCACACCGTACCTAGCTACTTGTGTGTTGAATTTCAGGGAAGTTAAATTCCTCCTCAGAAACTTCGGTACGCTGCCGTCAACAACTACAGATCTGAGTGCAACACCTCATACAGCTTATGAACTTCTTTCAGTTCCTGTCCACAGAAGCATTTCTAAAATGCTTAGTGCATACTGGATCAGAGTAATACAATTGTGAGTTACTGAAGACATCACAGCAGTGATTTTGAACCCATGAAATTGATACGTGTTTTGGGGACTAGAGGATTTCTGTATTAAAAGATCAGCATTTTGATTCCATAAATAAATACAAACTTCAAAAAACAGACCTGAAGCTTTAACATAAGTAGTCCTAAACTCTAGACAAATGATCTGAGTGTTAGACATTGGGGTTATGTCTGTGAGTCTTTTGCTAAACTGTGTATTTTGGGCAAGACCTTTAATTTCACAACACAGGAAAAGCCATAATACATGAGGAAAGATACTCGCTTCTGAGAAATGTATGTAATATGTATAGAATGCATTTTGAACTCACTTGGTTATTTTCAAACACAGAACTAAATTGTGGGTTGAATTCCCCGAATAATACACAGAGCTCTTGTTTGAGCCAGGAGGGCTGCTGGATGTTTATGCACTTTTATTCTAATAGGTAAGGACTGGACAAATTCAACCTTCTTGCTGACTCAGTGCCATTTTTTTTCAAGGGTCTTAAATGCCTGCCTGGTGGATGCAGCACAGGGCTGTGGAATGGCTGCAGGTGGATGCACAAAGTAAAACATTTCAAAGATACTTGGTATTTGTTATTAGACACAAGAGGAACTTTTTTTCCACAATGAGAACAAGCAGCCATTGGATTAATCTCCCCAGGGAAGGGGTGGATTCCATAACACTGGACACTTAAACACTGAGCTGGACTGAGTCCTGGGCCATCTTGTTTAGACTGTGCTTTTGCCAAGTAAGGTTGGACCAGATGATGCTCAAGGTCCCTTCCAAGCTGGTATTGTGATATGTGTTGCTGCAATGGAATTGTTGATCTGGAATCAACTTGCAAAGAGAAAACATGACCATCTTTTAAAAATGTGAAACAAGTCAGGAGACTAGCAAAAGGGTCAGCGTGTCTAGTAGTGGTACTTTTCAGCTACTAAAAGCTTTATTACGGAATTACAACATTGCTGAGGCAGGAAGAGACTGCTAATCTGACCCCTTGCTCAAGCAGAGCTACCTAGAGCCCAGGACTGTGTCCCATCATAATGAACACAAGGGATAATGGGCAACAGAGGGCACCATCAGATGAAGAAGGGCCACAGCAACGGTTAATATTTTGTGTTTCTGTACTACACGTATCCTTGATGCAGCAACAATGATGTGAAAAGTTCAAAGAGAGTTTCCTGAGGCTCTGGCCCTTGCCCACACCCATATTTGCTTCTGAAGTTTTTTAAACGCTTGCCAACAGAAACTTCTCCCCATGTACATGACGGATGTGTATTACCAGATTGTAATCAGGCCCTCACATATTTTGAGTGCGCTTAAACCTGATCAAAAAGCCTTCTCGGAATAATAAAAAGCATTCTCGTTCTGTGCATTGCATTGCTCTCCTCTGACCAGAGAGGCTTTCCTAGGGCGCAGTTTTTCTTACCCTACAACACATATTTAAAACACATCACATGACTCATCCTGAAAATGTTTCTCTCCATGAGCAATACACCACAGGTGGCTGGTTCAGCTGCAGAGCACTACGATCAGAGTAACTTCATGGGAGACAGTAACCCAGCTTCAGGCTCAGCTGTGCTGCTGGAAAGCATTTGGTGATTAAACATAGAAGTTAACCTCAGACTTGCAAAATTGCAACTGTTAATAAAGATGAAATAATGGAGTAACATAACTCGGTGCTGTCACACTCTAGACTGTATTAGCTGCCTTGACAGCACAAGTAACGGGCCCAGGAGGCAGGAGCTCAGCTCCTCATCACATGGCACAGCTTGCCTGCTCGGTTACTAAAGCTGCAAACTTCTGCTGCTGTCACAGGCACTGCCTCACTCAGCCATCTAAGAGCAGGGCTGGAAAGAGTTTGCTTGAGGTTGTTGGTGATGATGCATCCCTGTTGCATCACTTAGGGATGGAAAGCATTTCTATTTCTCCTTTCTGCTAGCCTTTCCTAACAGGTAACAACAACAACTCTGTTACATGATTTAATTCCTCTGACTCCGCCTGTAGTTTCTCCTGTTGCAACCTTCTAAACCCAGAAAGGCAGTATTTCATAGTGGATCTGTTTCGTGATGTGGTTAAGAGACCATCATTTCATTGGCTTTAACTGAAGAGCTAAACGTGGGTGAGATTGTGATTGGGGTGCTTTAGATAGTCACAACCCCATATACTCTGATTATACCATACTGGCCATTAGTTGTAAAATAATGACAGCAAACCTAATCCTATGCAGAAAACATGGGTATCTGTTACTGGGATACCATGTTTAAAATACTATGAATTTCTAGCTGGGTTGAGAGTTTGGATAGCTAACTGAATTCCTTTTTTTTTTTTTTTTTTAAGTGTATCATAAGCAGGGGAAGCCTACATCTGGCATAAGAATTCAAACAAAGTTGTGAAACCACAGTGCTTGTTTCATTGGGAACAGACAAAGAAAAAAAAAAAAGCACCCC
>JAWWEU010000081.1:57260333-57271991 GCA_035583155.1 Acropternis orthonyx | reverse complement strand
GGGGGGGGGGGGGAAGAACAGATTTATTCTGTTTTAGGAAAGGACTAAGATCTAATTAACAGGTATCTGTTAATACAACAAGTTTGAAAGTAATTTATAGGTTCGTAAGATTATAAATAGATATATATATATATGCACATCTATGTAAAATAATCAGAATTTTGCTCTTATATGTATGACATATATGATCATCTAATATAAAATTTAAAGTTAACAACCTTTCTTTATATAAGTGATAATACTGGATGTAACTGCAGTGAGTTTTAAGTGCTGCTTTGAGAGACAAGGGAAAATATACACTGTGTTGCCAAGTTCTACAGAATGACATGCATTCTATGGAAGGACACGTGACAAAGTGTTTATTAAAATAAAAAGCTTTAATACTTTTGCATTTAAAAGATTTAGCAGAAAATAATTGCTACAAACATGCTGCAACATACATGTTCAAAAAGTTTTCAGTGCTTTCTTTCAAAGTTCAGCATTTTGGCAAAAATAAATTTTTCTGTATATACTTCAAACGTTGGCTATCATAATACTGATATAAAATACTTCATGTAGACTAAGGTCAGATGCATAAAATACAATACGTAATAAAACATACTGTCTGTATAAACATTTAAAGCATAAATTTCATTAGATAACATGCAAATACTGCAATACTTTAAATGGCACTTAAATATAGATACTGAGATTCTTTATAATTTTGCATCCAATATGAGATTCTGAAATGTACAAAACTATAAAAAGAACATACCTCTTCACTGAAGTCAGGTACTAGCATAGAGCTTGATTGTCATTTTACAAGCAGTGAGCCCAATGTCCTGCAAAGTCTTCACTAGTCCAAGTAAAGATGTCTACTGAAATAGGCCCAGGGCTAGTTAGTTTTTTTCATAATAAAATATGAAAGCGTATTTACATGAGAATAAAATTTTTGGTAAGGTAATTTAAGTAGCAGCAATCTGTTTCTTCCAAAAATGATGTTTAAAAGAGGTGCATGCTTTTCGTTGTCACTGATACGCATCTGAATAATATAAAATTAACATTCTTCAGTAAACTCAAAAACACTGTTTTGTTCATTGCTGAAAAACCCCTATGAGATCCATTCTCAGAAAAAACATGAATCCATAATGTCAGAACTTCCCAGACTATAGTTATGTTCCCAAGAGCAATGGAAAACAATCTAATTGTGCTGAAACAGTCACCTGACAAAGTAACAAACAAGAGAATGATCTTTTCACATTATTCAAATACTTCTTCATTGAAAAAAACACAAGTTCTTCAAATCTTCTATGTTTTTTGTTTTCTGGTTCAGTGATCAACAATTCTGAATGTCCTTCACAATATAAATGCCACAATACTCATGTATATTTTCCAAGCAGTTACATATAATATATTAATGCTGACAAGGTGAATAAAAGGCTTATGAACAGGGAGTGCAGAACGGGCACCACTTGAACAGAAGGAGAAGAAATGCTAAACGAAACTTGTACTTGAGATGCGATTAGAGCTGACAGCGGCACGTGTGATGCTAATGTTGGACTGTCTGAATTTATCAGTGACTCTATCTTTTCTGCTTCTTTATTGCAGGCTTCAATCTGGGTGGGGGGGAAAAAAAAGCGATTATTTCTCTTCTTACCATGTAAAATGCCAATGCAAAAACATTGCTAGATAGCAAAATCTGAGTTATTCCCATCAGCATGTAAGATTTACATAATTTTGGGGAGTATGTATTAGAAAACATATCAGAACTCTTATCACAGACTCTGCTACTATGAAAACTCTTGTGGAAGCCCTGAGTAGTAGCAAAAGAAAGGGAAGGAAGCCATATACAAGTTATTGTGGGTGACATGTTTTGAATGTTGATGCCAAAAAGCTCACAGTAAATTATAACCAAAGTAAGCACCTCTAAAACTGAGGACTTCCTTCCTCGTAGACCAAGATACTGCTTTGAAGTCTGCAGCAGTGGAAAAAATATCAGGATTTTCTCCTTAGTGGGCTTTTTCTCCCAAATCAGGGAAAACTCATTACTTTTATGGGAAGGGCAGTGAATAATGGAAGTATTAGGAAAACCTGAGAAACACCAGGCTTCCAGGTTTCCATCACCCCACTGACATGATGAAAATGAATTTTTCCCATTCTGCTTTCTACTGCACTCCAGGAATGAGTTTAGTATTAAGTTGCTTTAACAGCCTTGGAAGCTGCCTCTGGGGAAGTCTAAACTTGAAAAACTTAGTATTTGGAGATCCAAAGCTCTGAAAGTTGAGGAATGTCTAGCTCAGCAGTGGGTATGACCAGTGAAATGAGCAGTTCCTCCCTGGTTTTTGGGTGGTGTCTCTGATTTCAGAGAGTCCTCCTCTCATCAGGGATCTGACAGCACCTGCTGCAGATGGAATGAGAGCTGACCAGTGGCACAGCTCAAGGCCGTCTTTCCTAAGCCGTGGTAAGACTTTTTGGCTATTTCTGTTAAAGGAGGAGGGAGGGAGAGAGAGGGGGAGGGAGAGAGAGGGGGAGGGAGAGAGAGGGGGAGGGAGGGAGGGAGAGAGAGAGAGAGAGAGAGAGAGAGAGAGAGAGAGAGAGAGAGAGAGATCGGACCTGAGCTGGACATAACAGGGTTGCTCTGGTAGCATGGGCAATCAAAACACACACAGTGTACCTGACTGAGAAACAAGCACCACTGCATACACACAAAGATGATGAAGTAAATCCACGGGGGGCAAATGAAATAGTAACACAGTCTACCTGCAATGGTTTGGGGTTCTGATCCACAGGAATGATGAGAATCACAATTTCAGATTCTATGCTTAAGTATCCAAACACATCACACTGTGGCACTGACACGTGCAGGCGGATTTTCTCAAGAATGTCAAGTACTGTTATTGGCTTTTTATTTGTTACCTGGAAGAAAACAAAGAACCTGGTGGATGATGTGATATGGAATATTCTCCTCTTGAATTCTGATGTCATGCTAGAATGTTTGTTTCAGTCATTAAAGTACTCAGTCCTAAACTCAACTCTAAATGCTATCAAAAAACATAAACAATTCAATGATTCGAAAACATCATTCCAAAAAATTATTCTGATTCTTAAAAAAAAAAAAAACACCTCAAAATCAAACCATCTGAAAACATAAAAAGAAGAAAAGTTAAAAGGAAGAAAGGAAAAGAATATTTACTTCTTAAATTAACCATGGTTTTGATATGTGTTGCTCTCCACCTCCATGGTCAG
Organism: Acropternis orthonyx; assembly: GCA_035583155.1. Classification (NCBI taxonomy): domain Eukaryota; kingdom Metazoa; phylum Chordata; class Aves; order Passeriformes; family Rhinocryptidae; genus Acropternis; species Acropternis orthonyx. The sequence goes on along the minus strand of JAWWEU010000081.1, from coordinate 57,268,766 downwards.
CGTGTCTGTGTATCACGTACCTCCAAATAATACCAATGGTTATCTGTTACAGCAGCTTGTGCTCCCACGCTGGGTAACAAGAGGCAGAGCAGCCCTACCAGCTGGCACTGCTTTACAGACTCAGAACCTGTTTCAAGAGCCCCCAGAAATGAAAAGCTATGGCTTTGTGAGGACAGATATATGTCTGTACATATGGGAACATGTGACATTTTAAGTTCGGTACTTAACTACCAGGTAAATATATTTTTCTCTTAAATTTTTTCTCTCTGTTCTGCTGTCTGTATCTGACAAACAATAATTTGGTTGTAGATGCTCAGTCTGTTTAAGGACTGCCACACCTTAAAGGTTTTTCAGCTTTCTTCTAGATCACAAACACTTGTGACTTCTGGTCGTTCTGTTGTGTTCCGTTTTCTCACTTTAGCTGCAAGAACTCCATCCTTCTTATCCTCCTGTAGCTTTATTTCTTTTGAGATCACTGGTACAGGACCTTAACAAGTGGAAATCTGGGAAATCCAAGTAGATTATATGAACAGAATTTGTAAGGTGTCACACAACACTTCTTTTACCAGACCTTTGGGGATTTCCTTGTCCATTAAAATCTAGTCTGACATGCTGATTAATCAGCAAATCCTGTTCAAACAGTCTTAAAACAGAAGCACGAGGTACTTTAAGAATGACTGAGTGTCATATTTAGATTTTACTGTCTTAGTTTGGAAGTTTACTAGATTAAATTTTAGCAGATCTCTAATGCTTCTTTGCTCTGCAGAAGTTGTGACTGTTCTTTCCTGGTTTCTTTACAAAAAACAGCCAGAGGGATGGGAGGAGAAAAAAAAGTCAGATTTACGTAACTCTTTAGTATTTGAAGCATTTCTTCTCCTATGAACCAGCTGTCTGAACTAAAAGAGGCACACATGACTACTTTTTCCAAAGAAGAAAGCTTCAACCAAACTTATGTAATTTCCAGTCAGTGCTAAGATTCTCTTGACTCTTGAATGCTGAGTTGAATGTTTGAGAGATCACATATTTTAAATGTAAAGGTACAGATAACTATTTGAAACATAAGAGCTGTGAAAACTTGAAGTGTGTGGCAATAGGCAAGAGAAAAGAGTCACCAAGACTGTGGTGACAAAGGGAAGTAAAAAAGAGAGGGGGGGAAAGAAGAATAAAACCAATGTTCAAGCTAAATTTTTCTGGTTTTACAGTAATAGCTAATTATCTCTACTGCAAACATATCAACAGGTTAATGTAATTCTGTACTGTTTTGGAAAAATTCTTTTTCTTCTTGGTAATAAAAAAATGAGAATTATGTGCAGATGCAAACATGATCATATTACTCTGTTTTGTTGTGATGTCATGCCACAAGTCAAGTGTTCTGCTGTTCTGTATACTGAAGCATAAAAGCAAGGGTCAGTAAAATGCAATCCTTTCATACACCACATGGGGAGTGTCTGGGCCCAGCATGGTGTGTTCAGTGATGGACAATCAACATGAGATCAGCCTTGTGCTGGAGGCTTTCAAAGAGCAGCAAGGAAGAATGCTGGTGTCTAACCCAGCATTTTAGCTGATGAGCAACAAAAGGAGTGACAACTACCTAGATAACCAAAGAGCGTAAACGATCTCATTTAAGCAGAAGAAAGCATCAGAACAAAGTTACCTACATTAGGAAATAGTGAGCTAGCAGAATAGACCTAACAACAAGGCCATAAATAATAAATATACACTGTATTACTAGCATAAGGTAGATGCTGCTCCCATATCCTTTGTCTGCACTATTAAAAGTAACATAAACAGCTAACCTGAGTCTCCTTGTTTGTGCCTACTCTTAATTCTGGGCATTGTAATCCAATTTATATGCCTCAGATAAAGAAATAAAGGAAAGTATAAGCAGTATAAAGAAAAAAACCAACAATCACACACTACTGAAAAATAATGGGTTTTATAACCTTTCAGGAGAAATTTAACAGTAACTTGACTTTTCATGTACCATGTAACATTACGCATGATTAAACTGTTTACCCTTGCAAAATTATCCAGCTTGTCTTTGTCATATAAGATTCTCAGCATTCCAGCACACAGTGGACAGCAGGCTCCTATGTGAATAAAAAGACCCCCTCAGAAATAAAGGCAAGTAGTCTTTTCACTTTTAAGAAAGCAGGAGTCAAAATCTGAGTATCAATTGAGAATGAAAATAGCAGAACTACCAGAGCAAAGTACATGTTTCAATTTGATAGCAGAATTGCACATTTCTAATATTTTTTCATATTGAAAACATTTATATGCAAAAGCAGTCACTTTTCAACACACATTTACTACTGTCAACATGAAGAAACAAGCTGAATTTTCATTTATTTCAAGAACATTCATTATTGTAAGCTAAAAACTGGAGGCACTTTGTGTACCACAAGCCAGGGTTTTGTATGGATGCATGAATATGCAACTGCAGAAATTAAGGATTTTAATTGCTGATATAGCCAGGATATGGCAGAAGCAATTATGCACATTGCGGGTGTTGATTTCTGCAGTTACACCATGTTGGAGTTTAGAATCTTTAGATAATAAGGGAGAAAAAGGACTTGTCTGACAGAGCTGTGTTTAGCACAGAAGCACGTCATATTTCTCTTACTGTTTTTCCCCACCATCTCAGAAACCAAAGGGCTAATACTTCAACTTTCTACCCATGACTGTGTATTAAATTCACTCCCCAACTTATTATACGTAATTCACATTCACAGAGTGACTTTTACAACACTAAATGTAATACCAAAGCACAAAGACCCTTTTTCAAAGTGGGTGAGAAATAAGAAAAACCAATAAAACTGTTTCTTTTTAAAAATAGGGCTTTCCTTGCTCTGTGTATTACCTGTGATTAGTTGCTGTTTCATAAAGGAAATATTTGTGAAAACAAATAAAGAAGCAGTTCAAAACAGCACAACTGCAAAACTATTGCTACTGCCTTCCTGTTTCACAGTACTGTAAATACATACGGTATTTTTCTCTGTCTTCTAATTAAATATCATCTTTGCTCTTCTGGGAACCCCATGCTGACGACAGCTTCGTATCCCACTGTGGTATCTGTGCTGCCACTTCTGAAAAACTGCTCATCAGATTCCTAGAGACATCCTCCCCGAGACACCACAGACCTCAGTCATTTCTCCCAAACCCGTCCCCTGGGGACAGCTGCGAGTTTCTCAAGACTGAAGGAGCACGACTCCTAAAGCCAAAGCTTTTCCACTTCAGGGTTACTCATCTGGGTCCTGATACTGGCTTGTGCTAGCCTTGAGAAGAGATCTCCACTTCATTCTTTTTTTCTTAGAAGTCTCAAGGGCGTTATGGAATATAACACTTTAAAGCCTAAGCTTTGCCCCAAATACCCCGCTGTTTACACCTGGTGAGGCTCTCCCCGCGGCCATGAACGCACCTGGAGCAGTGACGGGCCTGCAGCCGGCGGCAGAGAGCGGGGGGCACTTCACAAAGGCGCACTCGGTGTGGAGGCCGTGGCCGGAGAGCGCGCCCACGGCCTGGCAGCGCCCGCGGTAATCCACGGCCGTGCGCTCGGCGTAGGCGGCGCAGACGCTGCCGTAGGTCTCCCCGTTGTGCCCGCACACGGGCTCCGCCGACCTGCAGAAGGGCTGAGGCACAGCACAGACACACTGCCCAGTAGTTTTAACACGAGGGGAAAAACCAGAGCCAACGGGGACTCGCCGCTAATATTGTCAGAAGCAAGAAATCAGGAGCAAATAACCTGCCAGCTTATGAGTGGTATGAATGAATGAAAGAGGTAAGTACTTAAAGAAGGTGACAGAGAAATGTAAGGTGGAATCTGAGAAATGTACAGTAAAACAAGTTTTGGAAAACAGCAACTTTTGTTCTTCGCTAATACTTACATAAAATTACCATATTTAAATTAAATTGTTTATTACATCAATTAAAATTATTATAATTTCATTGTATTTTAAAATATTCTTTCAATAAACTCAATTTGTTATGAAACATTTTCAACTGCAGTATCAATATTTTAATGAATCCTTAGTAATTTATTTATTACTTCATCTTAGCGTGGATTTGTGTTCTTAAAATTATATTGTGCATGCGCAGGTATTTCTAACACACTATTGCATATTTTTATATATTACTTGTTTATACATTATTTATATTTATGTATGCATTGTTATTATTTTTATATAAAGATAGATGCATACATTTACTTCAAAAGAATAAAATTCATTACTAGACACTTTGTCAAATGCCAAACTTAAGCTTCTGAACTTGGACAGAAGCAAATGGAATTGCTGACTCTCTGCAGACAAGGTGTGAACTAATGCTTTTGTCCAAAGTCTTGTGAAATGACACAACTCATTCCATAACCTCTTGCTGAGGTTATTTTATTAAACCTTCGTTCAAGTAAGTCACCATAGCTGCAGGATCACTGTAGGGCCTCCAAAAACCAGGGCAATCCCAGGTCCTGTGTTACACACCTAAGCTAACAACAAAGCAGAGCACAGGCACGTTTTGAGCACCCCAAACAATTCATCTTGCAGTCATCTTCCCAGTAAAAGCCAGACTGAAACCTTAGAGGCCCCAGTGTCAAAAACTTTGTTGAACATGGATACTGGACATAAAAAACTGCTGGAAAAAACAACAGCCATGAAATATTCCTTTGATTCTTCCCGTTCAAGGACTGAGCATTCCCTGAGTATCTCATGAGGTATCTGGTGTGCAATGTGAAGAATTACCCGTACTTACTGAGGTTGCTGAAAAAGGACATGAAAAAGAAGGTATAAAGACAGAAAGGCAGAAACTAAGAGAGGGTTAAAAGAGTAATAGCACTTGTAATACAGAAAACCCTGGAAAAAATGTTCTGTACTTCTAAGAATATCCATCATTTGAGGCCAAGAGAAGGTCTCAAATAAATCTTCATAATTTGAGCAAAACCTGCAGAGGAACAACCTGTCAATGGTAAAGCCAATGACTTGGAACAGAGCAGACCCTGACTTCTCTTGTACAGCAACATAAAGAGCTTGTCTACCACCTCTGTAGGGAGCAGTGGGGTGGAAAAACTAAACCTAATCCTTCTCACGGATTAATATGAAGACTAATCCAATCCAGACTAACTAAAAAAGTATTAGAGATTGTCTCTTCCATAAATAGTTCCTCTACAGCAAGCTTGGTAAACCCGGGGCACAACCACACAAAAAGACAGAGACTTTCTGTGACTGGGCATTAATATATATTTAAGACAAATTCAAACTGGTAAAAACTAACACTAGGAATTGCACTAGTTCATGCAAACATACCTCAGTGCTAGCTTTAATAGCAAAAAATATAGGAAGACTTACTTTCAGAGTATTACCCCCAAGAAAATATAAGAAAAGCTTTTGATTGGTTTTGAGACACCTGTTAACTAAAACAGAGAAACACTTGATAAAATTCTGAATGTTTGTGAGAGTATTTTCTATACTAGCTATAATTAAATTCTTAAACAACTACTTGCTGTTAAAACATTTTATAAGCTATAAAAACAAACAGAACACTGCAAAAAACCCCAATATTGAAAAAAACAAGTTGCGAAGTTGAACATCAAAGGACAAAGAAGATTTGATATTTATTGCTACAACCACTTCCTACCTGGCACGGTCCTCGGTATGCTAAACTTTTTCCTTTTTGGTACAGAGTACACAAATTGCTGTATTCCACATTGTCTGTGTCACAAACAGGATCCCGTGTCTGGTCACAATTTAACTGCCTTGGCACACATTCATGCTGGCTGCATTCAAACTTATCAAAGCTGGTCAAGCAAACTTGTTTCTTTGGTATGCACCTGCAGAAAGTAATAATAATTTCATGTCATGCCATAGGATTTATTTTTTTTCAGTGAAATCTTCTCTAGTGCTTCAGAGCTAAGTGTGGTTCAGCAGAGCTGCAGGCAATACAGATGATAAAACCTTCTTAATAGCCCATTTCAGTCTCATCACAAACCTGAAACAACTGCACACCATGTTTAGTCAATGTGTGTGAACACAACTACAGTTTCCACCAACATTTATCTTTTACCAAGTATTTTTCAATGGATTCTTGAAAAAGGCTTGGATAAACTTCTTACCTACTCCCATGCTTCACTTTGTAAATTAATATTTAAGAAAAACTAGAAAAAACATGAAAATAGTGGAAGAGAAAAAGATTCTGTTGCAGAGGTCTAGTCTCCCTCTTCCCTGAGAAAGGGGTGAAAACAAGATCTTTAAGAAGATTATATGGTTTCAGTGACAAATATCTAACTGGATGCTAGCTTTGCAAGTTCAGAATATTGTACCACATCCAGTGTTGGGGATGACTGCAAATGGGAAGGGCCACTATTAACACTTCTCTGGCATGCCATTCCCCTGAAGACCAAGAAACAGCAGAAATTCTTTCCCTTTTGTATTAAATATGCACCTTCCATGGTCTTCTCTGCAAGAGATTTGTCATAGGCCCTGCAAGACATCCCTCAGCTAGAGAAATGCCAGCCAATAAAGTCTGATGAGCAGACTGATGAAAGGTCTAATGGCTTTTTAAAACAACCTCCTCCTTCTTTAAGGGACAGCAATGCCACTACCACTGGATTATGTACAATATGTCCTTATTCTCCCTGAGTGCTGCTGATCACACATACCCCCCTTTCCATCAGAGAAGACTCAGAAATTCTGACATCTAAACACTTTACAAGTGGAATATAAGATCTTAAATAGATAATAATAATGTGCACAAGGGGCATTTCAAGATGAGCATGTCTAGTTTATGCTGTACTATCAAACTGACCCAGAAAATGTATTGCATGCAGTCCCTTACTAAAACTGCAAACTGAATTTCTAAGCATAATGGTATTTTGGAAAACTGGAAAAACAAAACCTCTCTGTACTCCCCAAATTTCAAATATAAAGAGCATTTATGCACAATGCAGCTTTGAAATTCCAATTTTGAACACCATAATGGCTATTACAGCTACAAAACTACAGTGTTTTCTCAGTACTTTTCTGCATCAAGGCACTTTAAGCGCAGAAAAGGAAAGGAAATAAATTGCTACAATCAACTTTCATGAAAGCACAGTATTACACAACTTTTTTATGATGGCTTTCTTTCAAAACAGAAAAATGCACAAATTCAAAGGAGACTGCAGTATTGCACAACACTGAGAAAATTGAAGACAGAGACCAATATTATGAGCCACAGCCTTTGATCTCTGTAAAAAAGGTCAGATTTTCTTTTTGCCTGACACCAGTACAAAGCATATTTTTGTTTTAATGTATTTGTCTATGCAGATTTTGCTTTTTCTGACATTGAAAAAAGAAAGATCGTTCAGACATAGTTTTCACAGACCATCAATCTAAGGGGAAAAAAAAAAAGAGTGATTGGTATTTTCTTATTTTAGAGATAAAACCCACAGATTATTGACTGAATAAGCAGGACTGACTCCAAGTCTGGAATTCAGATGCGGGTCTTCTTTGCAAACTACTAAAAGTAGGAGTGAAACAAAGTAGTAAAATGACACTTATTGCCATTTCAACACAACCTGACTCTCCCACTTTCCAGAGCATACATCAAGTGTCTTATTGCTAAAACTGAGATCTGCAAAATGAACTTAACTGATACAGCACTCCATAGATGGAACCAAGAACTGGCAGTCATTACAGTTCAATATTACTAACTATGATAAATAAAAAGTAGTTACTTCAAACAGTTACTTCTATTGGAGTATCCCAAAACCAGAATGCTACTACAATGTACAACACATCCAAAGAAAACATAAATCTGCTTTATGAGTAGAAGATGCCAGTGAAAAGCTTAAAAACATGTTCTGCTTTTACCTTTGATTTTTATTACAAGGGTTAGGGTTACAAGGGTCCTTGGAAATACATGATCCAAACTCAAACTGATTGTCCTGGAGCCCAACACAGCGAGCTATACACGCACTCGGGTACGTGCGCCCGTTTTGGCCACACACTGGCACAAACTGATCCACGCAGTTACACGGCAAACCTGGAAAAGCAACACACAGAGCAGGAACTTGGGGCATGCTCATTTGCTATGACAGAAAACACACAAGGGCTCACTAAGGTATCTTTGTCTTCTGGCAAAGTGTCTGCAGTCCCATCCTTTAGCAATGCTGTAGCACACAGGCACTTACAGACAATAACAACTGAAGTTTGTGTCCTGTCTCCTTGCTGATTCCACTCAGCTTGCTCCATTTTTTCCCCCAAACTCCTTATCTTTTGACCCAGTGGCAATAGCCTGTCTCTACTTATTTTTATATATTACTTGAGATTTTATTTTTCAGTATTGATTTTTTTTTTTTAAGGTCCATGTTTTTTTCTGCAGTGTGGGTTGGATATGAGAGAAATAAATAGTTAGAAAACCATATTAATAATGTATTAATTTCCATTAATACTGTAGGAAGGATTT
>JAWWEU010000081.1:57160283-57260323 GCA_035583155.1 Acropternis orthonyx | reverse complement strand
AGCTGATAATGCTTGCTCTAAAAATATTAATCTTACAGTTTTTATGGTTTGGAAAGTTACCTGTAAACTTCCGACGTTCATCCTCTGAACTGTGCTCAGTAAGGCACTGACGAGTAGAACAAATCAAGTTCCCAGCAAAGCATGAACAGACATTACAATCTATATTAAACGATGTTCCATGGCCTTAAAATAGAAGAAACGAAGTAAATACATACAATTAATGAAAACATACCAGAAGACTACATGTTCATACTACCACATCAATATTACATTTTCCTGATTGTTTCTGTATTTTCCCTTATTCAATTTATTTTCCCACCAAAATTTCTATTTTTTTTTTTTTTTTTTTTAATATTTCAAGTTTTGCTTTACTCATTTAAAGGAAAAGTCTGTTCACTTTTGGCTGTGATTAATTAGTTAACCAGAGAAGCAAGCACTTTGTCTTTTCAAAGCCTGTTTAAGCTGGGTTTTTCTGTATTTTTTTAAGAATGATAAATTCTGGCTAGCAAGCTCCATGGCTTTTGAAAGGTAAAGCTTTAGTAAAGATACATTCTTCTCCTGAATTAAACTTAGGTAAGACTGCTAAACTTCTAGCCATAGTCTCACACAAAGCACAACTCCTCTGTAGTGCTCATTTCCTTTGTGTGTACATTTTTCCAGAGGTAAAAGCGCCAATGCTTCATTCCAGCCTTCACTGGACTGGAATGCATTTTTTTAAAGTCAGTAATTTTTTCACACCTGAATCTAAGAATCAAACTGCAAACTTAGGGGATTTTTCTCCAGTTTAGAAGTTCCTGTTTGGTTTTCTGAACTGCCCATATGGCTGCCCTTCACTGTGATGTATGTTTTAGGTAAACTCAATTCATATTGATGACAGCTCATCTATCCATAACCAAACTGGTTATCAAAGACCACCAACAAATACATAGCTCTTCAGGAAATTTTAACAGTAACTATGTCTTACAAAATAATCCCTCTAATCTCTTTTCAAAGGGTTGAGACTGAGAACAAGAACTTTTGAAAAATATTACTACAGGGGCACAAGGAAAATCCTCAGCACTGGAGCAACCAGAAGAGATGCTCCCAGACAAAGGAAGGCAGAAAAAGAGCAGATGGGAGAGAAAGCCTCTGCAGCACAAAAACCTCTGTTTAAACCACAATACTACTCAAAGATGAAGGTATTTGTCAGCAAGGAAGAAGAAAAGTTTCCAAGGTTTGGCTAATGCCAAACACTGGATCTCTCAGGTGATTCTTCCGAGTAGCTGAGTTAGGATCCACTTGAAAACTTTGCAAGATTATTGGCTTTCACTATAAGAGAGTGCACACAGCAATCTGTTCTCATAATCAGTATACATTTCGTTACCTGGAGTCAATTCACAAGACAAAACCCCTCAGCACCACTTAAAGCGTTCTGGTGTTGTTTGCTTTGGAATGGTTTTAAACGCCACAGTTTGGATTTTATGACTAAACCCTGGCTTTTTACCAACAAAAACCAATTAAACACAGTCACCACAAAAAGTTCATATGGTGACCATAAACTTTTAATTATTTCTTTTCAATACAACATCTTATGAATATGGAATCTATAAGATGTCCTTTTGTTACATAATACCTAGAATGTTAATCACCACACACACTTACTGAGTCACTATGGCAAAAGAGAAGGAGCTGTCTGGCTTTGGGTTTGTCAGTTTGTTGGTTTGTTTTTTAAAGAGAGAGCACTTATTGAAGACCTACCAGCTACACATATTGTTACAGTTACCAGAACAAGCGAGAGCTGTGCAAACATAAAATACAAATACAGCTTCAGACATTTTTGTGATTATTTTCACCAATAAACTGGAAAACTGCAAGTTTCTTTGGACAGATTGGTTCATAAAAGGTTACAGCCACCACTTAAATACTTTACTTGCTAACAACTGTATTTTAAAATTATCTACATTCATCAGACACTTTCTATAACTGCCCATCAAATATACCATTAAGGTTAAGATGTTTTCAGTGTTCTGTTTCCATGAACAAATAGTATCAATTTTGGAATAAAGAGTTTTAAGTATGTTTGGCTGCCTTTTATCTTCTTTGGATGAACAACAAAAAGCCCCCAGATTCAAAAAGCCCTGTTCCATTCCACAGAGCACAGCAGGTAGACTTTCCTGTGTGATGAAAATAATGGTAGAATTGATTATTTAGCTCTGGTCAGTATCTTTTATGAGAAAGAAATATCCCAATTACCTACTTTTTCATGATTTAGGGTTTGGTTCACAACCCAAAAATTGTGTTTGTGACAAGTGTAACTACAACAAGTGCCTTCCCTCTAAAGTTTTAGTTAATGTGAAAATAACTCTTACCACATGGTAAAAAAAGTAATTCGGTTATTTTGGACTCATTAAACCAAACTAGCCAGGTTCAAATTAAAAGGAAGGGTTTTAGGCACACATTTATTAAAATGTGGAACTTCTTGCCAGAGGCATGATAAAAGTTTCTGACTTTTTTTTTTTTTTTAAACATGTATTTAAAACACATGGAAGGAAAAAATCCCAAAATGAAACCCAAAACAAAACCCAAAACACCCAAACCATTTGGAGACAGTAAAGAAACCACCTTGAGTTAAAAGGAAACAGTGTATTGGGAATACTCTTCACACAGGACTTTGATTAGCTGAGACAGTTCAGTTTTGATTTCAACAACGGAATACATTCCTACAGCACATGTAGGAATTAACCAAGTATTATATATATAGGGAAGGAAACATTAAATTTTTTATTTTCTGATAAACTGCATTCAGATCCTTCTTATATAGCTAAAATTTGTAACTTAAGGAGAGGGTGTTGTATATATTACTGCTCTAATACTTACTTTTCCTTTGTCCTCCAACAATGCATGACTTTTGGAGGTCAACACAACGCATTTCCATGCAGTTCTCTAGCAATCCACTGTGTCCACAGGTGCAAATCTTGTAGCAACCAACATCACCAGCGGAGGATGGCACCTGGATAAGTGTACCCTGACGGACAATAAAATCAGAGGCTTCTCCCAGTTTGCAGCCTGTGCACAAGGAGAAATTTTAGTCTGTATTTAGCAAATGCTTTGGCAAGTGCCACTGCCGAAACTAACTACTACTATTTTGGAAAAACTAAGGTATTCCTAAAGCAGCCTTTAAACAATAGTCATTTCACAGAGGCAACAAGTAGCAGAAGTAGAAAATACTTGCTTGAGACAACATTCTGCAGTACCTGTAAAAATGTTACTTCAGAGGAAAAGACTTGTTATTCCAACAATTCTCAAGTATTTTAGACATTTTTTCCACAGTTCTTTTGTAGTATGAAACATATATGACAAATACCACATATGCTTCACTCTCTCCAATAGAGAATCTGAATTAATGGGTCTCACAAGCAAAGCCCAGTCACTTCCCCTCTCTCACATATTTTATTGTGCCTGCCTTCCCTACTTTTACCTTTTAAATGAGCACTGAAGGACTTACAAGTAAATGTAAAGAGGGGAGACAGGGAGAAAAAACAGGAAAAATGGATTTAAAATAAAAAGAATGGAAAAGAAAAACGGTTTTAAAAATTGCAAAGAAAAATAATAAATAGTAGATGAAAATAATCCTATAAGTGATGAACTGCAACAAATCTCCCAAAACTTTCAACCAATAAAAAAACTGAATTAAAACATACGAGCAACTGTCCAACCTTTAGAAGAAGCTAATTCTCTTCAACAGCTCTGTGTGAGCTTGTTTTCAGATGACTTTGAATGACTTTCACAGCAAGGGAAGACAATACAACCTCTATCCTACTAATGCTGTTTTTCAGGAAAACAAAAGTGTTTTGCAAGGGTCATAGCAACAAAAGCAAAACAACATCCCTGGGCTCACACAAAGAATGAGCTGAAGTCTATCCTCACTTTTAAAAGAGCAGAAGTAGCGGATGTACGAGTGAAGCAAAATCCAGCTCTCCTCTGTAATTAAAAACCACTGCAGAAACTGCTGATCAGCCACAGAAGGGCTGGAACACAAGAGGCTCAGAGAACTGACGTGAGGCTGTTACGGAATGTTCTCTGTCACTTCCTCTAGGAAGGAGGCTGCTTCATGCAACTCAGTTTAAAAATCAGTGTTGCTCTCACTTGCTCAGTCTCTCTCAAGACAAGCATTCAAGTGGTCACCAAATACAAACTTTCTGCTTCAGGAACCACAGGTGTCCCCTCATGTCACTGAATGACACCTTTTGCTTTAAAGGACAGGGGAAAATTGCAGCAAGTACTACTGGTGTTTAAGGTGGAACAATGAAGGAGGCTGTTGAAATTGGGTATCAGTCTCACACTTCCTTTTGTAGATTTGACCCTTGCTATGAACCCCATCCAAGCCTGCCATTTGAAAGTTAGGGAGCTGAATCTCATTCTCCGTGGGGTTCTCCCCTCACTCAGCTCACATTTACACACGGTACAGAAGTAAGACAACACCAGTGCTCTAAAAAAGTAGCTCCCAAATTACCACACATCCTTTCTGGTGAGGTGCAACTGCACTGGAAGCATCAGGGAGTGGAGCAGAGGCAGAAATGCAGTCGGCTGTTCTGCTGCATCTCCACAGGTCTTTGGTGGCCCAGGAGGGGTCAATCGCTGCTGGGGATAGGCTGGGTGTTGGTCAGCAGGAGGTGAGCAGTGGGACTGCGCAACTCTGTTTCCCTTGGGCTTTATTTATCTTTTTGTTATCTCCACTCTCATCATCACAATTATTATTATTATTATTGTTATTAACTTCATTTCGATTATTAAACTGTTCTTCTCTCAACCCAGGGGTTTCACCTTTTTCCTGATCCTCCTCCCCGGGCTGGGGAAAAGTCAAACAGCTGCATGGTACTTCAGTGCTGACTGGGCTTAAACCAAGGCACAGCAATTCACTCCAAAACCTTCAACAGAATTTCAGCAACATACATTTATCAGCAAAATTCAGGTAAACAGAGTCCAAAATCCCTTACCTGGCACACACAGATATGGAAGACACAGCTCTCCAGATTGACATCCTTTTCTATTTACTTCACACAACTGATTAGCTGCACATGGATTTGGATTACAGGGATGTGTAACATCTTCTACAATATTACCTAAAGAACTTGGGCCTGAAAACAGAATATACAGCATCTGTATTAATTGAAATGAGGTTTCTTTTCCTTCAGTAAGGCATGGCATTTCTTACATCCACTGAAATGGTATTTTTGAAAATTCTGTGAACCTTTATTATTTTTTTTAAAAATTCTACTTGTAGGAGCTTGACATGACAAGGTAGTTAACTTATTCCAGCAGCTTAGTCCCCAGTTCCGGAAATAATGACCCAGATGATTCTTCACATGCAAAATATATTTCCTCTATCTTGTTTCCCCATCATTTTCTCTATATGAAAAATACAGACTGACAAGGACTAGCAGTCCCATAGTCAGCAATGTACAAATTAGGTTTTCAGTATACCTGATGTTTAACCAAATTTCCTATCATTGGTAAATGCTTGTTTTTGTTTTCCCATTAAGTCATTAGTAATCTTCTCCTGTTACAAGATTAAAGGGAAAACAATATGGGAAAGCAGCAGCTAAATGGAAAGAACAATCCACAGCTTCAATACTTTGTCTCTCTGGGAACAATTTATTTACTGAGGCATGCTTTCAGTTGCAGCTTTTACTAAAGTTTTACTGGTTTTTACTAAATTTACTAACCAAAATGTTACTATTTTCAGAGTTTCTGGGATTCTGAGAAAGAAATACCAAAATTTAGTTTGGAAGAAGGTCCAAAACAGACAAAGCTAAATACAGTCTGAATTTTACAGAGACAAATATGCAATAGGAAGTAGTAGTAGGGTAGTGCATTTTTGGAAAAGAATGTAAACAGATGCATTTAAATGAAGCCTAGAACCAAAATGAAGTTTTATTAATAGCAGAGGGAGAAGACATACTACAGGAAAAGAGCATCACAAAAGCTTAGTTCTTACACATACCTACTAAACTCATGTTCTATTGCCCCAAGGGTTAATTTGGATTTTTGGTTATTCTAACTGCACAATTAAAGAACAGAGCTTATCCATTGGGCAAAAGTAATTTTGTGTATTAAGAAGATGTACTTTAAATCATTCTTCTTTAATCACAGAATCATAGAATCAATTCGGTTGGAAAAGACCTCAGAGATCATCGAGTCCAACCCTTCATCCAACTCCTGTCTGTTTACTAGATCATGGCACTCAGTGCCACATCCAATCTCAGTTTAAAAACCTCCAGGGATGGTGAATCCACCACCTCTCGGGGCAGGCCATTCCAATGGGGACATTCGAGATCAGTCCTCCCAAGCACAACCCAGCTTTTGTCCTGTAAATAAACAGTGCCAGTGGTGTAATTATAATAGCCCTTTTTTTTTTTTTTTGGAAGTAAGATGACTTCTTGAAGAACAGAGTTTTCTTAAAGGAAGAATAACGAGCACTATTTCCAAGCAGCTAAAAATCATTGCAATTAAAAAGCCAGATTATTAGATAAAATTTATTAGTGTGCTTGTACTGAAAGTAAGAAGTCCCCAAAAGAAGAGTGTGGCGGGTTAGCCTTGGCTAACAGCCAAACTCCCACCCAGCCCCTCACCCCGAAGGGGACGGGTGTAGAAAATAGTTAGGGTAGGAACAAAAAAGCTCATGGTCTCCTAAAGACAGGGAGATTGCCTAAAAAGTACCATTGCAGGTAAAATCGGACTTGGGGAAAATTAACTAAATGCATCACCAACTAAAAGAAATATCTCTTTTCATATTCAGATAATGGGAAAAAACCCCCAACAAACATTAAAGCAACTTCTTTCTTCCTCCCTTTCCCAGGCTCACCTTCACTCCCTTACTCTAGATTTCTCTGCCCCTGCCCCAGGTAATGCAGCAGGGATTGGGAAGCAGGAGGAATGATGGTGACTGTGGTCAGTACACAGCAGGTTCTCTCCATGGCGCCTTCCTTCTCACACCTTTCTTCTGCTCCAGCAGGGACTCTCCATGGGCTGCAGTTTCCTCCAGGGAATACCTGGGGCCTGAGGTCCTCCAGGGCTGCCTTAGGAATATCTGCTCTGCCATGAAGCACACCCCTCTCCTCCTGCTCCTCTGATCTTGATGCTAACCTCTGTTGTTTTCCACTCTGCCTGTTTCCCTTCTCCTCCACCTGTCTGGCACTTTAAAAATTTTTTTTTCACAGACACCACAAACTTGGCTAACTGGCTCAGCTTTGGCCTGTGGTGGGCCCAGTGCACTCCCTGACATCTTTCCATACAGCCCCTACTGCTTCCAAAACAACCTTGCCACATACACCCAACACAAGAAGGAATAAATGTAATGGGCTATGGTGACTTGAAAATTCCAATTTTGCCTAATACATTAAATAAAATGTTTCAAATTCAATACAACTTTCTTTAAAAGAAATAATGAAAATTATTAAAAGCAATGATAAGCATTCAAAATATCCTGGTTTTTAATTTTGCTGCACAGGTATGTTGATACTTACTCAGGTAAGTATCCAATGGTATACAGTTCTCCAAGTCATCTGTTGGAGATAAGAGCTCACATATATCCTCAGCTGAGTGACCTTTAGGGAATTTATTATGATCTCCACACTTCTTCAGTATTTCCACACAATCTGATCTTCAGATAAATAAAGAAATGGAATTTCATGAACACTACTTGAAGAAAAAAGGTCTTGTATGAAAAAGATTTCTTTCTACAGTATTCCATTTCCTGAATCCACAACTTCCCCCTTCTGCCTCACAGCAGAGTGTTTATATATATATATACACTATGTTTTACGTAGCAGGGAGGAACAAATTTGTGACATAACGACAGAAACTACTTCTTTGGACTTGGTGATCTTCCTTTTCTAGGGCATCATAGGTGTGTATCTTCTAAGACCAATGATTTCCTTAATTTACTGTCTAATACCTAATACCAGTTAAACTCTTCCTCACTATCTGTACAATTAATTGCTCTCAACCCAATCAGCTACTTTCAAAATTTATTTTTTTAAAAAATAAACTTTTTTTTTCCAGACCAGTAAGTCCCAAAGCCAAAAACAGAGGAAAGGTTTCAGACACTATGGAGAGCCAAGAAGCCTCAAACAACAAATCCACTTTACAATGAAGACATATGCATCCCTCTCATTAACAGACAAGCATCTTCCATTTACAGTGATAGAGATTCAAGCAGTGGCAACTATGCAATTTCATATTCCTTCCATGTTTACTTTGCCATGTTTTCCTAACAGAAATCAAACACAGTTCTACAGCAGCTTTTTAGTTCTCATTAAAATCCTTTTAGAACCTCTAAACCATTTCCCCATGCCTCCCCCACCCCACCCAGTACTTACTTGCAGATAATACTTCCTCTAGTTCTGCTGTGGCAAGGTTTAATCTGCAGGGAGCAGGCAATTGCCTTCCACATTTCTGGTTGGCATTTTTTAATATCAAGCACAGGAATATTTATAAATGGCATCTTAATACTCCCTTTTTCCCATAGCTTCATATCATTCATGGCTCCCTGGTCTGACTGAGTATTGCAGCTCCTAAAAAGTTCTGTTGGCCTTAAAAAAAAGAAGATATGGCATGCATACATAAAAAAAAAGAGAAAATAAATAAGGAATACAACACATTTTACCTTTCACCATATGAATTCTAAACCTTGATATGGCTTCCTTTTTATGATACACAAGAAATTAATCCCTTCCATAGTTAAGAAAGATCAGAATCAAATTGAAATCTGTCTTTAAGGAAAAGAACCTTTTTAAGACTCAAGGCTGAAACTCCTCTCTCACCTCTATCTCTTAGATCAAATATCATTTAAATATTTCTCACCTGAAGTTGACTAAAGAGTAAATATCCCAGATACCCCAAATATCCATGTGAATGTTTCCTGATGAATCACTAATGCAAGTTGATTTATCATTTATATTTACTCAGACTTGTGATTCCACTATTTATATAACACTCATGCCACCACATATTATTAAAAAAAATACCAGTGATCTCTAATATCTCACAAAATTTAATTTTCTAAAAACTCCAGCTAATTAATTTGTAACCTTGCAATTACTAATTCAGACACCACTTAAATCATGCATTTTGTCCTATATCCTGTAGTATAAACCTACACAAATCTCTCCAAGAAAAGGAATTTTGATAATGAGTAGCATGTAAATTTAACAAACACTTCAACCTTATTTATAATACAAAACATTTCAGTAATCATGGCTTACTTGTGTATACAGAAAGACAGGAATATGCTGCTAATACATAGTGACATTTTACAGGTTCATGGGTTAGCTTTTATTCTTGTAAATTTTGTTTTATCTGTCATTAAATACATTTCTAAGTGTTCATTCTAGAAAAAAACTATTTTAAAATGAAATAGAAACATATTTGCAGAAAGACAGCTACACACAATCTCAAAATAAGTCTGAAAAACATTTAATTTTATTTTTTAAATCAAAGCACAGGAAATCCTTTATAAAATATTCAGTGTCTCTCTCCTACCTGTTATTAAAATTAGTGCAGTAAGTAAGATTTCTACAGCCCAGCTGACAAGGTTCTCGTACATCTGCTAAACAGGTCAACATGGAAACTTCAACTGGATTATACTCACAAAAGCGATCAAATTCTTGCCAGCTCTGTGAATTGCCCCAGCTCGTGCTATAAAGTTTAGTGCAGAGCTCTCTGGAAAAAATACAGAGATGAAGAAAATAAAATGAAAAGGACAGCAGCCACTCCAATACAGCAGAGCCCAACATTTCTTTGTTGGTCACAACAGCCTACACTCACCACAGAAGACTGTGTTAGAGCCCAGAAAGTCTGCAAGGGTATCCAAATGTTGTGCTCAAAGCAAATAACTCCACTTCATGTTTTCTAAGTTTCCATTTTGCTTAAGAATGCTAGCAAATCTTTAAGCTAGTAGGACTGAAAGACTTCAGAACATAAAACTGCAATATCCAATAAAACTCTAATAGCTGGAAACCTGCACCTGAAACTTTGAGGTGAGAACTATCCCAGCTAATTTTACTTGTAATCAATGTAGGCTGACATGATAATCAACAACTAATAATCCCATCCTTCAGCTTCAAATTACACTTTCTCCTCTTACAGAAATGGAGCAAAATACATTCCTTCTTTTGCCCCGATGTTTGAAACGGGGGTACTGTCTGTTGCTTGAGTTGTTTCCTGGTGTCAGCAGCACCCAACTCACTTTGTTCCCAGCAATACCCTACAAACTGCAACATTCATCCCAGCTGAATGTATGGAACTTCATTCTGCTGCTCAAACATAAAAGTTTGCAACTTATTTAGATATACTGATGCATTTAAAATGCAATCAGCATCTATTTTTATAGTGGGCAGAAAATCACCCTAAACTAAAAATGTTTCAATAACAGTATTTTGCAAGCATGCAACTATTTCCTGAAAACCTTTGTGTTTTTTTAAATGTCAGAATAGTTAGTCCCCTTATTTAATTACTAAATCATCTAAGTTATTTTTCATTGACAAAAATCAGAGGAGCATCTATTAAGGAACACTGTTAAGCAACCAGGCACTTCAGAGTCTGTGCAGTTCACTGACCCCTTGGCTCTCTTCAGCTTCTGGTTAAGACCTCTTGACCAGAGGCTGCAATACTGGCTATTACGACCAGAAGAATAGTACAGGTTTTGTTAACTTACTGTGTCTGCAGTAGTAAGTCAGTGTTAGATGTAAGAAAAGGTTGATTCCTCTTACAGAACAGCATGTTTTGAGATACAAAGTATTGGACAGACTAGATATTACCTAAACCTGTATTTCTTCTAAGAATTACAGAAATGTCTATTTGATGTGCATAGTAAGATTCAGGCAAAGGCCTGAAATGAGACAAATTCTGAAGGACTTGCACAACTGGAAGTGAGGATAGAGAGATACTGACCTACATGTGGAAGAATTCGCTTTGGAACAGCAATGGAGCTTAGCTCCATCAAGGCCTGTGGAAGGTGGAGGGTGCACAGTCACACCTGGGTGAACAGATCTTGAACTCTCAAGAAAACATTGCCAAAGTGGATCCTGAGGGAGAGGCATTGTTTTACAGCCTTCTATAAGCCCATCAACAATTTCAAGTTCTGTCTTCATTGACATTAGAATTCTTTTACAAGCAGTCTGACAAGCATAGTCTTCTGCTCTATCACAGCAATACAAACCTGTTAAAAAATTAAAATAGTTAATGACCAAGCATACAACAGTCAAGATGCATGGCATAACAGCCCTCTGAGAAAAACTGCTCTAAGGGGGCTTCTTCCCCTCCAAAGAATCTCAAATAACATTGCTTCTCTTAAATGCATACAGAAACAACTCTGGAAACAAACCCAAACAAAAACCAATGTGTAAAACTGCAAAATAAATTAAAAAATCAATAATGCACCTAAACCCCAAAGTTATCATTATATAAATTCCTTCACTTACAGTTACAATACAGAAATACATTAATACAATTTATTCAGTAGTCTTAAATGATAACACATTTTATATAAAATGTACATACAGGCCTCAAACATTTTTAGCATCTTTTAAAAGTTTCAGTAAAGGAGGTTTTTTTATACTTACTATCTGTAGGATTTCTCATTGGATATGACTGTGTATAGTTGTTCACACAGTGTATAAGCTGAGGGCTAATAGATGCACAGTAATTTTCAACTGCTTTAATCTGTGAAGGACCAGGAGAAGAGTCTGTCCGAAAAATTGCTTGGCAATACTCGCGGCAGTTTGTGTGATGACCTGCATAACTGCAACACACCGAACCCACTGGGGAAGCAAACAAACAACAGGACATGTATGGGTTCCTACGCAGAGAAATGAAGAAATGAGCATGTCTGTACAACACACAATGTGCTCAAGGTATTACTGTGGGGGGAAGAAAACAAAAAAGAAGAAATGCTATGCTCTATTAAAATATCTCTGTCTACAGAATGACTGGAAATATCTGTAACTAGCCAAATTACATTTGTTCGTTTGGCAGGAAAAAAAAGTTGCTAAAGCTGCCTTGAACTAAAGTTCAAGAGACCAGCAAACCAGCTGAGTCTTATCTTCAGCTATTTTGTTCTTATCTGAGGTAACCAGATTTGTCCTATAATTGAAATATCAGAGAAATACTAGTAATAAACAAGTAAATAGAGTAATATCATTCAACAAACCCAGACAGGCAGTATTGTGATTCACCCATTTTTGGTATGTTGTTAAATATACATAGTAGTGCTTGAGAACTACTTCTACTAGAATTAATTCTGAGATACTGCTCATTTCATAGACAGGTATCAGGCAACAAAACACTTGCATGGTTCTTCAAAATTTCAACTCTGCTTTTAATTATGCTACTTAGCATCCACGAAATTAACAAAGCAGAAAGCAAAAATTACAGATGAGAAAAATACCCAAATTAAAACCTGATGTAAATTATATCACAGAATATGCCAAGTTGGAAGGGACCTAACAAGGATCATCGAGTCCAACTCCTCTCTTTACCACTTGAGTAAGGCAATTTATGCATGTGGTTTGTTCTTCTATGGAACTGAATCCATGTGTTTGTGTATATGTACACTCACAGAATTTCTTATGTTTTAGAGAAAAAAGGATAGAATGACACAAAAGATAAACAAAACAAACTATTCATTATATACTTACTTTCATTTCTGTTAATACAACTAAAGAGTGCATTCTGAAATCAAAACAAAAACAGTGTTACAAGCCGGAAAACTTCAAATAAATATTTAAGTGTCCAGTCATTTCTTATAATGAGCTAATAAATCTTCGGTATTATTTGCTCCAATTAGATTGGATTAAAACAAAACCACTATACAAACAGTGAAACCAGGAAATCAAAAGATCAGGGGTCACCCAAGTTCTGTGTGCACTCATAATAAAATAGATAAATACTCAAGCAAGCAAATAAATTGGAAGACTTTCCTGGACTAACTTGGAAACAGCATACTGTAACAGGATGTCCCAAAACATTGGGTTTTTTTAAGGACAATAATTTTAAAGATTCTATGTGGAAAAAAAAAACAACCCCAAAAAACTCTGCACAGATGTATACATGCAAATAGAAAATCTCAACACACTAACTCCAAACCAACATACCCTAAAAGCTAAGGCATGGAGTCAGCTCTCTCAAACTGCAGCCAAAGGCACAGCTGGGGGATAGACTTGTTAAATGACAGAGGAAGGGAAGCACACACCCTGCTGGCTGGTTTCAGAGGTCTCTAATCCACAGAGCAATCAGAATGGGGTTGGAAGGCACATTTAAAGGTTACCTGGTCCAACCCCCCAACATGGGCAGGGACACTTTCACTAGACAAGGTTGCTCAAAGACCCATCCAACCTGGCCTTGAGCACTTTCAGGCATGGGGCATCCACAACCTCCCCAGGAAACCTGTTCCAGTGTTTCACCAGCATCATAAAACATTTTCTTCTTTATATCTAGTCTGAATCTACCCTCTTTTAGTTTATAATCATTAACCCTTGTCACAACAAGCCCTGACAAAGAGTATGTCCCCAGTTTTCTTGTAGGCCTCTTTAGGCACTGGAGGTGTTACAAGGTCTCCCTGGAGCCTTCCCTTCTCCAGGCTGAACAACCCCAGCTCTCGCAGCCTTTCCTCACAGGAGAGGTGTTCCGTCTCTCTCATCACCTTTGTGGCCCTCCTCCAATAGGTCCACAACTTTCCTGTGCTGAGGACTCCTGATGTGGATGCAGTGCTCCAGGTGGGGTCTCACCAGATGGGGGTAGAGGGGCAAAATCACCTCCCTTGAGACTACGGAACTCTTGCCCAAAACAACCAGTCTTTGCCTTACTGAAAAAGCACGTCATAAAAAAAGCTTTCTGGAACTCTATGAAAAGATGAAGTCATGAGGTTGAAATTCCAAAATGTAGTTGCCAATTATGAAAGACTTTAAAATTATATTATTGTGAAAGAGAAGAGAAATTTGAACTTCCTCCACACCTGACCTCTACACTTGTCAGAACACCAGATTAGAAAAAGGGATCAAATACATTAAGGTAGTGACAAAACACAATCCCCATCTTCATAAAGTTTCTGATCTCCACTTCCCCTATCCCTATCATTAAACAAATTTATATTTTACACACAAGAGAGAATGTGGAGAAGAAAACAGACAATACCATCAGACTGATCCACAAACGCAAAGTGGGATTAAAGTCTTGCTTCACTGCAGGATATGTAACTACCTCTGCCTAAGACAAGGATGAGAGCCCAAAATGCAGACTTCAGTTTAAGCTCTGTAGTTCACTAGACTATCCATTTGTGTTAGTCACTAGTATTTACTGCATTGCAGAGAAGTGGATATACCAAATAATCTTTGGAGTATTTTTCTGAAAATCATTTAAGAGTAAGCATTTCACAACACAGACTGGTTCCCCATGCATGAATTAGCATTCCTGCATAGATAGTTCTGATGGAAATCTGAAGAGCC
This sequence comes from Acropternis orthonyx, assembly GCA_035583155.1. Classification (NCBI taxonomy): domain Eukaryota; kingdom Metazoa; phylum Chordata; class Aves; order Passeriformes; family Rhinocryptidae; genus Acropternis; species Acropternis orthonyx. Next base: position 57,245,840 of record JAWWEU010000081.1, on the reverse strand, counting down.
ACAAGAATTATTTACCGTACCAAAAGACTGAAGACTCACATTTTATCTTAGATTGGAAAAACATCAAGCCTTGATATTTCAGTTTGTATCACGCCATTAATTTTATTTTATGCTGTAATTTAAATCCCAAGTTCCAACTTGCCGATCACTTTTTATGCCATGTAAATAATATTGCTACCATCCTGTTTTCTACAGTCTCAATTTACATCACCTTTTGGAAAATATATTTTTGGACAGTGAAATATGTTAACAGTTAGACACAAGATTTTAAAGAGGACAGTCCCAATACTGTAATAAGCAGCATCAAATTTCTTCTATTACCAGTAAGAAATTAAACCTTGGATAAGCCATTGCAGATGTGGCACTGAAGTAATGACCTTAGGAGAATAAAAACAAATCTAACTTTAAAATATAAGTTATTTTTCCATGAACAGCAACTACTTATAATTTGAGTGATTATGAATAAAGGTACAGGTCTATGGAGTACACCTCACATAAAAATTGAAAAATCTGCCTTACATAAAACAAACCCCCAAATCTCACAAATAACAATTCAGACATTTTCTCTTCCTTCCAAGAATATCCCCTACCAAATTTTAGATCTTTTCTCCCAAAAGCATGGATACTGCATGATTTCTCTGAGACTAAGAATGAATTTGCAGCAACATTTGTCATCCCAGCACCAAGTTTTCATCTGATTAAATTTAGATTTTCCCACTTTATGACACACAAAGCAAATCCTGTTAGTCATCCGACTGTGTAACACAGATGAAGGACAAGAGAATTAATGGAAAAAGCACATGTAGACAGAGTCACCATCCTACATCTCTAAAGAACAGATTTATACTGTTGCCTAAAGGCTCATGCCATTTTTATAGCACCAGAGATCCTTCTCTATGAATGCCTTGAATTGGTTATCAGAAAGGCACTGTTTGTAGGTGTCCACCTGGTTTCTTTAGAACCTTCCATACAGGAAAAGAGAAATAACTGCCAGATAAGAATTGCCATGCACAGCATCACTTTGACCCAAAACTGACTGTCCTCAGAAGCTGCTGGAATGAGACTAATCCCTCCCCACCCTGTATGGAGCACTGGAACCTGGCATACAAACCAGCCATGCAGAAAACAAGACTGTAACTTCACTAACTAATGCACTGGGACAGTGGAGGCTGCTGGAATGGCTGTCTGTCATGGTTATACCCAAGCACTTGATCACACTGTTAGCACAAACAATACCTAGAATCAAACTGTAATGATGCAATAAAGTCAGATAAAAACCATCATGATATTTAAAAGTTGATGGATACAAAAACATGATTAAAAAGCAATTCAGGGCAGTGTCATCAGCCCTGTTAGCTCAGGGACACAAAAAAGAGGAGAATGTTGAGAAGATTATGGTGTCTACTAATGTTCCTCCTCTGAGGAAGAGCTCGAGTTGAGTCAAAATTATCCTCAAACAGCAATTTTACACTCCAGTTTTATACAGGCAGGAGGTACATACCAGATAATAAATCTTTCTATATATTAAAACTAGTTCCACAGACTGCTAAATTGCTGTAATAACCCTCATATTTCTGTTAGGAGGAGGTGGTCTTCTCTCTTCTACCTTGTTTACAGCTCTTCTGTCCCTGTTCCCAGTTGTATAGTCTTATGTATGCCCTTACATAATCTTTTCATGACCAGATCTTCCACAGTAACCCTGATGAAAATTCATGTTTCTCATCTCCTAGGGATTTAAATCGGCAATTTCAACAGGCAATACTAAGTTAGAATATAATAAACCAGTCTTTTTTCAGATACCATGTTTTAGAAGGACCTGCCAGATGCCACAGGCAGAGTAAGGTAGGAGGTATATTTGTAGGGCCATCAGTGGGAAGGAATGTGTGTGGAAAACTGGCAGTTGCAGGAAGGCACAGGGAGAACTTCAGCTGCTCTGGTTTGTTACAGCAACTCACCACATTTCACACAACTCTAGTGTCTATAGCCACCACAGAATACAGTGCCAGTGAGGGTGCTGACTTTGCTTTTTGTGTAGGTCTGGATAACTGGTCAGCTACCCAAAAATCACAGGTACACATGTGGGGAGTGTAGCTATACAGACATGACACGATATGAAAAAGAAAGTAGTGACTAATCATCTGTTTGCAACTAAAGGTGGTAACAGCATTAGACATTCTGACTGGAATTACTAACCAAAATTTCATTTTAGAATGCAAGATTAATGCCTATCTCTAGTAAAGTAGTACTCATATTTAAGAAATCACAAGCTTTTTTGCCCACTCAAGCTTCCTTCTGCTATTGAACTGGTAGAACAGAAAGAGAAAACAAAGCAAAAGACAAAAGAGAGACAGGTAAGGAAAACCAAAACCAATCAAACACAACAATCAAAAGAGGAAAAAAGCATGTTTTTTTTTAAAGGCAAAACTAAGTCAAGATTTGGGAAAATGAGGGTAAAAAGTATACCTGAAACTCTATTTTCAACTTGTGTTGAATATTAAATTACTAAGCAAACAACAGTGGCAATACTGAAATTTCTAAAACACAAACAATGATTTGTTTTGCTGGTGCATTAATCCCAACTTTCAGACTTCTCTTTTTTTAAAAGACAGATGTTTCTGAAGCTGGTAATTAAAGCCAATGAGACTAAAAGCAGAAGGAATGAAAAGAGGCAGGCAGACACGGGCAACACAACCATCTGCATCTTAAAGGAAAAAGTCTCAGAGATTTCTTTTTGGTGTTAAGGAAATTGAAAAAGGCTAATGAGGTTTATCCACCAGAGAACACTGTTCAGTCTTCCTCACCAGAACCCCCTTGAAGAGAGATTTTAGCCAGTACTGCAGGACCTAACTGGTTTCGCTCTTTTTGGAGCTCATCAGCTGCAGGTAACGGCTCAAAAACCAAAATGCACACACCCAGACACAAACAGAACAGAACATTTTGCTGAAGGAAGAAGTCCTCCGCATTGTAAGGCATGCTGTCATATTACAATCCAAAGAGATTGTTTCCCTCCCTAAAAAATATCATGCTATCTGTATTCTACTAACTTTGGCAGAAAAAGAAGTTTAGTACTGTCATCTTGGGCAACCCAACCACAGCAAACATTAGATCCTATCTAATTAAGGTCATTTTAATTTATAAGTATTACCTACAGTTAACAAATACACTAGTAAACAAAATGCTTCTCTCTATGCAATGAAAACCATGCCAATCGCTCCTTGACTTCATTTAATCTCTGAATTTGTTGTTGTAAGATAAAAGACAGAAGGTAACATATTAAAGTTTAGCAGAGTCAGCTCAAGTGTCAAATGCTGGTGAACATGTCAAGAACATCAAAAACTTGCAGTAATTAACAAGTAAGGCCAAGATTTTCCTCAATTGGGTAAGCCAGTGAAGAACTGAGAACACTTGCACAGTAAGGTAGAACAAAATCACTGGAACTTAAATTTTGGCAAGATCATTGAGTGTTCTATCAACCTTCTTTGAACAGCAGAGAATAGAGACAAAAATCCAACCTGAACTCATTAAGTTTCATTCATTCCAAAGGCCACACACACTCCTAATGCCTTAGTAGTTCATTAAAACTGTTTAAGAACCTTCAGCTAAATAATAATGTCCTAAACAGTGCCTTGAGTTATTATCTATTGCCTCTGAGCAATCTGCACACAATTAGATACAGGCTAAAAACTGCTGACTGCATTTTTCAGCAGGGGTAATTAGTAGTCAGTATTGACTAAAACCTCAGCATAAAGCAGGATCATATGATCCTGGAACATAAAAGAAGCCAATACTGTAGCACAGTAAGTACTTCTCTGAATCCCCATTACAGCACTTGAAGCTGCAGGCATTGCATTTGAAGCTTCTGTGTATAAAAAACTATAAAAAACCAAAGTCAGATTTGGCTAAAGAGCGTTCAAATCTGTGAGAGCAAAAACACCTTTAAACAGTCTGGGGACATCAAAAGTGTTCACTACTGTGCATCAAAACTAGTGTTAAGAGCAGAAGCCAAATAAGTGGTGACATTTCCAATTGCATTTCACCTGCTTGGCAGATGTTAATAGTGCTCAGCTGCAGTAAAGCTCTCACAGTGCCAATTAACTAGAAAAGTCTGAGCATCTTATTTGGAACACATGAAGTAAAAACCGGAGTTCTTAATGTGCAGAGAGGTGACCTCACAGTATGCAGTGTACAGACTCAAGAGCTGTTTCCAATCTGATGGAAACTTTAGTGCTACACGTATTCTATGCAGTCTTTTCCAAAAATGACCCTGCACTTTACACAAAACTTCTAAAATATGAAAATCAGAAAATACTACATGCAATCCATACCATCTCCACTTCTTTTTTTTTCTTCTTCCTTTGACTAGTACCTACCTTCTTTTTAGAGGAAGATGAACAGGATAGCAGAAAGCTGGAAGAAGTAGTGAAAGGTAAGAGAGTGGAGAAGCACAGAACTAGAGGAAAAATGAAGACGACAAAATGAGTATCTGAGAGGCATAAGATGGAAAAAAGAACTATCAGAATAAAATCTTCAAAAGAAGGCAAAATACCTTTTGGTAACACTCGAAAATACTCAGCAAGTAGTGTTAAATTCATTCACTGTATGCAGTGCTACTTGAAAATACAACCTGTTTAACAAGACACGGAATCTTCAATGCACTCATCAAAAATGAATTGTTTATTTCAACATGACTCTTTTCTAAAATGTGTAATTTATCCAAATTAAAATAAACAAATGCTTAAAGTAAAAGTAACCCAGAAACATACGATCAGCAGAAAAATCACCTTCAATTAATCTTGTGAAAAGTTGGCACATCAATGCTAAAGTGATTCTGCTACTGTACAACCTGAGTTGCTTAGCAACTTCAAACTTGGTGATACCTCCTGCTTAGAGTTTGGGGTTTTTTTCACTGCTCTGAACCCCATACCCCTACCCTTGAAGACCTACCTCATTCTTTGCACTCACTAACTTAGTGGGAAGCTGAAGGTAAGTCATGAAGTTGCTTCTCTAACCCTAAAAGGTTATGCACAGTTCAGTCAACTATTCTGGGCAGCTGCTGAAAATTCTCTGAGAAATCCTTATGCGAGTGTACAAGAAAGTTAAGAAAGCTGGTAAGCTATGAGAGTGTTTACTAAGAAGGGAATTATACTTTCACATCGTTAACTCGTCTAGTTTTTACGTCATGTACTTAAATATCTCAGCAACAGACTTCAGAGCTGATGAACAAGTACTATGATCTATACTATAAAGTAATTATCAAATTGGATCCTCATTTTTAGCAAAGTGTGAATTCTTAAACTCAAAGGCAAACACACTACACGTCTTGTATTTATGTGATTCACAGGCTATTTCTGATCTCTTGTCACCTCTTTTCAGTTTGAAGCAGCCACTCCTTCCCCAGCTCAGTGTCCTCCCCAGCCAACCCCACTGCATGCACAGTACGGTACCACTCACAGACACAGAAGCTACTCCCAGACTACACATGGAGCAGGACACATACAACAAAGCACCAGGAACTTTTTTTTTCCCTTAAAAAAAAAAAAAAAAAAAAAAAAAAAAAAAAAAAAAAAAAAAAAAAAGGGAGTAAGAACAACTAGGGTGTTGGAAACTGCAGGTTCCCTCCAGAAGTATTTTTTGGAATCTTCTACCTTAGGCAAAACTTCTTTCAATTTTATACAAGCAACGAGTCTCTTGAGAACATTCTAAGTACTAATTTTCATGAGTACCTGTTAGCCCAGATACATAGGAAAACCCACTGTCATACAAAATTCTGTAATAACTACCACATCAGATACTTAATTTCTGTCCCTGACAAACTGTCTGCATCTACTACACCCAGTCCTCATTATAGAAGTTTTCTTCTTCACCAACCAGAAGACTGTTTCCTTCTACTGTAATTTTTCTCCCTCTCCTTCTCTTTTAGTGTTGCAGAGATAGAAAGCATTAAGGTTTTCTGTACAATAATAGCAAGACCACTCTTGATTAAGAGCAAGGAACCCACTTTTCAAACCTCCAGATAAAAACTGGAATAGTAAATAGGATGACTATCACCATTTTGAAGTCATTTGTTATTCTCTTACCTTTCCTCTCACGTTCTCCTTCAACCCATATTGGCCAAACTCCTACAGCAATGCAGAAATCCAGAAAAAAAGAAGGAAACAGACCAGCATAATAGAGGAGAAGTTTGCAGATGTTGACAGTACAGCATATCACAGTATGAGAGGAGACAGAACTACTTGAAATGAAAATTCATTTTTAAGAGAACAACCTATGGTAAGTTCAACAGTGAAGAGTCTAGGAAATACTCCATAGATGGCTTAGATAAAAGGACCAAACGAGAAATAAAATTTAAAAAAAAAAAAGGCAATTTTACTGCTTCCTGGAAAAAAATGAAAAGCTGCTCCACTTCTGCCCAAATCAAGAGAACAGAAAATTGTCTGATATCCTGAACTGTTGATTATGAGCAGAACTGATGCAGGACTACCTAATTCAGGGCAGAAGGAAATGAGATGAAAGGAGGCAGGAGGAATCTGGCTTTTAATTAAGAAACAGATCAAAAGAAAAGCGGTCCTAGCAGAACAGCCTTTCTACACACTGTGTTGAAAAGGTAAGGGCAGATTTTTGAAGATATTCTAATGATTAATTCTATGCCCAGAACAGCAAAAATAATTGCAAGTACTAACAGTTTCACTGATGTTACAAAAGAATTATATATATGAAATAATTTACATTAAGATAGGATACTTAGGAGGCTATTCTTTCCCAAGTTTATTTCTTTAGGTCACTTTTAAGCTGACTCTCTCACTGTCGAAGCTGAAAAGTCTTTGACAGAATGAATGATCACAATGAATGCCGTCTTTAATCAAAACTCCTATGAAATAAACTTTCTGAGAATCCGTATCTCCAGTTTGAAACTTGCAACTTTTTCATTGAAATTAAGATCTATGCAAGTCTAAAAAAACCAAGACCTTTTTACGAAGGATGATTATACTTTTACAAAAACTGTAGGGAGAGATAATTTACATTTGGATGAAAATGAACATATCCAGAAATATGACTATAACAAGACTGGACTTTCCCTCTTCTACAAGATATTTTTTACAGAATTTATAAAACAGTTGATTTTTAGTCAGATATGTTCAGACATGAACACATACCTCATATTCCTTCCTGCAGACCTTTAAAACATCATTTTTTGCAGAAGCCTGAAAGACAGATGAATTTCCCCATTTGTAGTAGAAAATACTGAAGTCATGTTGTAAAATAAAGACAATTCTACCTTTACATTAACTGTCATAACCACAGGTTCATGACCTATTCAAATGTTCCTTTAACAACCTAAAGAACCTACGTAAAGCTATAAGAAAAAAGCAGAAATCACTACTGTCAATGCAACATTTAATTAAAATCCAAACCCTCCTAATTCTGCACCAAGTTAGTTGATACAAAGCAGCTTTGGTTTTGTGAAAGGTTTATCAGATGAAGCTGAATACAGGAAGCATTTAGGACATGGAAGACCTTGAGTATAAAGATCTCCCCATTTTGCATGTTGATTACCACTTATGTGTCCCTTCCCCTTCTCCCTCCTGTACATCCAGTACCTCAGTTCCTATTGTAAAACTGAGTAGCAGAAATTCTCTCTTCAAACTCCAGAGCAGTTTGTTCTGTAGAGGATTTTGTGCTCCTTTTTCATATGGCAGATATTAAAAACTATTATTACTACTAAGGTGTTACTCTAATAATTTAAAACACCTGGGCGAAGTCTGACCTTGGACATATTATATCACCTTCTTCAAAATGTCTCCAAACCCCCCCCTCAAGTTTCAAGAATCAAAATTAAAATCTAAATACTTCCCATTATCCACTATCCCATTCCCCTAATATTTGGGAAGTATTGGTATATTAGTATAAATGAAAATAATAGAAAATGTTTTAACCAGAGCCTGCTAAATTACAAACAGCTAAGATTCTGACTACAGTCTGAAATCAAACAATACAGCATTTGATTCAGAGAATAATGAGAAATAATGCAACAGTCATATGACCACATTAATAGAATTTCATAGGACACTGCAATAAACAGAAGTGTTTGTATCATTTCTGGAAAACATTTAAACATTATGACAAATTTGAAAACTTTGATAAAAAATGAGGCTGAGAACAAATACATGTATCTTCTTTTCAGAAGATCAAGTATCCAGTTTGTTTACTCTCATCTCTTTTCCACTCTACTCTGTGTACTCATCTCCTGTCATATTGTTGAAATTGCTAGCTTTTGGGTGAAAGTAGCATTGTTCTTTTTAATGACAACAAATTATGCTGGGTCAAGATTAAGATTCCAGAGGTAGCAGGCAAGATAGTATTGTGAATATTAAGTACATCTGTGCTCCACAACTGAGTTACAAGGAGGATGATAGATAAGAGTATGCTCTTAGATTTTGAAGCCATTTTTAAAGTCTAAAGCATGTATTTGAGCGGGGGAAAAAAATCACAAAATGCTTCACACATTTTAAATAAAAAGGTCATTGCTACATTTATGTATTATGCTTAAAACTGTTACTTGACAAAAATACTGTTACTATTAACACCAAAAAATCCCTTTCTTCTATCTGATGAACAAAACCTCTTTGAAGAGGAATAAAAATCTGTTTCGGTCTGTAACTACCACACTGCATCACTAAACACGACATTACAAAAAAAGAGCTTAGAAACAGCCACACATTGCCTTCCACTCAGCATTATTTTAAAGTAACAACTTTCACCTAGATACCGTGACAAAACAATTCATGAAATTAAGTTTAGCATAACCAAAGGCAACTTTGGAATTTTTATGGATTCTGTCAATAAGTTAGAAAGCCTTACCTGTTTACATGCTTGCCGACATTCCACAGCAATAGCTAACTCACAGCAACCTAAACCAACCCACCCGTCAGACTTCTTCAAAACTCCTTGGAAAAGAAGATGACAGACATATTAGAGTGGAAAGAGAAACTATGCCACTGTTTTCCCTTCCCTCCATGTGAGTCAGTTCTTATTTACATTTGATAATCCTGTTCTCATTCAAGAAGCCTATTTACAGATTTGATTTTTATTGGAATTCCAAACCAAGTTTAAGCAAGAAATGAACAATCCTATGTTTTCGTAAGTGCTGAACCTGGCAATTAATGAAGGGCCTTTAATACACTGGGTTTGAAGATGCTTTATGCAAACTATTTTATATGTTCAGTGGAAGGATTAGATTTTTCTAAATTATCTAATCTGAAATATAAGCCAACAAAAAAGAATAGGAAAAAAATAATTAACAATATCTCTTAAAGATGCATCCTGTTGTGTGTTTCAATAGCACATTTTTCTACCACCTTTGTCAATGCAGAATATGATCCTCAATTTTTCTTCAAGCTTCCTGTAGTGGTTTTGGTCAGGATGGAGTTAAATTTCTTCAGCAGAGCTGGTAGAGGGCTGTGTTTTGGATTTCTGATTATAACAGGGCTGATAACACAGGGATGTTTTAGTTTCTGCTAGCACAGACAGCATCAAGGCCTTTTCTGTTTTTCACGGGGACCCACGCATAGGCTGGTGGTGCACAAAAGGCTGAGAGGGGACACAGCTGACCCCAACCAGCCAAAGGGACATTCCACACCACACAGCATCACGCTCAGCCATAAAAGCCGGGGCAGGCAGAGGTTGGCAGGAGCAGCCACTGCTTGGGACTGACTGGGCGTCAGTTGGTGGTGAGCAACTGTTTTCTTTTGCATGACTTGTTTATCTTGAGTTTGGTTTTTCTCCCCCTCTCTTTTTTGTTGTTTTATGTTTTACAATTATAAACTGTCTTTATCTCAACCCAGGGGGTTTCTCACTTTTGCCCTGTGCCACCGGTGGGGAAATGAGCAAACAGCTGTGTGGTACTTAGCTGCCTACAGGAGTTAACCCACGATGTTTCCTCTGTCACTTATCTCCTCAAGAACATATCCAAATTTTCCTCAGTAAAAGTTTCCCATCTCTCTGTCCCTCTTAATCTATTTATTTCACTATTCTCATTATCCTCACTTCTTACCATAAAGTTACATAGAAAAGCAAATTGCTGCCATAAGTTGTTTCATCCTCTTAATCTATTCATAGACACAGATTTTCTAATGTTTTCAAGACATCAGAAATAAAATAAAAGAACGCATTCCTGTATCTATTTCTCATGTAACTTCAAAGACAGAGGTAATTAACGGCAAGGTTTGACCTATGCAGATGCGCAGCAGCTGTGACAAACTTGTAACACTATTTTTCTTAGGGCAGAAGGTGGAATTATTTAACTTTAGTGAACCACTCATTTTTGCTATGAGTATTTTAAAAAGAAAGCAGTACTTTATTACATGCACAGATTATATTCTTTATATAGAAATAAAAAGTAGAAATTAAAACAATTAACAACTTAATTAAAAAAAAAAAAGCTCTTAAGCCTAGTAGATATGCCTATTCAGAAGGGTCACACAGGATGTCTAGCTTTAAACAGGGAACTGAAAGAGCTAGGAGTGAGACCAGTGATCTTAAATTCAAATGGGGGGAAAAAAAGTAACTAAACATAATTGCAATCAATGGAAAACAATGACCAGTTGATACTTATCATGCACAAAATTGCCCTTAAAATACAATTTGTCAGCTTTACAAACACAGGTGACATAGAAAATCTTACCAGTATTCATCTTTCACGACATTCTTATGGGCAAATAAAGAAAATGCACTAGTGGCAAATTTACAGACAAGCAAAATCTTTACTAAATTAACATATTTCCCCAGGAAATTAAAATAAAAATTACAACATTAATGTTTGACACAAGGTAACAGCATTGCACAGCAGGTGGAGGGAGCAGAGGGGCAAAGGTGCAGAACAGCTTCTGGTTGTAGCCTGTATTCTGTCAGTTTGAAGTGGCCATGTACCACCTGAACAGTGCAGACCTTCTGCAGGCACTGTAGGCCAGTGATCTATCGCTCTTTGCAGACTGTTGAAATCCTCTTTACATCTATTCTGAGTATTGGCTCAGCTTTCCAATTCACACCAATTCAAAGCAGCTGTGAAGGTCATGAAAAACTGCAAATTCAGCTCACCTTTCACTTCCACAGCTGGGGCACAGAATTAGTTTTTCAGAGGCTGAGCATCTTTTTGAAAGTGTCAAAGAGATGGCTGTTGTGCACATGAGCAGCCTGTAATCAGTGTCCAAAAATTTGGAATTTGATGCATTGTTTCAGACTAATTCCAAAAGTAAGTATGTGTCTACATGGGAGTCAGGCACATGGGTTTAACTACGTATGTACAGTTAATTGCCAAATCAACTACTCACTGTGTTCTGGTTTAGGCATACAATAATGTACTGGTTGTTTCTGCATAAATTCCTATGTGGGGACTCCTTTCAATCAAAACAATAATGTTTGGTAGAATATTTATTACTCAGATTTATAATGTAAGGCATAAGTTATCTAAAAAACATAAACCAAATATCAGGTGCAATGTGAAAACAAGATTTTCAGAAATCTCTGCTGCAATAACTAGCTGCATCCAGGAGAAACACATGACAAATACAGCTGTACAGCTTTAGGAACAATGTCACCACTGAGCAGTCACCACTGAATCACCACTGAGTAATCAGGCATCCCTATTTTGTGAGTTACAGAGCCTGTGTTTTTCAGACATGCTGGAACTAAATCAAACTGTGATAAAAGAATAAAGCAAGCTACAAATACATGCCAAATTAAGAAGGCTGATAAGTTTCAGCTGTAGTTAGCATTTTCTTGGCAACTGGCTCTCTCTCCAGGTTGTATCGGAGTAGCAGACAAGCTTGAGAAGTTGAAGTCACATTTCCAAGAAACACTGAATTCCAACCTTAAAACAGCAATTTAAAAATAATTTTTGTCATCAAAGTAATTAATATGTGTGCATTTCTAGATGAAAATACACCTTCAGTGCACAATTAATTGATGGGAGTCCGTAGTTCTGGTAAGTCATCAAATTCATCCGTACAATACAGACTCCTGAACTAGAAAAGATCATCTAGTTGCACAACACAGATTCTCAGCTTTCTCAGCCTGCTCTCATGTATGTTCCAGCACCTTAATCACCTTAAAATGTCTCTTAGTCAAACTTGCTTCAGCGTCCTCATCGCTTTCTTGTACCAAGATGCTCATAACTGGACACAGTATCCCTGATGCAGTCTCACCAACGCTGAGAGGGAGGATGAGCTCCCTTGGTCTGCTGGCAACATTCTCCCTAGTGCAATCTGGGTGGTGTTGGCTTTATGTGCTACATTGGCACACTGTCGGATCATGTTACACTTGCTGTTTGCCAGGATCCCCAGGTATGTTTCTACAAAGCTGCTTTCCAGCCGGTCAGCCTCATGTGTGCTGTGGAGCATGGGGCATCCACCACGTGCAGAGCTCCATGCAATCCAGTTAACACTCTCACATAAAGGGCAACTCAGACTCCTCACCTTCCTGGCCTGTCCTTCTCGTATCTGTCCATCACAGCACTCCTGCTGTGGGAGCCTTCCCTATGCCTCTGTGATTCCAATAGAATGGAAGCCCTGTAGCTGCATATAACGTTCAAACTCCTGTTTGCTCCCCATGCTGTGTGCACTAGCATACAGGCACCTCTCAGAAGCACCCACTTCTTGTACCAATTTCCCAGAAAGGGAATAAGAGCTTCCCCTGTAATGCTGTCCTACTAGTTTAAAATTAATTTACCATTAATTTACAAAATCCCACCAGGCATGGAATTTTAAAAGAGGCTCACATCAAGGAACTAAAAAACAGTAATGTAACTTCAGCTGTACGGAGAATGAAACATTACTGCCTTCCTGCAGGTACAAAGTAGAGGAAGACAATTTGGGAGTGGTTCATTAACAAAGATTTCCAGTGCTTTTTCACATGCCCTAATACTCAAAATAAAGTATGTATTTCTCACTTGCAGTAAAAGCACTGCCACTCATTTAGCTACTGAGCTTCACAGAAGATTAGGTATTGTCTCCAGCTAAAAATTTATCAGGTTTTAGATGAGATAAAAACACTGCAACTCAAAAAGATATTATATTTTGCTAGTTTTACTTAACCAGTAAGACAGCAAATCTCTTTAAAAGCTCTGTAATCAACAATTTGCCTCTGAGGCCTGGCAGAAGGAGGGGGGGAGTCTGAGCAGCTGCTGTAAAACTCTTACAGCCTCCTCTTTCTCACTGCCACTTTTCCAACCATGGCATGCTAATTTAATTAAAAATCTTTTAGAAATTATATATGATACAATAGAGTAGTTAATCTGATTTCATTTATTTTTGAGCTCTCCTTTTAACATAACACTCCTGACTTGTGATTAACGCTTTAACTTTCTAAATCCACCTGAACCCAGCAGTTTCGTTCATTGCTTTTCTTCTTCTTACTATTTCTTGCTGTTACTCAGTTTTTGTCCAAATCATGCTGCATCTAGAACAAAGTCATAATTATCAATGATTTTGTAGATCAGGCTACCAAAATTAAAAATAACACCAAATCTTGAAGGGAAGGAAATGGTGATATTTCTTGGATTTGTCACAGAGGAACAGGTTTAATGATACAAAGATATTAAATATTTTCTAACTTGGAAATGAAAAGAAGAATTAATAAAATGCACAGGTAACTCAGTATAAACTAAAGGAAACTAGACACGAAATACAGTTCATAATAGAAGCATAACGGAAATTATCATGAAATCTATAGGTGCAGTTGGCAGACACAACATCAAAACACAGATATGGTGAAAAAGAAACATGATTCAATAGTAAACTGGTATTTCTTACCTGGCAAAGAAGAATTTATACAACCCCACACTTCTCTCTGAAAAGCAAAAATGCAATTAAGCAAGTCTCCAAAATAAGAGATTTTCTAGCAGACGCAAACCAACATTTTCAGCATTTTTTCACGGGGTTTTAAATATCTGATTGGAAGAATTCTTATGTTTAAACATCTTTAGAAGAAGTGCTATGAGAGAGACCTTGAGTACCACTTCCTTTGATGAGAAGGCTGCTACTCACAGCTTATGGAATCCATAGCAACATTTTTGCAGGTGCAGAACATACTGAGATTACCTGGAATGCACTAGCTAGTCAACTTTCTCCACCCGTGTTTAGAGGACTAAATAGCAACTTAGACAAGGAACAAGACTTATCTAGGACCAAGATCTGTGGAGGAGCTTATTGCTCTAGCATTCCTGTCTACCAGCTTAAAAATACCCCAAACAATACATATAATCGCACAGAAAACAAACAAACAAAATGATTTAAGGTAACCCAGAGATCAGAGAAAGGAGTTTCAGGGAAAGATAGATGGAAGAAAGAGTAGTGTACATGAAGTTTGCTAACATAAGAAGTTATAATATGGAGCTGTTGGGTCCACCCTGACTGCAAAGCACTTCCAGTTCTAAGCACAGGTCCTGCCAATAGGCCTAAATGGCTGATGATACTAGGCAGAAGAATTCTGTACAAGTTTCTCTCTGTTTTCTTCTTTTTTTTTTCAGAAAGGTGAAGGGTTGCAGTCCCTATCTCTCTCATTACTGTTATCACCAAGACTAGCAGCCAAGGCTGACTACAGGGGACTCTTCATGCTGGAGCTAGTATGAAAGAAATTACATGTCAGACACTGGCCTGTCACATGTCTCCTGTGTCACACAGTGCCAGTTCCAGCTGGCTCCAGGATGGACCCAGGCTGAGCCCATCAACGATGTTAGCAGTGCCTCTGGGATGGCATATTTAAGAAAGGGTAAAAACTCCTGTGCAACTGCAGCTGGAGAGAGGAGTGAGAATATGTGAGAGACAACCCTGCAGACACCAAGGTCATTGCAGGAGGAGGGGGAAGGGGTGCTCCAGGCACAAGAGCACAGATTCCCCTGCAGCCCGTGGTGAGGCAGGCTGTCCCTCTGCAGTCCCTGCATGTCCACAGTGGAGCAGAGATCCACCCACAGCCCCACGGGGGAGCAAGTGGATGTGCCCTGAAGGAAGCTGCAGTCCACAGAGCCCACACTGGAGCAGGCTCTGGGCCAGACCTGTGGCCCTGTGGAAAACAGCCCACACTGGAACAAGTTTTCTGGCAGGACCTGTGGTCCTGTGGGAGACCCACAGTGGAAGAGTCTTGTTCTTGAAGGACTGCACCCCATGGAAGGGACTCTGGCTGGAGCAGCTCTTGCAGAACCATCTCCTGTGGGTGGAACCCCACACTGGAGCAGGGGGAGAGCTTAAGGAGGAAGGATCAGTAGAGACAATGCCTAAAGAATTGACCACAACACCCACTCCCCATGCTCTGCTCTGCATTGCTCAGGGGAGGATGTAGAGAAGCTGAGCTCAGGAAGAAGGGAAAGGTGTGGGGACAGTGGTTTTAGATTTCACTTTATTTCTCTTTATCCTACTCTCACCTTTTGGTTGGCAATAAATTAAATTAATTTCACCAAGTGAAGTCTGTTTTGCCCTTGGTGGTACCTAGTGAGTGACCCATCCCTGTCCTTGCCTTGACCCATGAACTTCTTGTTATATTTTCTCTCTCCTGTCCAGTTGAGGAAGTGAACGAGAGAAGATTTGGTGGAAAACTGGTGTCCAGGCACAGTCAAACCAACACAAGGGGCCTTAAATGAGTGTTTAACATATTCTTTAAAACAAATGAAAAATTCAATTCAGTCGCACTGACACAGGAACCCATATTGTCATACAGTGATTCTGTCATCAGAGGAACTAATGACTTTATATAAAGTTGCAATGGATCTGTATGTAATTATCTAAACCAGTCCTCTTCTGTATCTGTGGGAGCCAAAGTGAGATCAAAAGAAGACAGTAAAGAGCTGCTACTTCTACTAGTTCCACTCCATTGATACAGCTGACCTCCTTTATTTCATGAGAAAGTTCATTGTTGGACCTAATGACCTTTAGGGGCTTTCCCAACCTAAATGATTATATGATTCTAGGATAAAAATCACCTCTCGTGTTGGCACTTACTTTATTACTTAATACCCTTTCTATCACATTAATTGAAGGAATACACACAACACAATGATTGTAACCAGTGCTGCAGAATATAGACCACCTGAATAAATTTAAACTTATTTGCTCATCTGTGGAATGGCACCAGAACACCTTTCCAACAAAGACAAGTGATATCTGAGAACAGTAAACATGGTATTAAGTTGAACTGTTAACTGTTTCATATCTAGATGTCTTTTGCGAAAGTTTATAAATATTATCGGTCCAGTGATATTAACTTAAGATCCACACTGGACAGGAAACTTGCAATTTATAAAGATGATAATTGGGAGTTTAAAAGAAAAAAATCATTGTCAATCATTTTTCCCCTTTTTGATACTCTCCAATCTTGTCTTATAAAATGCACTTCTCTGCTATACAGATAAGATTCTACTCTTCTTATCAGGGCATGAAAGATAAGAGAAAACCAGTACCAAAACAAATTCTGTTACTGCTTCAGTATGTTTTCATGCCAGGTTTTATTCATACCACCATCTGTATGTAACTTTGCAAGACCTTAGAGCTGATGATCCACAGCAACAAAAAACTGAAGGAACTTTGACACACAGAAGGAAAGGATCTATAAGCACACACAATCTTGCTAAGTTGCTTATAAAATGCTATTCCCAGATTTACTACTACTACACACTGCCCACCCGAGCTGAGCACATATTTCAGGCTAGCTGGAAACAGGACCGATACTGTTCAGAAGTAACAAAAATTACAAGAAGAAAAGGCTTTGCTGACAGCAAATACTCTGGCTTGCCAAGAGATAAGACTCTAAAATGTACTGTCTTAATGATAGTACTTATCTATTCCCTGATTAGATCATCCCTCAGACAGGGAGTAGATTACATGCTTCATCCTTTTAGTGAAACACTAAAGAACTTATTCATCCAATAAAAGCAACACTTCAGTTTCTCAGATACAACCATAAACAATTTGGTGCAGCTATGAGGGCCTCCTTGCCTCAGCCCAACCAAGACTTCACGGTTTTGTCCCATACACAAACTGGAACACACAATCTAATTTACATCACTGCCATCAACATCCAAGTACCAATCACTCAGCACAATTTTTTACAACGCAGATAAGATTTTTATTGCATTTTACAGCTTATACAAGCCACCTTATTTCAAGTAGCATAATATATGATGACATTACAAAAAAAGCAATCCTACTATGAGGATCACATCTCATTATAAAAGATTTTTTCTAGCAAGCCTTACCATTGATTCTGGACAATACTCAGGTGCTCGCTGCAGTAAGTGCTTCAAACGGGAATCGCTCTTAGAAGACAAAATCTGTTGGAAACAAAAACACACCTTAAAACACAGAGAATATAACTGCACATTAGATACTTTTTTAACCTGATCTCACCGGTTTTAGTTTTACTGGTATCAACCCTTTGAGAACTTTGGCTAACTGTTAGTATGTATACAATGCAAAGTCAAGATTTTATTTTATAGACCTGTAGTCTTTCAAATATGTTGCACTTTTCATAAAGAAGCAATTGTTAGAGTGAATGAGAATTTCCTCCTCAAACACTTCAATCAAGAAGTTTCTACTCACTGTAAAAGGCCACTGTGAAATAGAGGATTTCTGCCCCACACATCAAAATACTATACTGCTCTATTTACTTAATTTACCTTCTGCTACAATGTTACATGACCTCAAGCAACTAAATTCCTTCCAAAAACCCCTGAAACAAGTAATTCTTGTGGAACAAAGATGAACAAAACTTAGACTAGTTAAAGAGACTATCAAAACTCACAGGGGAACGAATGCTACCAACAGCAGAGCAAGAACAAGTTAAGCACCACCTAAGCAAACTGAACAGACAGAAGCTCATTAGACTGAACAGGATGCAACTGAGGATGTTGAGGATGTTGTTCCTTTAGTAGACTAATTAGGTAAAACACTTATAAATTAAAACAAGAAACTAGTCAACAAAATGGATGGAAACGGATCTACTACTGTGGGATATGGAACTGAAAATTACATGAAAAACTGAAACAGATGCATTTCAGAAGGAGAAACACATCACAGTTCTATTCTAAATTTGCAACACGATAAACTTATCACAAGAAAGCCAAGAGAGCAATAGCACTTGTATCAAAATGAGAGCAAAAAAAAAAAGAACTGCAGTATTATTTCAGTCATCTAAGGTCACAGAACAATAAAATAATTCAGGTTGGAAGGGACCTCAGAAGATCATTTATTTCAACCTCATGCTCAAAGAAGGGTCAACTATGAAGCCAGATCATGCTGCTCAGGGTTTTATCCAGTCAGGTTGTGAAAGTCTTTGAGGACAGGGAATGCACAGCCTCTCTGTTTCCATGGTGGAAAAGTTAAACCAGCTGGAACTCTGTAGCTTCAATTTATGAATGTTCTCTCTTCTCCTTGCACTGTGTACCACTCTGAAGAGCTTGTTTCTGTATTCTGAGCAATCTTACTACAGGTATCAGAAGGCTGTTCTGAGGTGCTCCTTCCTCCTCAGCTTCTACAGAGAGGGCATATGCTCCAGGTCCCTCATCCCCTTGGTGACTGCCAAATTTTTTCCAGATAATGGATTTTTTTTTTGTAACAGGGGGACAAAACTGGACACAGCATTGTAGATGTGGTCAGGAAGTGCTGACTAAATGGGGAGTATAGCCCAGAGAGCTTTTATTGTTGGGGGACACTGCTGGCTCATGTCCAGTTTGCTGTCTGTATATCCATACCCCTGGGTCCTTTTTCAGCAAATCTGCTCCCTAGAGAATCAATCTCCACCTTGTATTGTTGCAAGTGATTCTTTCTTCTCAGGTGCAGGATTTTGCATTTGTTCCTGCTGAATTTCATGAAGTCCCCATTGGCTGATTCCTTCCATCTGTCCAGGTCCCTCTGGATGACAGTCCTGCCATTACAGTTATCAATGTTTCCTTTCAGGTTCATATTGCCTGAAAATTCAACAAGAATAAAAGCTGCCACCTCCTCCAGGTTGTTTAATAAAGATGTTAAACAGGACAGAACCCTTTGGTATTCCACTTATTAGCCTGCAGGCAAGGTAAGACCCACTAACCTCTGTCTCCAAGCCTGATTATACAACCAGTTATTTACTTATCTAGTTGTCCATTCATCAAAATCATATGGTCCTGAAATGGATACAAAAATATTGAGCAAAGCAGTGTTGAAAGCCTTCTTAAAGTCAAGACAAATGACATGAGGGGATTCCTTTCCCCTCATCCAGAAATCCAGCCTTACTATCAAAGGCAATCAGGTCTCTCAGGCATAATTTACCCCTTGTGTACTCAGAGATGTGTTTCTGAGAGGACTCTGTCCATGATCTTCACAGGGATTTAAGAGAAGATGAATAGACTATTGTTTACTGGATTGGGAAGCACCCTTTGGGGTATTTTGTTTGTTTAATTGGTTGGTTTTGAAGATGGGTAGATTGTTTGCCATTTTCCAGTTACTGGGGACTTCCTCCAAGTTCCACAACTTTTCAAAGAAGCCAGAGAACAAGTAACTTTGCACTGACACCAGCCAGCTCTCTCAGCACCCTCAGATGCAGACTATCTACTCCCATGGACTTGTATCACTCAAGTAATTCCTGACTCATCCACCACTTACTACTGGTAGTACACCTCCTTGCACCTTTTATCCTTACACGCAGAGGACTGGGAAACCTTTTTAGCAAAGAAAATAGGCATTCAGTACCTCTGTCCTATCTGTGTTTGCTGACACTAAATTATATGCTGTCTTCAGCAACAGTTGCATATTTTTCCTCTTTCAGCCTTTGACTACTAACATATTTTGTTGCCCTGGACGCCCTCTACAAGTCTCAATTCCAGGTGAGCTTTGTCTTTCCCAACATCACCTTACTTGCTTCAGCAAACTTTCTGAATTCCTCTTGTATATCCTTTCCCTGCTTCTACTTCTCTATGCTGTAGCCTTTCTGAACCGAAGCTTGTTCATGACTCACTTCTCTGTTAAGCCAAGTCAGATTCTTGAAACATTAATGTGCTTTTCTGGGGCCTAGGATGGACCTTTCTTATGCTTGGAGGAGGGTGTGGATAGAGACCTCTGGAGTGGTAAAGATATTAATGCTGTCAGGAAACTTCTCACTATGAAACCTCCCAGAAATAAACTCATGAAAAAAAGAAACTAACGAAAGAAAGAACCACTTATTTCTTGCTGCAGTATCTGACATACTTTATCAAATAATCATGAACAGGAGATGATACCAAAGCTAAGCATGGAATAATACTTACTAAGAATGCAGAATAATTAGATGTTTGAATCATGCTAGTTGACAAATAAATATGTAATCGAAGTTTTTCTTTTTTCCAAAGGGTCCACTCACAGTAGCTGAATTACTAGCTAGCAGAATTGCTTATGCTTAATCAAGCCTTTTTCTTTAACTGCCAGGATCAAGGAGAACATCACTGGGTCTCCTGTGCCTTTCACCATTGTCCCTGAGCTTTCGCCCATGCAAGGCCTCCCTCAATACTTTATCCCTGGTGTCCATATAGATGAGCAGACAATGAATACCAATCTGAGGGTCCAAAAAACCTTGAAATTCCTTCAGAATCCTAGATCTGAGCCCCTAAAAACCAAGACACCTTAGACAGGAAGTCTAATCTGCAGATGAATGCCTCCATCCCCTGCAGAAGGGAGTCCTCCTCTTGGTGGTATTGTTTACAACCTGTGGATTAGGGCAAGATGGCTCACCAAGCTTGTTCCTCCTCACCTGTTCTAGGGCACCAAATCTGTTCTGTAAGTGCATATCCAAAGACAGGCCAAGAACCTTCTTCCTGCTGTTGGGAGTCACAAACTCTCATTCTCCATCAAGCATAGCCTCTGGCCATCCTTCTTTCCATGCAACGCGTAGTTCAGGCTTTTGCCCTTGTGGATTCTCCAAAGAGCTTGTCTAGCTCTGCATTTATGCTGAGGCAACGCTTCCATCTTCAGCTTATCTGACAATTCAAGAAGCTGACCAGAGCATGACTCCCATAGTTTAAGCACCAGTCTCAAGGAAAGACACCATCCTTTCCCTGTAGCTCAAGATGTGGGCAGCCACACTTTCCTTGAGAACTCCCTCCAGGTCAAGCCCTCCAACATGTCATGAGAGGTTTGGCCCTGCTGGCACCAGGGACAGTCCCCCTGGGCAAAACAGGTGCACCCAGTCTCAGGCAGCTCAGACGTGCATGAGTACTTCTGCATTTCCTGCTAACCCTCTTCACAACAATCGGCTGTGTCAATCCCCAAATTTCTGTCTGTGCACTCTGGTCACAGAGCTGCAGGTTAGAGACCTGCTAACACTCCTTTGGAATGCAGATTCCTTTTTATGTTATTAGTAAATTATCATGTCAGGATAGTACGGTGTGGTGGCACAGAAAACGCAACAAATGCATCGCAAATATTTTAGAAAAGGTATTTGGAAAGATGGAAAAATGCAATTCAGCCAACTCTGTTTCCTTACAGTCACCCCTCAGGTTTGTACACCTTCATCCCACAAATTTTATGCTTAAGGCAAGGGGGTAAGTATTAAACAATACATTCCTAAATGGATTCAACAAAGAAAAAGCATCTGAATCAAGCTGCATAAAATGGTTAAGTTAGAGAACACAAAAATCAGTAAAACAGCAGCAGTCAGCTCCTTCAGCCAGTTGTTGGCCTGTATCAAAGGATCACTCAGAAAATGATGCTACCAGTCTGATGTGAGGTAACTAAGCCAGCTCCTTATAGAACACTCTGAGGGGCACCAGTCTTGCTTCAGACTTGCTATAAACCTCTCTCCACAAAGACTCTGAATATGCTGATCATCTGAGTAGAGAGAGATCATCCAGATGAGGCAAGATCAGAGGATCTTACAAAAACCACAGAAAACTATGCAATAATTAGAACCAGTGTAACAGAATTGGGATGAAATCTGACAGTAGAAAGCTGAAAGCCTGTCATGAAGAGCTAACAGGAATTCACATGATAAGCTGAGAACTTCAAACCAATGAACCAGAAGAAAGAACTGGACAGATTATTCCAAGTGCCATATCAATGCAGCTACTAAATCCACCAATTAAGTTTTTTATATACAGAAATTGATATCTCTCTCTTACTGACACTTAAGCATGAATACAACTTTTAAGACTGAGTGCTATACTTTTATAATGCCATGCACAGTTTTGCTTACCTGTATGCAAAGAGATAAACTTATGCTGGAAGAGCTGCAGGAATTATTACAGGAATTGCAAGAATAACTTATGCAAACATTTTTCCTTGTTTGGTCTAACAATATGAACACTGAAAGACTTGGTTGTATTCTCTAGATATATCAGGTAGGGGAAAGTGCAATTAAAAGTAAAAGTTTTGTTAGTACAATCAGAGATAAATAAAAACTTAATCATAACCATGTTTAGTGCTTGAACAGTCCCAGAGTGGGCAATGAAGACAAGAAAAGGGGACAGGTATGCTGTAATGACACAATTTTAACACAAAAATTGTGTATATGTGTAAGAACGCTTTACTGATGTAAAATTTTTATGTAGATAAATTTAGGCAACTCCACACAAAGCTGTAAAACGTATTTCTCAAAGGTACAAATCTACACATAAGTTGTGGAAAAGTAGTTTTGAAGCTTGAATTTAGCACAAAGAGCTCTTTGTTGTTACCTTATGACCAGAGCAAGTGAGCAGATTTTTGCTGCATTCACAAAGCCATACATCATAATGAGCATCTCAAATTCTTAGCTAACAAACACGAACCAGCAGGAAGAAAGCACAGTAGCAGCACCTTATTCTTTAAAACCCCAAAAACTTGGAAACAGAAAAGATCCAAAAATTTCATAAAATACCTTCACCCCTCTCATTTCCTAACATGCTTATCACTTCTTGACCAAATCATGACCTCAGCTGGCATCTGTTTCTCCTCAACTTCAGCAGAACCCGTTTTCCACTATGAAAGAGGACTACAGTTTTAAAACTTTGTGTTCCCATTTCAGTAGCATTACATCTCACAATTCACACATAGTATTCAGACAGAAGATCACTAGCTTATAACCTTAATGTTGCTACATCATTGCCTGAAGGCACAATTTTAACTCTGATAGAGCTAAAACCAAATTTAAAACAAGCTTACCTGTTCACAGACATCACGGCACATTAAATTGTCCTTTGCATGGTAACAACAAGACAAGCCTATGGAAGAGCAGAGGGAAGGAAAAAGGTATTTAGAAGACTCGAAACGGCTAATTATCACTTTTGAACGGAAGTACACACTTGATGTCCTAACAGGACAATCTGTCTGGCCCACAAATGACCCCAAGAAATTTTCCTTTCCAGAAGGCAGAAAAAAAAACAGAAGAAATTTTTGTTCTGAAACTGATGCAGATCTGTTCAATGAGTCCCAATCATCTGTGAACACTCACTGTCACCAAAATGAGATCTCATTCTGCTCCTAGTCACATTTCTGCTGCTTAACTTGCACTAGGTTGGCACCTGGCAAATTCCTTCATGAGACAATGCAATTTATAAACCCTGGGGAAATTAAAAAAAATTGAACACAAACCCCACCAAAAATCTCCATAGAGACTACATGCCTTTGTAAACCGAATAACCTCACAATCTGAAAAGTGCAAGAATCAGTTAGCAACAGGTGGAAAAGCAAGTCAGAGCAGGAACCTCTTTTCACACAGCTACTCACTGAATCCTGGGTTCTTAAAAACTTGGGGAAAAAAAAAGTAAATTTTTTCACTAGTGATGGATGATTAAGGGTGGAATTGCCTGACTAGATGGAAGTCACAGAGCAGAGATATAAACACATCAAGAGGAAAAGAGAACTGAAGCACTGGGAAGTCATGAAACACCAACACTTAAACCAGCATTTTTAGCATTATATTCTGCTGCAATTTGTTTCCCTTACCATCCAAATATTTTGCTCATTCACGGTTAAGCTTGCCCAATATAAAATGAATTGTATGATGCCTTGATATTAATTTTCATCCTCACTTCCCAATGTTTGGAGCAGTGCATTAGAAAACAGACAAAGGTTTCCTGCAAAGCTTTTACTTTCATGCACATCTTTACACCCAGGACGATTTAATTACTAC
This sequence comes from Acropternis orthonyx, assembly GCA_035583155.1. Taxonomy (NCBI): domain Eukaryota; kingdom Metazoa; phylum Chordata; class Aves; order Passeriformes; family Rhinocryptidae; genus Acropternis; species Acropternis orthonyx. Next base: position 57,221,744 of record JAWWEU010000081.1, on the reverse strand, counting down.
AGATTTCTGCTCAACTGTATCTGAACTACATATCACACTGATAAAATAAAAAAGCAATACTGTACGATGACACTACAATATTTCACAATACTTTACTAAATAGATTTTGACTGAACCAGTGAAAAGGCTCTTGGGCATGAAGTTCTTGCAATATGAGTAGGTTTATCAATAGAAATCTTGACCAGAGTATGTCATATTAGATTCCACTAGCTTTTTACTGCCTTCCTCCTCAAACCATGCCTTGCTAGAAACCAGAACTATAGAACAACAGTGAAATGCCCATAAATGCCCCAGTGACTGCAGTCTTCTGCTTTAAAGTATTATGTTTTGCATTTTCCATTCCTATGACAACCATGTGATCTATTTATTTTTCAACATCTGTGCTCGTACTACTTTCTTCTTCCTCTTCTCTTTTTCTGGTCCTGTCAGGAAGTTACAGGCTCACAGAATCATAGAATGGTCTGGGTTGGAAGGGACCACAAAAGATCATCTCGTTCCACCCCTCCTGCCATAAGCACGGACACCTTCCACTACACCAGGCTGCTCAGACCCCTGTCCAACCTGTCCTTGAACTCTTCAGGGGATGGGACACCCACAGCTTCTCTGGGCAACCTGTGCCAGCGCTTCACCACCCTCACATTAAAGAATTTCTTCCCAATATTTAATCTAAATCTACCCTCTTTCAGTTTAAAGCCATCAACCCTTGTCCTGCCACTACAGGCTCTTGTAAAAAGTCCCTCTCCATCTGCCTTCAAGAACTGAAAGGCTGCTATAACCTCTCCCTAGAGCCTTCTCTTTCCCACGCTGAGCAGCCCCAGCCTTTCTTCCCAGGAGCTGCTCCATCCCTCTGGTCACCGTGGTGTCCCTCCTCTGGACTTGCTCGAACAGGTCAATGTCCTTCCTGTGCCGGGGACCCCAGGGCTGGATGCGGCACTCCAGGTGGGATCTCTCCAGGCGGGGCAGAGGGGCAGCATCACCTGCCCGACCTGCCGGACACGCTGCTCTTGCTGCAGCCCAGGACACGTTCTGGGCTGTGAGCACACACTGCCAGGGCCCCTGCATCACACCTATTCTACCACCATCCTTCCCTCTATTTAACGTCTCGCCTTCACTTTTTAAAACTCTCAATACCTCGTTCAATACTATTCTTCGCACTGAAAACATCAGCAAAACTGTAAGGAATCAGAGCCCTGGCACACACAGTCTGTTCTGACACCTACACACGGCAATCCAGGCGCCAGGTTTTACCCGCTCGGACCATTGAAAGCCACAGCCTCGGGAATGTGCCCACAGGCTGCGTGCCAGCCGAAGGCACACACCCCGGCCGAGCCACGGGACCCGGTGGGACCGGGAGGTCTGTCCCCGTCAGGGGACGGGGAGAGCCGGCCGCGCCCCTGCCCCTGGCTCCCTCACCTCCGGAGTCCCTCTCCGCGACTGCTGGTCCCCGCTCTAGCCCGGGGCCGGGCATCGCGCCCCCTGCCACACCGGCGCGCCCCGCGGCGCCGCCGCCCCTGCGCCATGTTGCACCGGGCGCTCCGCGGAGCCACCTCCCCCCGCCCCGGCTCCCTGCCCCCCGCCGGGCGCTACTCACCGGCCGCCGCGGGGCCGAGCAGCGGGGCCGCCGCCAGGCACAGCAGGGCCCAGGGCCACGGAGCGGCCGCCGCCATGGCCGGGTCTCGAACCCCCGCCCGCCCCCCCCCCCCCCCCGCCCCCCGCACGGACCGACCGACTGAGGGGCGGGCGCCCCCTCCCGCCCGCCGCGCGCCGCCTCCCGCCGCGCCCATTGGCTGCGGCCCCCCCCCAGGCCCTCTCCCATTGGCCGAGGCGCCCCTCAGGCCCAGGCCCCGCCCCCCGCACTGGGGCTGAGGGGGAGGCTGAGGAGAGGAGAAACAAAGTGGAGCAGGAGGGAGATTTTTTTTTAAATTATGATTTTGGGGTGGAGGCAGACACTCCCTTGAATTAGTTTAATTCTATTCGTATATAGCATTTGAATTATTAACGTCACTTTTAGAGCACTGATTGCACCCTTACAGTACTGCAATAGCGCTTATGAAGAGGGAGAGTGACATTTTGCAGGGGCAGACAGTGACAGGACAAAGGGGAATACTTTTTAACTGAAAGAGGAGAGATCTAGGTTAGACATTAGAAGGACATTCCTTACAGGGAGGGCCATGAGGCACAGGGAATGATCACCCAGAAAAGCTCTGGATGCCCCATCCCTGAAGTGTCCAAGGCCAGGCTGGATGGGGCTCTGAGCAACCTGGTCTGGTTTTTTTTTTTTTTTTTTTTAAATAATAAAGAATTAAAGGGAATCTAAATGTAAGCTGTCCAATGAATTTAAAGCGAACGTAAATTACTGCTCGTTTCGTAGCTGGTGATCATTTTGCCTCAAAGTCTGGCCATTCCAAGGTGCATAGATCAGCTCCTGACAGCTCCAGGCTTGGATGAGCACCTTTACATCCCATTGTCAGATCTTCTGGCAACAGTAAAACAGGAACATTCGTAAGAACCCAGAAAATTCAAATTCCCACAAACTGCTTATATCATATTTCCAGACTAATATCCCAGTGACCTCCTTCTCCAAAGACAAGCTACCAAGCTATTAATGACTCCACAGTCTTATATAGCCTGGAGAATGTTGAGGAACCCTATAGTTCTAACATAAATCGCCCAGGAATAAAACCGAAATCAAGGCAATACAGGAGAACAATCCAACGAGATGAAAGTTTTGTCTGTTTGACTATACACCAGTATCGAATGCTTAAAGTGTACTAATTCTTTATGGAGCAAAGCCATAAGAAATAGCAGTACATTTACTTGTATTTTCATTTGAAGTCTTAACAAGTTAAAGTTGTTGCTGTAATGGCGAGCTCAAGAAAGTGGAAAGCCGCAAGGGCAACCTGATTACACAAAATCCTTTTCACACCGGAACAGAAATGATGCTGGTATGTGAGTGGGCTTACATGTCACTTAAATAGCTGGGCTTCCCCCCCCTCCCCCGCCCCCCACCAGAAAAAAAAAAATAAAATCCGGGATTAACTTCTGTTAGTTTTCCGTCTGCCTGCTGTCTCGGGACTTAAAATTCATCGCGAGCCCAGGAGGCGGCAGCAGATCCCAAAGCAAAGTCGGCCGGGTGGCCGAATGTGCGGGATGCTTTAGTTTCTCTGAAAGTACCAGGGTCCTGAACAGTTTAGGTGCGGTTTCCCCCATTCATGCTAAATAGTTTAATTCGGCTTGAACACCACTGTCCTCAGGATACTCAGGATTAAACTGTTCGTGAGTTGAATGCACTGTTCATCACTAGCCACACAGCTATAAAACTTAATTGCCTGTAGCTAAAACAGAAGCTTTTGCACCCACAACAGCAACAGCTTGAGTTGTATTTAATTATTAGCTTGTTATGAACTCAAACATAAGCAATCTTACACGAGCATGACTAGTAAACAGTGTATATGCATTTTTATACCAAGTGGATCAGTAAACATACTATTGCCACTGATAGGAACAGGTCTGCATTCCAATGCCAAACGTGCAAGGCCCAGACTCTGACCTCTTGAGAAATTAGTGGCTGTGTGAGCTAGAGCTGGGTACCAGGTGCCTCTTATTACAGCTTATATGAGATAAGGATAAACCCCTGGAAAATACAGGCACAGGTTGAAAGGAAAGGCTCCAAAACTAAGCTACTCAGTGATGGTCAATTATTAGTCACTGATGAAGTGCAGCCTTGAGTTTTGAATAAAAACCCTGCTTTTCTTTTAATAGCAGCAAAAGCTGAAAAGGAGGCACAAAACTTCTAAGCAGCATGAAAAGGCACCTGTGACAGCCTCACACATCTGGCCATCACTACTGTGCAGCCCACTGCCCCTGAGTGCCATTTTTGTACAAAGTCATTGTCAGCAATAATTTGCCCCAGAAGCAAACAGGCAGGGAAAAGAGGCAAGTAGGTCTGACAATTCAAAGGTTCTGCACTGTCACTCTGAGTCACCTCTTCAGTTCCAGGTGAAATATCCGAGACCACAGAAAGTATTTCCTTCAATTTAAAGCAGCAAACTGAACTTTGAAATATTACAAGCTTTTAAAATGTGGCTTTTGGTAAGGGTGGTATAAAGTTTAACCTAATTGTTCTAGAAAGCAAAGACTTTCTTTCCGTGTGAGTTTGGGTATTGAATGTGCAGACTACTGTTTTGCAGTTAAACCATGCTTATCAGCCTTTTTGGAACAGGATTCATTTGAAGTTAATTCCTACCCAATATTAACAATGGGAAGTGGAATTCTGAGGCTTGAAATAATTAAGTGCCTCCACGTAAAGCAGTTTGCTACAAATACACTGACAGCATAATTTTAAAGTCTGTTTATAAGACACAAAACCTTTGGCCAGTGTTGTGTTGTTTTTTGCTTCTTCTGTCAACTGCTGAAAGGAAAAGAATACTTTCTTCTATAAGCTGTATTTCCTGTTGCTTAGAATATAATAATATCTGCTCATTCAGCCTCAGTTTTTGCATTATCTTGAATAATTAGTTCATTATATTATGTGCTGAGTAGCATTCAATCCTGGTTCCTTATCCCAACAATTGCTGACTGGTACTCTGTGTTGAAGTATCCCTCAGCAATAGGTGAAGGTTCTGATCTAGTCATGGTCTAAGTTACTGGTTCAAACAGACATTTTACTGAAAGGGATTGACATCATCAGGATCCCCTCAGAAAGTAAAATGATACCACATTTTCCTTAAATCCAGAGAACCAAATTGTCCATGTGGCATATCTCTGTATGTTTCAGCAGAGTACTGCGTAGACAGGAAAAACAGCATCCTATATTTGAACTGTATCTCATCTGAGATGTACATAATTGCTGTAATTCTCAGCATGTCTACACCTTACTATTGGCAAGGTACTTACAACACTCGTGAACTTACCCTAATTACTTCCCCTAATTTGTCTAATATGTGTATCAACAACTAGATACCTGCATGATAAGCCAGTGCCAGATTTTTAGCGTCCTTTGAATAGCTTTCCTGTGCTGGGGCTTGTTCTGTTTTATCTTCTGGGTGGAACTGGGTAGGGCTTTACAGTTGCCTCAAATGTAAAGCTGTCTCCACGCAAACTGATAGGAGTTGTGGAATCAGTCATGGGACTGTCCCTAACAAGCTGCTAGCTAGTAACTGAGGCTGTTGCCTGTTTCCTCAGGTTAAGAATGGATTGCCACAGCAGTCTCTTTCAAAGAGATTTTTTTCCTTAAGCAGTCAAACCTTCTTGTTCAGGCAAAACTTAGTGACTTTATTTTTCCTCTGTTAGATCTCAACCAGCATCTTCTATCTGACTTTTCACCTAATTAATAATGAATAAGAAAGATTAATTATTTTCAAATTACTTTTTTTTTTTTTTGAAACTCAGAAAGCTGGATTCTAAATAATAGAATTATATTAAAAGACAAAACAAATAGAGAACTTGGTTTGGGGGCTGCTATTACATGCATCAGAAGCAGCGTGCAGTTACGCTGATAAATAATGCTGTGTATAAAGCAACACAGATGTGAAATTACAGCCAATGAAGATGTACATTAATGCTAAATACGACGTCTGCAATTAATTTTGATCAAGTTGAACATGTGACACATATTAGAGTTCATAAAATCTTGCCATAGGCAAATAATTTTTGTTGAATATATCAAGTCTGGAAGGATAGGCAACTGAGAGTGATTAAGCAATCAAGGAGTATAAAATTCATTAGAATTTTCTGAGAAGGTAGTAATGAAGTAAATAAGATTCTGTCATAATCAGTGAGTGTAAGTTAAGAAACTATTCTCCTGTTTAGGAAAGGAATTTGAAATAGGTCTCATGTTTGCTGAAAGAGGCAGTTTTGGTGTTTTATGAAGGTACCGTTAAAAATCTGGCTCTGCTTCACCTTGCATAATTTTTCTCAGCAGAACAAATAACCTAAAACTAAAGTTACCTGTTAGTCTAAATTTTGAGCTCCTGAAATCAGTTACAGGATTAGAGCCATGTCTGCTTCTCTTCAAATGAGAATGCTGAGTGAAGTAAAATATACTTCTTGGTAACAGAGTTTATGAAATGGGTCTTTTAAAACCAGACTGTGGGCTCATGGAAGCATCAAGACCATTGGTTCTCTTTCTTCTTGGTGTAGGAAGTAAAGTGTAAATACTATGGCCTTCCATGTTAAAGAAGGTGATTCTAAAAATAACACCTAAAAAAGTCACCAAGATACATGTATGGTATTTGGTCAGACACTTTTTACTCTCTATGATGCTTTGTTTGCTCTGTAGTCTCTGCACTGTACCTTCTTTATCATGGAGATATGTATTAATGGATCTGTGTCAATTTGCTGCCTTCAAGGCCACTACATGCAGGCCAGGGTTGCTAGCAACTCTGTGGAGTACCTTCATGTAAAAGACTCTCTAGTTGAACAGATCACTTCTAGAATAACATTAAGTGATTGAGAGAAGAAAAGAAAAGCTGTTTTTCCCTTTGAGGCAGATTCTGAAATTGGAGGAGTTAAAAATTCATCCCTTCAAAATGTGGAAAAGGAGTGCTTCAAATGGAATCATGTTCAGCCCAGTCAAATCTTTCAACCATCCTAATGATCTAAATCTGAATCCAGGCTCAAGTCTGGCACACCTGTACCACAGAGAGACAGGGTGCGCTTTTGTGCTCTCTGGCCTCGGCTCACCATCCAAGAGGACAAATAACAGCATTTAGCAAGTGATGATGCACCTGTGTGTTTGGATACAGAGAAAATGGATATTCATTTTGCTTTTCAACTCAGGCTTCAGTAGCAGCAGTGCATCTGCCAGCATATCAGAAACATGGGCCGGAGATAGAAAAGGGTGTGTTGAAGAACACTGAGATTACCATATGGAAATTCTTCTGTGGATTATCCTGCTGAATCATATAGTTGTGTATAGGTTTAGTTACCTCTCCATATGATGTTTAAGGACCAAATTGCTGCTGTAATATTTTCCAAAGGTTATTTTTATGTTTTTCTGTACTATGGAATTGTTATAAAAATTACATCATAACCTGCACATACAGTGAGATATTTTAAAGCATCCAAAGAGCTTTATTCCTTTTCTTCCACATTTTAGCAATTATAATTCTCCTTCAATTAGGAATCTTTGAAGAGCCCTATATAATTCGTTCACTGCCGTACATATATTTCTGTATGAATACAGTCTGCAAGCTTTGCAAAAAGGGGTGTGGGCAGTATGAAGTCATTTATGCTGCTAATTGACAATTACACAGTTGTTTCTAGTTTCAAACAGAAAAAGATTTTAATGTAGACTGGCAGATTAAATAAAAAAGGAAGGGAAAGGCATAAAATTCCATTTTTTGCAACCAGCTTGTGTCACACTATTTAAATCAGTTTTAGTTAAACTCACTAAAACTAATCAGTTTAGCTAAAATAAAATTATTTTATTCTTGCTATTTCATATATTACCTAGCAAGTTCTGTCAAGATGACATTATAATTACATGAATTACACATCAATGCCTATTCCCATTTGTACCTACACTTGAGTAACATGAGTGAATTAGGGTAGAACTTTTCTAGTATGCATTAATTCTGAATGCCTCTCAAAAAACCTTAATAAAAATGTCAAAAGGTGCTTTATTTTTTCTACCTTCTGTAACTGTGTGCTGGTTTAAAGGTAAACCAGTAGCAGAAGTGAACCCAATTCACAAAGATTACAAATCAGAATTACAATGTAATAAAAAGATTACATTAAAAAAACAATGATACAGAGAAAAAATTGGTTTTGATGCACAAAAACAACATATAACCCGGCACCCTGGGGCATGAACAGAATGGAGGTCAATAGCCCGTGTGCTGAGAGCCACACAGTCCCCAAGCACAAAGAAAAAGGAAAGAAAAAACCTGTTGGTGAGGATGATGGTCACAGTCTGGTCGAGAGTGTGGCAGTCACAGTCCTGTTGAGGTTCTGTTCCTTCTCTAGATCTGACAAGTGGTACCAGCCATCCCAAACCCAAATATTACATATGCTCAGGTTCAGGTGGGAAGGCCCAGTACCTCCCTCAGGTGAGGAGTTTCACAATGGGTGATTTACTCTGTGAGTCATGGGATAATCCTCGACGGCCCATTAGCACACATGACCCCTCAGGCTGGGTGTGAAGGTGCTGATGACTGCCTGGAGGGGAGTTATCACAGCTGAGTCATTGGTGTGAAGACAGGAACACTTCCCTGTCTCACAGAGTTCTTAAACACCCAGCTTGCAGCCTGAGGGGCCAGGTGTGCCCCGGGCAGCTGCTGCAAATGGTCCATTATTAACAGTTCATGAGAAATGACACAGAGGGTGTAGGATACACAGTTTTGGTCACACCCACATAGTGATATGCTGGTCCCGGCTGCTGTAACTAGGACAAACTGTATTAAAAATATATATATGCAAAATGTACACATTAAATTTAAAAGTGAAGGAAGTTATTAAAGAACTCTTAAGTCTTTGTTAGGAAAGGGGAAGCCACATGTTTCTGAGAAGAATGGAGAGAGGGAGTCATGCACTGGGACAAGGTAGCAGGGTAGCAAGAGGAAGAGCTGTATAAAGAAACACAAAATTGAAATTGGAAGATACACATTGGCTGCTTGGAAGCATGTGAGCATCGTACACACTTCATGCTTCAGCTTCCTGAGTCCCTTCACCAGCTGCTTCTTACTAAATCCTTAGCTGTCCTGATGGATTGCCATCTTCCAAAGCTCAGCTCTGCCAGTGGAACAGAGGCAGATGGGAGTATCGACATGTCAGATAAAACCTGCAAGCCTATCTATGTGCCCACACACTTCTCATGGAAAGCCTGAGGATACATAAACCTCTCAAAAATGTAATGAAGTCCATCACATAGCATTTTAAAGGCAGAAAATTAAGAATTATCTTGGTTTAAAAGTGTTCTTACTAGTGTCAAAAAGGCAAATCAAGTAATGATTTTGTGATGTCACAAATTAAATTATGTAAGTGATGCTCTTTATATGTACCTATATACCTTACATGCACTATTAGTTATGTTTTAATTCAGTAAATAGCAAATATGGAAGACACATTAATGAGATGAAAGCTGGGGAAGGGAAACCTTATCAAGTGTACCTTATCAAGCTGCATTCACATCTTGTACATTTAGAGGTGCAAGAGTATTTTCAAAAACAGAACCAAAATTTTGTCTTTAAAATAACTTACAGTGTCTGAAAGCCCTCTGGTGTGGTTTTTGCTATTCTGTACATCCTAGCTTTGAAGATATGAAAAAAATACTGAAACACAATCCTAAATAGTACTTTATATTCTTCTGTGACTCCTGAAGAAAAAGCTCTCTTAAAATGAAAGTGTATTTATAATAGTTAGCAATGGAGTTTCATGACATGACAGGACAGAGAGCGCAGACTTAATATAATGATCAAAGCACAATGACCTTAAGTTTAATGGTCAACGATCCCCTTTTATCCCATTTCCCCGCTCTTTTCCTATGCTTGTTCCTTCCTTCCTGTTCCCCACCTTTGGTTCCTCCCCTAAACGTGCTGTGGCAAGTCCAACACACAGAGATCAGACCCTGAGAGCCTCTCCAGCAGCAGGTTCCTTGCCTGTGTCTCACAGCTGGATAACAAGCTGATGGCTTTCCCAGGCCAGCTTTGGGACGGGGTCTCCATTCCTCTTACTGGGCTATAGGGATTCCCCATCCTGCCTCTGTGCTCCTTAGTGTTTGTGGGGACAAGCTGTTTACCCCCTCAACCAATATCAAAACAAATAATATAATCCACTTTTTGATCTCTTTATGTATTATCACCAAGACCAAGAAAACCAAGACTCATAACCAGCTAGTTGTCTCTGGATCACTAGCCTTGTAATAACCAGCCTGAGATCCTCTTCTTTGAAAAGGACATGAAGGATTTTACAGTTATGAGAAGAAACCAAAATGGAGAAAAATATTAATTATCTTATCTCTGAAAAGCCACTCAGAACGTAAACCGAAGAAGATCTGCGACAACGGAAGTAAAACTATTTAAGAAAAACCCCAAAGAACAGAAAAAAACAATAGCTGAAAACAGACCACATGTCTAGAGCTGGTGTGCTTGCAGGAATTTTGCCTTCCTTGCCCTTCCTCTTGCCTTCCCTGCCCTTCCTCTTGCCTTCCCTGAATTTTTCCCAGAGGAGCATGTTATCAGTGGTGTATCCCTGCGAAGCATGCTGCAGCCTCTCAATACCTTACATATGAGCAAAACACACCACCTTAAAGAACAGCAGGCAATTTTGAAGGTACCATTTCTACAAAATGCCTAAAGACTCCATCTCGCTCCTAAAAGGTTGCAGATGAAGCAAGCAGAACAAACTCTCTTTCTAGGAAGCATCGAGGGCATCCTTCCAGTTGCAATGCAGGCAAGGGAACAGAGGATTCTGGCACGTGGATTTTCTGGCTGGAAAAGTTAGTGCTTGTTATTTTTTCTCTGTTTACTATCATGACAAAAGAGTTTCTGCATTAGTAGTGCAATTCTAGTATTGCTAGTTAGTCACTAAAACACTAACTTATTGACAGGGCATCCCTAATTCTACTTACAGGTTTAGAAAAAAGCTAATTTTAATTTTGATTTTTCTTTTTTTTAAACCCCACCATTACTGAATATTCTTGCTACTGCCTACAGAACAAGAGCCAATGCTCCAGTGTCATTATGCCTATGTGCATCAAAGCAATCAACTAAAACTGAGTAATCAGGAAGTTTTGGTGCCATGTACCTTTTCGTACCAAGTCTAGGATTGTTTCCAACATCCAATCAGTTTTTTGCCTATGAACATGTATCTGCAAGGCCTAAAATTAAGGAAAAAATACTTCAAATTGAAAGTTTAATTAATATAGACTTTAAATTAGCAGTATCACATTTAATTGATCAGTATGATATATTTAACACCAAATCAGGTAGGTAGAAAGGCTGAAGTGCTACACTGAAGTAGAAATTCTCTAATAGAAAGTAGCAGATTATTTAATCTATGTTAATTAAACTTTGAAATTATCATAGAAGGCTTGGGTTGGAAAGGACCTTAAGGATCATTTAGTCTCCAACACCCAAATTACTGAAAATAATTAATTCCAAATTACTGAAAATAATTAATTCCAAATTATTTGAAGCAATTACTTCCAAATTTCTGGAAGCTACTAGCTAGCTGACTATATCACTTAGTGAGAAAAAGTGAAACAGGTAGAATATTGACTTCAAATTACTTCAAGGTGGTTCACTTATCACAGGAATTAAAACAAACAACTGAAACAGTGGTGGGACATAGTGTTATTTTGACAGCTTGTGAAGGATTTTGAATGTGCTGAAAGGTTGGGATGGTGAGCAGTGATTCTTTTGAAGAAGAACAAAGGAAAGAAAAAAGAATTTTTATACCTGTCAGTTTTATTTTGTGTGTTTGGGGGAAAAAACCCCCCAAACAACACCCTGGAATGAGTTATCCAACAGTATTTTTGGGTACCACCATGGCAGCAAGGAAGAGTCATCAAGCATTTTGTCATGGAAAAGTTGTGGCAAGCATGGCTTATTTCCCTTCACAACAACTGAAGCAAGGAAAATTCCAGTTGGACATAAAAAAAAGCTTGTAGAATATCCAGCAGAAACAGGCTGGCAAATCTTTCAGAAACAGTCTAGGCAAATGTTTCCCAAGCACATGGATGTGGCTTATGGCCCTGTGGAGGACTGTGAAAGGTTCTATGATTTCCAGAATATTTTTCAGGCCTATTTTCCCCTGAATCTCCACAAAGACCTCCAGGCTAAATATATGGGGCCTCCACTAACCGGGCAGAGATGACTGTAAAGGGCTTTTTTGAGCATCAAGGATGTGTCTGAAGGTTCTTGTAGACAAACCTGGAGCAGCTGGTAACACCCTTCTTCTGGCTGGACCTTTGAGAGTGACCACCTGAAATTGGGAGCTGGAAGATAAACCCAACAAAGGGAGAGATTTTTCACTTTCTGGGGACTAAAACCAGAAGTTACATTTTCAGCATCAGAGTAAGATCTGATCACCACAGAAGACAGCACAAACAGACCTGTTTCATCTCTAGGAAACACTCTGCATTTGAGAACATTTTCTAAGTGTCAAGACTCATCTCCAACATTTAAAACCTGGTAGTTTTCATCTCTTTCTAGGACAAAATTCAAAATCCTTATTGCCTATCCATTCCATACATTTTTCTGTGTGACATATTCCTCTTGTATGTTAAGATATAGTAGAAACAAACTGGGATTACATATCATAGAAATTATGGCCTCAAATGCTTCAAAGGAAAATGAGAATGTGTTTTACTTCACTCATAGGTGCAGGAGAAATTCTGTTTGCTCTTGCCTTGGGCAGGCACTCCATATGCTGCAGCGCTGTATTCACAACCACTGCAGCAACCTCCTGACACCACTACTCCCTGCTCCATAAGGGAGTTTTTAAGAAAAGCCAAAGAAAACAGTCTGTTCTGGTAATTAAAACCAAAGGAACTAGAGATACTATGAAAGAAGTGAGAAATAACCCTGTAGAATTAAATCCAAGAAAATTAGTTATATATACCTTCCTTTCTCTATTACTACTGCAGATGCTTGAGTGTGTGACTGACAGCAGTAAATCTTGTCAAAATCTGTGCTTCAAGTTAAATATATTTATAGGACTATTTTCTTCAGAAGATCATATAGCAGAGGTCTGAGAAAGCACAGAGCAGCAATAGCTAAATAAAATTACCTCAGTTCCCAAAGATATAAAAGAATTAGTTTTCCACACTTACTAATAGATGTGCAGTAGTTTATGTTTTTAAATGTAGGACATGATGAAATTAAATAATATTTTATTCCCTACATATGTTAATTGTTATAAATAAGTATTAAATTATTTAAATTGAATTATCAGAATACTTATGTAATAATTAATATTGTTGTTAAAATAATTGTTCAATGGTTTTATTATTTAATCCTAAATCTCAGGTGGCAAAAATCAGAAAGGTTTAAAAAAACATTATGAATAAAGGCAGTTTAGATTAAGAACTTCTTCTAGTAATATTTATAATTTATTGAGAAGTTGTTCTTGCTAGGTTTCTGCCTTGGTTCTGTATCACTGTTTTTCTGATCACCTCAGCTATCAGCACTGATAATTAAAAGACCTACATTCTTTTGTGAATTACAGTGCAACAAAACAGACATTAAGGATTTTCATCACGGTCTTTGTATCCTGTTTAGCATTTTTCCATGCACAAGTGAATGAGTCATGAACTATGTGTTATCATTTTTGAGGTATTAGGTTAAAAGAGTAGGACTTCTCATCAGATTGTTAAGATAAGACTAAATATCATATAGTGTTTTGTACACAACACAAACTGTCCAATAATTGCTACATTTTCCTCATTCAAATACATGACAGATCTACTAACTAAAATAAGAACAGGTTATTTTTAATTCAGAATTTGTTATGAAAGAGATTCTTTTCAAACAACAAAAATTCCTTACCGAGGTCAGGAATCCTATGGCACAATTCTTAACAGAGATATTTTGATTTTTTAACGCCTATGTGCTGTTGCTGGCTTACCCTCTGATCCAAATATTTTAACATGCTGATACACGAGAACACTGGCAGCAAAAAGTGTAAAATTTAAACAACTATAAATTATCAACTGCATGTAGTTAAACAGTGACTCATTTTTGTGATAACATGGCTGAATTTCTACTGCAATTTCTTGTTGTCATGTCTAATGCAATGAACCCTAAAAGAAAAAGGAAATTCTTCTCATTAACTTGTGTTACTATACTTGCATTTGAAAATAATTTGATGTGGCAGGAGTGGATCGCTAAGTCTTTCAGTTGAGCGACTAATTAACTCCAGCACTTGTTTTAAGACAAAAAAAAAATCAAAACACATTCCTCGTTTCTTATCAAGCATCCTTTTTGTGCCAAACACAATGAACTCACTGATTAGTAAGAGTTGTATTCTATGAAAAGAAATCTGTTCCTTCTAGGTCTTATTGTAAAGATTATTTTTTCTGTTCCACCACCTGTTGTGGTTTCACCCCAGCCATCAACCTTGCAGCCACTCACTCCCCACCAGTAGGACTGGGGAGAGAATTGGAAGAGTAAAAACCAGAAAACGCATGGGTTGAGATAAAGACAGTTCAACAGGGAAAGGAAAAGCCCTGCACGCAAGCAAAGGAACTAATTCACTGCTTCTCATGGGCAGGCAGATGTTCAGCCATCCCCAGGAGAGCAGGGCCCCATCAATGGCAACTTGGGAAGACAAACTCCATCACTACAAACACCCCCTTCCTCCTTCTTCCTCTTACTTTATACACTGAGCATGACGTCATATGGTCTGGAATATCCCTTTGGTGAGTTTGGGTCTCCTGTCCTGGCTGTGTCTCCTCCCAGCCTCTCAGGCACCCCCAGTCTCCTTGCCAGCGTGGCAGTATGAAAAGCAGCAAAGGCCTTGGCTCTGTGTAAACCCTGCTCAGCAATAACAAAAACATCTCTATATTATCAACCCTGTGTTCAGCACAGATCCAAAACACAGCCCCATACCAGCGACTGCGAAGAAAATTAACTCTACCCAAGTCAAAACCAGCACACCAACTTATTATGTGAAATTGGTTTCGATATGGATTTTAGTAAATGAATAAACTATGAAAATAATTTTAGACAGATTCATAATTGACACTCTCCTCCAGTGCCATAACATGTAAGGGAGCCTGAAGGTTTTGTGCTTTAGTTTGAAAAAACGGAAATGAAAAGCCTCTGCATCATCTAGAACATGTTTTTTTCTAACCTCTCCTTAAGCAATAGCAAATAAAACCAGAGATAACCATCTGAAAAATTACAGACTTGTAAGAAAAAAAAATGTTTCAAAGCCATATAATTCAGATACTTCAAAAGTTCTTTATCAAAAATTTCAAGTAAATTATAGACTTGAACAAAAATGAAGCACAACATAACTCCCTTTTGCCCTTAAAAAGAACCCTGAAAGGACATGACTAAGATTTTCTCTTTAAGAGATAAATATCTGAAAAATCAGCCCTTTTAACTTGGAAATAATGGTACCGGTATACTCTCATGTTGAAGTTGTATGGCAGTAAAAGTGTCAGCCTTAGTAAATAATGAATTTTTTAATCCCTTCATGAAAAGATTCTCCCAGCAACTTCCTCTGCTTGACACTGAGCTTTCCAGCTTCTCCATTGTGTGCTCTTCTTGAAAAAGAAAAAAAAAAAAGAGAAAAACATTTGTTTAATAATGACACATATTTCTTTTCAAAGCTGGGCACAGTTTAAGTAGATGCATAGTAAGGACTTTGGTTATTATTCTCTGCAGTTTTTTAGCATTTATTACAAGATTAAAGACAGATGGTGTCAGGATTTTAAAGTGGTGCTGTGAGTGCTTTGGACAGGAGACCATCTACCTGCAACATTACAATGGATTTTTGTAAACAAATTCATTGCTCTTCAGTTCTTAAGAAACAAGGTCTCTCCACAACAATGTTCAGTTTTGGGGAAGACTCATAAGAAATAGACTTCCAATCTCAGTTAAAAGTTTTATTGCTTTCTGGTGGCTTTGATCTTCAGCAGGGAAAGTAGAGCTGGCAACTGTTTTTTCTCATTCTCCCTCTTCCTACAGTGCTGACCTTATCCAAAATATTTAACTCAACTGCAGCAGAAAAATTAACTGAGGTTGCAGCAGATATATTGTTATGCTCACAAGTCCAAACAGGAAGATCAAAGAGTTAAGTGCTTCCCTAAACAGACTCACAAGAATGTGAAAGTGATAGGTGGTATTAGATGATGAGAAAAACAACCAATCAACCCAAAAGCCCAACAGAAAAACTCTTCCCTTGTTGTGTATAAAGCACAGTATCACCCAGAGCAGCTCCACCCTCTACCCCAATGGACCAAGTACAAGGACTCCATCACACAATGCACTGCACATTTAGTAATCACCTCCAGTCTATCGACAGTAATACACTACTGAATACTATAAAATTAAAGATCACTTAGGAACTGAGATGGCTTCTAATACTAAATTGCAATTGTTCATCTGCTGTGGTATAGATGCACAGAATATGGGGAGACCTTAGAGCACTTTCCAGTACCTGAAGGGAGTCTACAAGAGACCTGGAGTGGGATTTTTTTACAAGGGCATGTAGTGATAGGACAAGATGGGGATGACTTCAAGCTGAAAGAGAGTAGTTTAGATTAGATATTAGGAGGAAATTCTTTACTGGGAGGGTGGTGAGACACTGGCACAGGTTTCCCAGAGAAGCTGTGGCTGCCCCATCCCTGGAAGTGTTCAAGGCCACTTTGAATGGGGCTTGGAGCAACCTGGGATAGTGGAAGGTGTCCCTGTCCATGGCAGGGGTGTTGGAATGAGATGATCTCTAAGGTCCCTGCAAACTCAAACCATTCTATGACTCTAACTACAAGTGCATTTCAATGTGAAATAGCATGGCTGTTTTGGCACCATACACAGGCAGAGCACTGAAAACAGCGGAGTAACTATCAAATCCAATGTCCCTTTTCAACAGAGAAAATATGTATCAAATTGTTTATAGGTAGAATAATTTTATGTAACAAGGGTTTTTAGGTTTATAAATTCAGGTGTGAATGGGTCACAAGTATAATGTAAGTTTTGACCAAGTGTTTTGATTTGGTGCTTTTACATTTTTGCTGTAAGACATGATTAACTCTTGATCTACCTACATCTACAAGTGTTTTGCAGTAAAAACAGCAGTGGCTGAGCCTCCTCCTGAGATGCAAGAACAATCTAGCAGTTCCTAAACATGGCGGGAGATTTTTTCCCCCCAAAGTTAAAACAAGGAAGTCATTGAAATAAAGAGCAGCTTTTAAAGAGTTTCAGAATTCTTGCCTGGCAGTTCTTAAGATTGGCCCCTTCTCCCCCATCAGCATTAAGAAAATTACTTTCCAAAAATCAACTAGACTTTGCAATGAGTATTAAATGCAATATTTAGAAAAGAAATATTCTATTTTACATGCCCAGCATCAATGTGCACATATAATTGATGCATTTAAATTTGATCAATTTTGTGACAGGCTGTGATAGCCAAAAATGACAGAATTAGCAGAGCTACAATAGGGTTTATGATAAATAAAAAAAATACTGGATGGTATTTTATCAGATACAGAAAAAGAAAAAGAAAGCATGTGTTCAGTTTTCATACCTGCTTTTACTTCACCTAACTCAAACTTTCTCCAGGTCCATAGAGGTTTTGAAGTTTGTAGAAGCTTGAGGACTTATTGCAAAGAAATTATTTCCCTATCATTGATTGCAGCTTAGCACGAAGTAACCACATAAATCAGAGACTGACATCATTACACAGCAGCCTGTCTTGTTTCTTCCAGATACCAAATCAATCTGTCTACATGACTGTCAAGCTCATGCCTTTGAAAGTAAGAAAACAGAAAAAAACAAAGCAGAGGCAACAAATACATGTTGCCTGAACATGGCAGTCAGAGCAGAAGATGTAAATTGTTCCAGTTTTTTACTAAGTATATTGACAGAAAATTCCAGGTATTGCAGCATGGAGAATAAAGGCATTAAAAAAAAAGAAAAAAAAAGAAAACACTTTTAGCCACAACCTGATTTCTTGGTCTGTTCAATGAGTCCTCCTTCTTCATAAACATTTTTTGTAATTTATCAGTTAATAAGACACATGCAAAACTGAATGTGGGAGATGCCAAGCCTGAAGCTTGTATAATGCAATGAAGAACTAGATTGAGAGTAATAAAAATACTTCACAAGAACTGAATGTTTGTGATCACCTGCACAGAATAGTACTGTGTCTTTGTAGATAAGAGCTTTTTTTTTTGGCAAGGATATATTCTGTTTTGATCTAAATAACACAGTCAGTTGCAATAAAACCAGAATCAAAATACCAAAATACCTCAACAGCATGAAGACAATAAATCATATTGGCAACCATGCCAAAATGCTTGCTGTATCCAGACAGATTTGTAATTACACAGCAAACACGTGAAAAGTTCATGTTTATTAACCCGTGTATTAATTACATGTGTACTTATTAATAACCAGAATAATAAAATTTGAAACACCTGTACTTGGAAAATAGTGGCTTTTCACTGATCTTCCAGTTATGGAGGTGGCTGTAACAACATTCAGCATGACTTACTGAGGATGCAGTCCTGCATGTCATTTCCCCACTTGACTCCTGCAATGAGATGGGAGAGTACTGTGCTGTAAATCCAGGGTAAACAGCAGTAGTGCTAGACCTGCTAGCAGAACGAACTTCCTTTTCCCAAGAGATCCAAGTGCAGCTTTGCTAACTGCATGACTGCACAGGCACAGAAACACACCTGAATGGAAAACCTACTTTTTCCAGTCAGGAACATACAACTGTAAGGGTGTGGGGTCTGGAAACATCAGCAATGCTAGAATTTTCCTGATTGCAGCAAATCTTTGCCCTACCTACAGCTTTGGTCTTTAAATTCCCCAGTATATACTACTTGGCTATTTCACTATATATTTGTCCCATGTGAATCTGCTGTGGTCCTTTCCTGAGTAACTGCAGGGCTAATTGGGAGACTAAAACACCGACTGTGTGTGTGGACACAGTTAAAGCTGCCCAGCATTACTTGCTACAGGATAAAACTATCTGTTGCTTTTCTGTGAAAGCAAGGGAAGAATCCTCATAACAGACGAGGATGCCAAAGCTCGCTGCTTTTTCTGGCTCCCTTAAGGCATCAGCAAGATGCCCTTTGCAGAATGGAATAATCAGGAATAACTCTCCCCACATTCAGAGCAGAAACATAATCTACTACATCAGTATTTTACAGCTTGTTTTGTCCTCTCACTTATAGGTGTCTGATATATAAAAAGAATCATAACTTTCCTCCTAGATAAGGAGCATGTTCTCCTTCAGTGGATATTGTTTCACTCCTTTTTTCTCTACTGGAGAGCTGTGCTTTCTCTGTATCTTGGTGTTCTAGCTGCCCAGGTTACAACAGTCCATGTTTTGGGGAGGTTTTGTTGCTGATTTTCAAAGCCTGTATGAAAAGAAACTGATTCTGGTTTGATTTTCCGTATCAAAGAACAAAACTGACAGTACAGACAATGCACTACTTGTGTTATCTTCAACATCGCCTTCAAAATAGGATGTGTCAGCAAAATTCTGTCTCACACCTCCTTGTATGCACAGATGGCATGAGAACTGTTAGCAACACAGCTTTGTTTCTTTCTTTCTCACTTTCTTAGCCTTGATTTTTCATCCTTGATTTATCATTTTTATGTCTTCTGAATTTTTATTGCAGAGCATGTTCATGGTTTTGCACAGCCATTTCTTTACTAGAGAGCTTCAAAAACACCTGCATTATGTTCCTTTTTGTGCTGAGTTTTTTTCTGTCATTATTTTTAGCATGTGAGATCACTCCCAGGCCTTCCTTGAGGAAGATGACCTCACTTCCCTGGGCGTGTGTTTCACTGTTTCCGGCTGTTGTGAATAGACAGACATTTGTCTATGTGAATGGAGGTGCTTGGCTAGGTAAAAGGCCATCAATTCATACCAAACTGTGCCTAAACAACACCAAGTGGTGGCCAGCTGTCTCAACCTCCTTCCTTCTCTGTGGTGACCTCTGACTTCAGATACCACTTCCTTGCCTTTTATGGAAATTTTCCAATGTATTTCTTTTAGTAGGGCCTGGCATGAACAATTGTGCTGAAGAATCAGCTTTGGGTTCTCCCATCAATTCTTCAAAGTATTCTCTTTGTGAAAACTGAGATGAGCAATGTTCCTTCAGCCTGGCCACCTCTTTCAGGTCCAAGATCCCAGACTCAGCAAAGACTTGTAGCTCCTACTTCCCAAATGTCAGGATTCATCTGGGGAGACAGTTTGAAAGAGCCTGACAGAGAGCCAGAAAAAGCAGAGGTCTCCATCTGAGGGATTGATTCATAACCTAATCAGTCACTCACATGTAAAGCCATCTGTAATAATTTATAAAGTTCCTGTATTCCAGCTTAGGCACAGTAAACAGATTGTGAGAGAGGACACCTTCCTGAACTTTGGCCTATATAAATCACCTCCAGTAGTGCTCAAGACTGTAAGGAAAAACAAATACATGAAAACACATTAAAGCCCAAGGGACCAGACTCCTGCCAGAGCAGTTATGCCTCAGCAGAGAGCTTGTCTTGGAAGTTCCTTGAACACCACTGCTGCTTCAGAAGTGCATGTCTTTGCCTTGGGCAGACCAGCCAGTTTTTCCAGTTCCATACACATAAAGCATGTGGATGCAACTAAAATCATCAGGAGTGCAGAGAAAAGAAATCTCTTTGAATTTCTTCTAAATCTTTCAGCTTTCTGGTCAAATATGAATCTATAGGAGCTTGGTATTGTCATTAACCCAGGAATGCATTAACTTCTAAATGAGATTTTTAAAGGTTAGAGTTTCTCCCAAGTTTTACATTTACCTCAGAGTGTAGCTGCCTCAGTAATCACGTTTAAGGGATGGACTCCGAAGGAAACACATGTTGATATATATGCTAATGAGCTTCAAAGTGACATCACTGGTATTTTGATTTGATTCTATTTCTGTCTTTTTGGTTTTCCTAAGGGCTATTGTAAACCAAGTATTCTTTAAAGCACAGGTTTTAAGAAGTCCAACCAGAACACTTTCTATCCTTTTACAGTTAAAATAGGGGTAACATGATAATGATTCTTTCACTCAAGACAACACTGAATGAACTCTAGTCTTGTAACCTTCCTTCCTTTTTCTCCCAAGTAATTGCATTAAATAAATTATATCTATCTAGTGTTTAGATATTTCCCAGAACGGTATCATAAACTAACACAAGGGTCTACTTCTGTGAGTCACTCAATGAAATCTTGCAATTGCAACTTATTTCAACCAGAACAATATTACAAAAGAAATAAAGCACTACACTTTGCTGTATTTTACTGTGTACTTTTGAACGGCTTTACGCAAAAAAAAAAAAATCTAGGAGAGATTTTGGACATTAAGGGTACTGGTGTCACAGTCCATATCAACCGAGATGTTTTATTCTGCTAACTTCAAGCACACAATAGAGATGTTTCATCCTGTACATTTCAAACAGTGAGGGGCCAAAGCAAAAGCAAAACCACCACCTGTGAAGTGCTCCGTGTGAAGGGCATGCACAAGTAAGGGAGCTCTGTCAGGAATGGCCCATGAAAATTCTTCTCCCCTCATCAACAATAAAGGTAGAACTTCAAGGACAGTGAGACAGTGAGACCTACCACTGGGATAAAATTTCTCACTTAAGGTTACTTAAGAAGAAACTCTCCAAGATCCAGGCTGTGAGAGAAGCAAGAAAAGCTTGAGAAATTACAGAGAAAGAGTACCTTTTCAAATGAGCTGAAAGAAACCAAGTGCCCCTAGCTTTCCAAATGGCTTTCTCACATGGAGCCGGAAATGCAGCTGTGGGGACACAGGAAGTGAGCTGAGTGCCAGTGGCTCAGCACACATGCTAGCAAGCAGAATTTTGCATTAGCTAAAACAGAAAGGAAAAGCAAGCAAGCAGGCAAGATGAGTACTGGAATTGTCTTTCTTTGTAGTTTAACACAAAATGCAACACAAAAATACCCATATAATTATTCCCAGCAGAGAAGATCCGCTGGATGAAAAAAGATCCAAGATGCCTTTCACATAAAAATGAGCAACATGATGTGAAAAACAGTAGTACCTAAACATTTATCAGCTGAACCACATATTAAAGAAGTTTCTTTAATGTGAGCCGGGTTTCAAATGGTCTAAAGAAACCATCTGTTTTTAGTTTGACGTGTATAGAATATAGTGCCTTTAGCATAAATTATTTCTTTTTAAAGCAATTTGAAAGTATTTTCAGCTGCAGAATGCAACATCTTTGGAAGAGGAAACAACAGAACATACATCTGGTCACAGGAAACTAGAGAAAAGGCTGCAGCAACACATCATTATGAAGGAGAAATCATTAAGGGCCTCAACCATGTAGCTTTTCTTTTGTGCTAGAAGTCAAAGACTAGCAGAATGATGAACAGACACAGGTTACTTACACAGAACTTTTCTTTTAAAAATGTGAGATTATCTGTAAGCAAGCTCTCAGGTTAATTTTACCATACAAGTTTCCTCAGGATTATACTTCAAGCCCCCTGCATGCAACTGCAGCAACAACAAAGACAGCAAAGCATACACCTCTCCTTCTCAAGCATCCTCTTTGCT
The DNA here is from genome assembly GCA_035583155.1 of Acropternis orthonyx. Classification (NCBI taxonomy): domain Eukaryota; kingdom Metazoa; phylum Chordata; class Aves; order Passeriformes; family Rhinocryptidae; genus Acropternis; species Acropternis orthonyx. Next base: position 57,199,522 of record JAWWEU010000081.1, on the reverse strand, counting down.
GAAGAACCACAGGATCTGGGCTTTAAAAGACAGGCTGTGAGAATACTGTGCACACTGACAACACAGGCAGAAGAAATTAAAAAAGAAATGTTGTAAAATGTTCTCTGTTTTTTGCAACATTCCCTCTTCTTTATTAAAGTTCACAGAATCACAGAGTACTTAGGGTTGGAAGGGACCTCTGGAGATCATCTAGTGCCAACTCCCTTGCCAAGGCAGGGTCACCTAGAGCGAGCTATACAGGAACATGTCCAGGTGGGTTTTGAATGTCTCCAGAGTGGGAGAAGTTCAGTGCTATGGAGAGTGTTTTAAGACAGGGGCATGCTTACCTGCAACAGTATGAGGCTGAAGAGGCTGTATGCCACTGCAGTCACAGGAGCCTTAGCAGGAGTCTTCGTAAGAGATGGAGATCAGCAGTTTGACAATGTCATTGCAGTGAAGAGACCAACAGTCCATGGACTTCTCAGACATGGATAGATGGAAATGAGGGTCTCTGTAAGGGCTCAGTTCTACAAATACAAAAGTATAAAGCCCTCTAACACCTAGCAAGGGAAGCACTATCTTTGCAAATAAAGCAGAGGCAAAGAAATTTCCTTTAAAAAAAAAAAAAAAAAAAGGTAAGAAAAAGGTAACTCACTTTCATGAAGAATTGCCCAGACAGGTTCATGAAGTGAATCTCACTGACACTTCTGGTGACAGCAACGAAAGACTGTCTCCATGGAAAGAGATGTAGGTCAGAGAGTCCATTCCACAGGAGGGCATTAACGGAAGAAAGCACAGCCTGATTCCACTCTTTGGAAAAATTTAAGTATTAGACAGCAACTGTAGTGCTGTGGAATTCTTGCCATTCTTTACCCCATTCTAGTACCAATTAAGAATTTGATCACTGGGACTACGCACACATTTCCCAGGCCTATAGTGTAGAAGGGAATGTGAAAAATGCATGAATACAAATTTGCATCTAGGGATGTCCAGAGTAATAGATAAGCTGTAACAACTCAAGAGTCAACTTGGAGTTTATCACCAGCTCTCTCTTTACCTCCTCCTTCTTAAAACTGTTACTGCCCCTGCTATTTAGGCTTTCAGTTGTTTAATTTAATACCACAATGAAGTAGATGTTTTCTAGTCCCCGTGAGTGGATAACTAATGTCGAGAATCAAAACAGTGACATCCAGTTCTGGATGTAAAAGCCCAAGATACAAGAGCCAGGGAAGTAATCTCAGGAACAGCACTGGGCCACAGATCTTGAATGAAAACAAGCAACTGTATGTCCACACTAGCAGGTAATGCAGAGCCATCCGAACAGCAGGATAGATCAGAGCAGCTAATCCTAAGGACCCTACATCTTCATGGTATGGTCTAGCTGACTTCAGTTTATACCTGGCCCTTCAAACTGAACAACCCCTATAAACATGTGGTTTGAAGCCATTCAAAGGAAAGCTACAGCACAAACTTGCTGTCTGCACTGTAGCCCCTTAGTGAGCAGTTAGAAAGGGTCACATCCTTCTGCCTCCTGTCCCACATGGCTGGCCTTACACATCTGTTGGCTATTTCAGGAATTTCTTTGGCATGTTGGCTTTATTGCTTGTTAATGCTTATTACACACGACATTCTGCCAACTCCAAGCACGGTCACCAGCCACCAAAGGGGGAGGCTGCCAGAGCTCTGCATCCCCAGTCCAGTCAGTTGCGAGGCTGAGAACACATTCCCAGGAAGCACATGCACACAGAGGATACATATGCAACACCTACATATGTATCTGTGGCTGGCCACACAGAGCACCCACAGGAACCAGTGGCCCTGTCCTCCTCTCCTGCCCTGTCTGGCAGAGCAGGACGGAGATCTGTCAGTGGGAATGTGTAAGTACATACACACAGAGTGGATCCCCCTGAGCAGCTGCCCCAGAATCCCAGTCTCCCCTGCTGCTGGTACCTGGAGCTGCAGTCCCACTCCAGCTCCTGCCACCCAGACCCACACTCCAGTCCCTGGCACTACGGACACACAGACACCCATGGTCCCACTCCAGCTGCCGACTCTTGGATCTGCTCACTGTCCCTCGCACAGGAAAAGTTGTAGAAAGGGATTAAAAAGAAATAATGAGGCTGCACTGGGCATGGCTAGACTGGCACACTGACTGGCCAACTGTTTATACATGCCCAACCTTTTTATGCCCTAATTTCTGTTCCCATGCTCACTCCTTTCCAGATCGCCTAAACATCTCCCTTTCTCTACCCTTTGTTCCTCCACTGCACATCCCATAAATCCTGCATCCTCCTTGGACTTAAAGGCCTATTTCTAACCGCTTTCCCCCTCATTAAAACCCTGTGTAATTCTTAGAGTGTCCTGCATGGGGCCAGGATTTGGACCAGGCCCCTTGCAACTCAGCATATTCTATATTTGACACTATATAAAATTGAGTATCAACTTACATGCCCAATTCTTCAACATCTTCCACAGACATAGTGGGAGAGCTCTTCTCAGTTTCCTATTGAGCTAATTAGAAACACATCTTAAGGACATTGACTCTTCATCTCCATATAGCTCTTTTAATACCCAGCAAACACTGCAATCCTGCACAGGAACCTATCAGCAGAGTTTGCTTTGGCTTTTTACTCCTCAAAAGAGAGGTAATGATTTCAGGTACCATTACATCTAGGGACACTGGGGATTTAAATCTTGCTTGCAAAAAACTCTCAGGAAGACTCAAAGCTGTGGGTTCCCTGAGCACTACTGAACACTTTATTCGCAGTCTACTCAAGTTAACAAAGCAAATGCTGTGCCTACGTGGAAATCTTCCAACCTGTAAGATTTAGGAACAACTCCAGCCACTCCAAGACTCAAAACCACAGCAGCCCATCAAGTGAGTAAAGGGGGTTGCAGTGTAAGGTTTAGTAACTTCATCAGCAAAACAATGAACAGTTAGTCCCAGTTAAAACACCATGGCTTGGCTCGCTAGATAAAAAAAACCTAGTAAGGCCACTGAATGAGAGATCTGGAATTCTTGATTTCCTGTTTTAAAAGGAATCTATTTTCTACCAGGACCACCCTTATGCTATACTACAATTACTGGCTACGTTAGTGTACATCAGTTACAAATATCACAAAAATTGATAAAAGGGAAAATGCAATACTTACTCAGTACTGCATAGAAATGATCTGTTAATATACTCTTGTTAGCTGCACCTACAGAAAATATTCATTACTCCAGAACAGTGGGTATTCAAAAAAACCTCTTTTAACAGCCCCACACTTTAAAAGTTCAGCTGAAAGCCTGCTGCTCTTCGTGCTGACTTGCAATCCAAACCACCATGCAGACCTCCTGAATTCAGTGTTTCCTCTAAAATGATCTTAGAACATCTTCACATTTAAGTTACTTGTGATAACTGCTGTTTATGGATTTTTCATTTGTTGGGCTCAGGCCCTCAAAGCATGAAACACAGAAGACTATTTAATAAAAACTAAGTTCGGGAGACAGCAACATTGTTATGGTATTTCCAGGCTATACAGTTCCTCTACTAGGAGCTGCAGGAGAGGGATTCAGGATTTTACCAAGTTTTGGTTGCTTGCAGTGGTAGCAGAGGCCTTCGTTTAGCCACTCATGGGAGAGGGACGTGTTTTCAGCCAAATAATTATACCTCCTGTAAAAGCATTTGAACAGCAGCACAGTGTTCTGACATAGCTATTGGCCTTCTCTGGACACCTTCTGGCTTTCCCTTTTGGAGAAAGTTTGCTGGAAGAAGTACTTTTTTGTAATTCTGTCTGGTTATTTCTGAGCCAAAATTAAAGGATGCACATAAAGTTATGGAAGGGCAAGATGCCCTATTTTTGTTGTGTCTAAATTTTGACTTTCCCTCAGAAATATAACACCAGTCTAAACCTCCTGAGTTTTGCACACAAACGATCCACCCCAACACAAGCTAATTTAACTGGGATGCACTGAGGTGCTGAGCGGTTCAAGTAGTCTGACATCCTCTGTTATTTCTATGCAAACACAAATGTGGAGACAAACAACTTGTCCGGAGTTATTTTGTCCAGGAGATGGGACACACAAGCAAGGTTCTTATTCAACTGTTGTTGTAGGACACAAGGAAGAGCAGGCACTTAATCATTATCTGCATAGCACAGATGAGATGGATTACCTCAGCATTAGCCAGTTCTTTTATCATTTTTGTACTAGCAGAAATGCCTTCTGAGGAAAGGAATTCACAGGAAAGCCACATTTTAGCAGGTAAGAACATTACACATAAACCCGTATCTACCTGCAGCTTCGTGCTCTGAAAGACAACTCACACATTTTGAAAAAAGTTATTTATTTTCACTGCTTTAATCTCTCTACCGTAGTGTTAGCACTTAACATAAGCATCCACTCTTCTACTGTCCTATTTACAATCCAAGGAAATGTATACTCTACAAATACAATACATATTTTCAGAAATCTAAGAGAAATGCACAATTTGGTAAGGTTTAAAAAAGTGACACACATCTGTACAGGATCTTCAAATCATCCAAAAAAGTAAAATTTACAAGGCAGTATCCACACAGCTATGTAAGGACAGGTGCTACAGTGACAAAGCAGCAAACTTGCTAATACAATAAAATACAGAAAAGTAAAGTGTTTTGGGGCACCAGATAATACACTTAGTACCGCTGAAGTTGTAAATTTAGAAATACCCATATTTCTAGAAACACGTAACTGCAAACCTGGAGAATGCTCTGAAAAATATTAAACATTATATACACATGAGGTAAATGTACCTTGGTCTTTTAAGAGGTAATTTGAGTTTAAAGCAACTGATATGGTGAAGGGGTTCTTGTTTGTTTTTTAAACACAATGAGTAACATCTTGCAATCATTTCAATGGCACTATATAAACATGGAACTAACTAAAAGGTGAACTTCATGGCAATCACACTCAGAGCCATTATTGAGAAAATAAAATAGCCTCTTACTTCATTTGACACCTTCATGTCCCCGTACAGTCAATCCCAATGTCTTTACCTATATACAAAGTCTTTCTTAGGATTACAAGCGGAACCACTGGAGGGTGACAGCGTGTCATACTTGGAAAGTCCGCTTGAGAAACATCCCAGAATTCCAGCTTTTAAGGTTGGAAGGTCCCTGAAGAATTCCAGCGTTTCAAAAATGACATTTTAGGCTTTTCAGCATCAGACTATTTCCAATGCTCCTTGTTCTCCATGTCCACATCCACCTGGTCACAAGTCTGTAAACCAAACTGAGGCTTCAATGCTACTAAAATGTAAAGTTGATTAAATCCACAAAACTTAAGTGAATGTATAATGTAATGTAATATTTACAATAAACATTTGCATCAGTATTAATCAGAAACTGTTTTGGTATATACTTGAAATGATACAAAATTAATATTTTGAATGCTAAAATATTTTGGTCCCCCTGGATTTCCAAGAGCAGATCTGGTGATATTACAATCTTAATTTAAAAAATACTTATGTGTACCTGTGTCCATATATATAAGATATGATCTTACACAGGTAACATTTAAAGTTACATAATATATACAGACACAGCCTTTGTAAAAGGTGTTCAGTTTATATAATGGAAAAGAAGAACAAAGCTTGAAGTTGTGGTGTCAGAACTGAGGATACATATAGCTTTATTCAGAATTTTCCTTTTCTGCAGCCCAATGTGAAGGATAAGGTTGTTCTAAAATACTGCTCCTAATGTCACACACTATGTCAAGCATCCTTCTGCACTTTGTTTTTGCAAGCCTCTATTGCAAAGCAAAATATTAGAACAAAGTAAGAAGAACTGCTTGCAATTCAGGAGAATGGCCATTTGCAGGTGGCTGAGACACCACAACAAACCACTGACAGAATAATCTGTGTGCCATGATGCTGTTCAGCTGCTGTAGATCCTCTTTAAAATGACAGAGAACTGTCCCTTACACTTTAGGAAATTAAACATTATTCTGATAAAGTTTTGTGGGCGCTGAAAAAGCCACTGAAAAAATTGTTTTATGAATTATACTACCATCTCATGTTACCATCAAGACTGCTGCGGTGATCTGAGGCATGACAGTAGCCCAATGTTTCTAAAGGATGACCTACACCACTTGTATCTATGGCAAGGACCCAACTATACCTATGAAAACTTGAAATGTAACAAAAGTAAAAAAAAAAAAAAGTTAACAAATTGCTAGATAGGAAGCCTATGACATTTAGCATGGAGATACAATAAGGTCTACTTTGAGGCTGATGTTTTCTTTAAATACCTGTTTAGATACACAGAACTTGTTAGAGAGGCATGCCAAGTAGATAGGCTTGGGAGTTAAGTTATATTCAAACATTGGTTAGATTTTAGAAAAAGTTCTTCCCCCACAGGGTGGTTGGACACTGAACAGGCTCCCCAGGGCAGTAGTCACAGCACCAAGCCTGGCAGAGCTCAAGAAGTGTTTGGATAATAGTCTCAGGCACACGGTGTGACTCTTGGGGATGGGCCTGTGTAGGGCCAGGAGTTGGACTTGATCCTTGTGGATCCCTTCCAACTCAGCATATTCTGTGATTTTTTATTTTTTTTTGAACAGTTATAACTGAAAAACTCTGTGGTGCACAGCTGTCCATGTGCACAAAGGCATAGGTTATTTAAAATACTGACATGAAATAATTCTTAATTCAGCTTTGATTGATGGAGGCCTGAAGCACAATTCGTCTGACTTGTCAGATAATGCCAAACAAACTTAAATGTGACAGCTGTATGTATGTTTAAGCCTAACTGTTTTCTAAAACTTCCCTTATTTTTTCTTCTTCTCCTGGATGCTGTCTTCCAGTATGAGTAAACTCATCCATAAAGGGGGCTGAATAAAGTATTTCATTATTTGCAGTTCAATCTCTGAGGGTCTGTAATTCCCATATCAATCAAATGCATCTCCAAGCAGGCAACATGAATATGGAAACACACAAAAGCTAATGAAGTGCAAAGGCTTATCATGGCTAACGCTTAATTCACCTCTGTAGCCTCTTCTCACTGGGCCCCACTCACCTTACTGCTTTGGCCACCACACATCACAGACCACAGAAGGGAATCCCAACTACGCTGCAGTCAGCAACCACTGCCACCAGCTTTGTGACAAACCCTCAGGGGGCTGTATGATGAGGGATGAAAGGGAAGCAAGGTAACATTACCCTGTGTGTTGTGTAATAGGATGGGTACTGCTGTGTTCTGGAGACTGGCGGGTTAGGTGGCAATATTAATTGCCAGCATATTTACATACTGAAATACTATGGACTGTTTTGGGCATTGATGAAAACCAAAGGTCAACCAGACTCTTCCTAAAACTGCCATTAAACTATCCTGGTAACAACAGTTTTTTAAAGTGAATTTTCTATATTAATTCTTCCAGTCCCCTCCAGAAGTTGTATACTTGGGCAAGAAGCAATTCAATTTCTATAGAGGTTTGTGAAAATCTTGTGACACCCCTAAAATTTCAGGGAAATCTTGACTAAAGCCATGCATATTCTTCTGTGTTCTTATGACAACACAAGCCACCATAAGCTTTGTTCTTCTAACTATGAAGAGGATTGCTGGAATCCTCTGGTATTTGTATCCAAAGACCTGCAGCTCACCACTTTCTGTAGCTCACCACTTTGTGTATGAGGCACACACAACATATATGCACATAAAATTTATAAGCAGCTTTCAACTTTCTAGTACAAAAGCCCAAATACCTTTTCTCTAATTACAGGTGCACTTAATCCTCATTTAATTGCAAATACTGTTCTTTGAGCCTTAAGACTCAGCAGAACTGCACAGAAAACATGCTTTTCATACTTGATTTAATGAAGCAAAGTCTCCCTTAAGAACATTTTATGCTTCTTGCTACTCTTCTGAAGTAGAAAGGTACTTCAAGCATTTTAGAAGTACCACTAGATTAAAAAAAAAATCTTCTACATAATTATGACTCGTAACTTGACAATTACAAAATATGACAGTGGATTTACTAGCTTACATTATTTAAAACTCCTACAGTGGTTTCAAGAGTCAGATTTTGGTAAAATTAAAAGTGTTCCATGAATTATGTACTCACTTGCTGAAACAAGTGAGAGTTAGATCTCAGCAAGGCAAAGGATTTTTAACTTGTATTTTTGAAACGAAAAGTACCAAAGGCTTTGTACGTTCCTACTGTTTTGCATTAAAAGATTCAAAAGTGGCACTTACTGGTGTGATACAATCTATTTTGAAGGCAATGTAATGTTCTGAAAAAGTGGAAAAAACCCAGTAATCATGTATAAAGTATAGTTGCATAAGTTATGTTCCCACAACTGAATGAGGTCAATTTGTAAGTCAAAGTCAGAGTCCAAAAGATACACTACCTTAATAGCTAGCAAAGTAGACTTCAATAGTACATTCACAATCTGAATCAAGGAATCGAGACAGTGGTTCAGAATAGTCAATGTACCAGCCAGGAATAAAGTTGCTTAAAGAGCCATCAATGCAATCTAGAACAACCTCCTACTTTTAGCACAGTTAACTAGTACAGACCAGCTATCAACTTTCCAAATAAAAATTACAGGTTAATAAAACTAGACTACGTGATGTTTTTGTAAGTAACCTGGGAAAGAGGTTCATAGTGCACAGAAAGGACCCAACACAACTGTTGTTTAGCACATCCACAAAAATCCTAGTAAGTGACGTTCCTATGAAGTACTAAAGGCAGCAATATCCTTCTGTTCCCCCAATGAGGTAGAACAATTAACCTTCTTAACATGCCACTCTGGTGCAGATACAGATTTTTACAGTGTTCTTCGGTAGCAAATCCAGGATTACATCTTTATCCCCTCCTGTTGACTAAGTTGCGATAATGTTTTCTTAATGCGCAAAGCTGTCAGCCTGGCAGCTCCGTTGGCATACCAGCACTCCCGCATAATTTTTGCCATTACTCTTAATGCCTGCAAAGGAAAGACAAGTCATTATATGTACTGCTCTTCTGCCTTAGCCTCTTTGTGCATTTCTGAAGTCTACTACCAGTACTACAGCTGTGTGGAAGAGTGCGCTGTTTTAAAAAGAAAAATAATCAAATTCTTATTTTATTTACGGAAAAGTAAAACTCTAAATACTGTAGAGCAAACCCAGCAGACTTTTTGCCCATGAAAAAATATTTTAATGAAAAATTAGTAGCTTGTCTGTAACTCTTTTCTGAATTTTCACATTAGGTAGAAAACAATACTTTTATTGTACCTCCAGTTAAGGAGTAAGTTCAATGTAGAGCAATTAAGAAGTTTATCCGTTGTCTTGCTCAAATTGAAGCTCTGTAACAAGACAAACTTTTTTGGAGTCTTTTTATCCTTTAAACAGCCATTCTTTGAGATCTGTGAATGCTACTACACAAGTAACAAAGCAAATAACAAAGCCTGAAGATGAAATAAAGTAACAGCTCTATGTTCCAATATTTTAGACTGAAATCTGTATTAAACTGAGACAGTAAGTTAGCAGGATTGAAATGCCATCACTTAAAAAACCAACTCCACAGTTTGTTGGTGTATACCATCGCCTTTCTCTCCTTTCTGTGTTCTCTTGTCCAGTCTCTTATCTCAGGCCTTCACCCATGCATTCACTTCACATATCACAATCTTGTTCCCTCTTCTATCTAATGTGCATTTCTAATGCACATCCCTTAGTCCTCCTGTAGCCTACCACAGGTGCTCTCCTAAGCTGTGACTGAGAAAGCACTCATTCTAGCCCTAGCTGGGTTTCCAATTTTATGGAATATTCCCTCTGTCCAGTTTAGGTCAGATGTTCTGGCTCTATTCCCTCTCATGCTCTTGTCCACCCTCAACCCACAGGAGAAATAGAGAATGCCTTGAAGCTGGTAAGTGTTGTTCAGCAATAGCTGAAACATCAGTGTGCTTTCAAACTGTTTTGGTCACAGATCCAGAACATGGAGCCATACAGGCTGCTAGGAAGGAAGTCAACTCAATCCCAGTTAGATGCAGTACAACTCCCTGCTGCACAATTTGTCATGATGCTTCCTGTATAATAGAGCTCAGGCTAGCTCTAATTTACATTTTAGCATTACCTGTGCTTCTCAGGAAGGGGTCCTAGAATCATCCATGCAGGGTTAGCTATTAATATTTATGAAAATACATTTAAATAATAATGTATAACCAAGGAACAATGACATTTAATAAAGCCACAATGATCAGAACAGAATTAAGTTCTCCTAGAAGCAGCCCTTCTCCCTTCAACAACAAGCACAGTTTTTAAGCTACTGAAATCACTAAAAGCTCTAGCGTCCATTAAAGCAGCTTTAGCAAGGTTAGTTAATACCTCACAGCTCTGCCATCTGTTTGGAATATTGGGCCTTAACTTCTGCTCACACACAACTTTCCTCATTTCTTCAACAGAAGGATCTGAAGGAACGAGGTCATAGTATGGCAACTGGTAATCTTCATGGATGCCTGTAATGGGTTGAAAATAGCTTTATTTTTGCTGACACGAAAACACATATTTTTCACTTTTTACTGTGTTCCTTAGCACTACCCTACCAGTTTTTGGTTTTCAGTTTTAAAAGTTACATTACAATGACTGACAAATAAATAAATAGATAAATAGTCTTTAACCATACCTTGGAAGTGTTTACATTATGCTTGAAGAATTTAAAATTTATAAAATTAGAAGAGATGTAAGCTATGTTAAATCTTTCATATGCTATATTAAAGACATGTTTCTTCAGAGCATATAATTGGTAACAGCATGCTTTGTTTTCAATAAGGTACAGATGTTATCTGAACACATTATAGTTAGCTCTTACTTGTGTGTTTGCCCTTGCTCACAGAACAATTAACTTCACCCTTTTCTCCACTCTGTGTAAAGTCTGGGGGAAAAAACCCAACAACAAACCAGACAAGAGTATTTCCTGTTTTCTTCAAGAGGTATGGGTCATCAATTTAGAATGAGGCTGAGTAGATCAGTCATCATTTACAGGATTAACAATCAGAAAGTATGAGACATAGTGGCTATTACCTTGCACTGTTTTTAGAGCAAACATTTTCAGAACCTAAATAAGTTTAAATAAATTATTTAAAATTCCTCAACATGTCCAATTTTGTAAAGATTGCCACATACCACCAATCGAACATCGCCGAGCGATTTCCCAGAAGACTAATCCCATTGCATAGATGTCTGCTCGTTTGAATGACTCAAAATGTTTCATATTTATAGAATCATCTAGAACTTCAGGAGCCATGTACCTGTTTGCAATAAAGAAATCAATTTAGTTTTATAAACACTTGAAGCAGACAAAGTTCAGTACTACTGATCAGCTCAAAAACAAATTAAAATATTTATGCTTCATTAAGGTTATCTAATCAGAGATCTTTCAGTGCCAAGGGGGTAAGTAAACTGAGAGGAACCATCAAAGAAATGGGGGGAATAACTAAAACGTGAAACCATTAACAAGTAGAGCCATAAACCTGATAGACAAAGGATAACAGACACAAAGAGAAAGACCACAAGTCTCCAGTGGCTAACTGATAGGTTATTAAGAAACTCCAGGCATAGCTTTAGAGAAGCCCAGTCTGGACATTATGACTGCTAATAAATGGGAGATGAGGACCAAGAGGCCTGTGGGACTATGCAATGCTTGTCAAGGAATGCTTGGAAGAAAGGGAACAGAAGTGGGGCAATAGATAGAAAATGGTAGCAAAGGGGTCAGTTTCATGAAAGGTTGCCAGTCTGCATGTGCTCACCAGTGTACCCTATTTCATTAAATCCTAATTATCTTCTTGTGCAATCTCACTCTCAACCCTGTGTTGCATGTGTTCTCTAAGAACTGTATGTCAGCAACTGGAGACACTCAGGTCTAGCAGCTGGAGTGGGACAAGGGGCGAAGTTGCCCTTGGGTCTGGGATCACAGCAGCTAGAGAGAAGGAGGTTATCACCATCAGTAGCTGAAAGGGAAAATGCAGATCCTAGGAGTACATGTCCACAGGTCTTAAGAGCACTTATCTGGAGCTACTGTGGGGGGACCAGTGCGAATAAATATTGTGCCAGCAACTGTAGTCAGACAGCAGGTGAAGGAACCCCTGGTGCCAGCAACTGGAGTAAAGGAGGGTCTCTGCTTCAGTCACTCAAGCAGAACCATAGGCCACAAGCTTCAGTCACATCTTACATGTACCAGCTATAGGGGAGAATGGGGATGAGAAAAGCAGAGTAAGAGTCTTCCAGCAGCAGCAGTTGGAGTGGGAATCACAGGCCTGTGTGCCTGGGTGCCAGCTGTTAGGGTGGGCCAGGTGGTTTTTATTTCCCCAAACCTGATACGCATGGCTGCAGTCCTGTAGCAAACTTCAAGCTGGTCTAGCCACCAACTAGGTGGCCTAGGCAGGAATGTTTGGCAGGGGGAGGGCCCACGCTGGTAGTGAGGGCTTCCATGCATGTAGGTGTGCATGAATACATCATCTGTTTGCTACTGTGCACTAATCCAGCTGGTCAGCATGAGGCCTATGGAGCACCAAAGAGAGCATTAGATACAGTAAGTGTCATATGGATGGTTGAGGGATTCATAAACATGCATGGACTTGTGAGGCTGCAGAAAGGAGTGTGTGCTTTTCAGTAACAACGTTCAATTCTGATCAGCTGGAGAAGGAAAGAGACTTGGCTGTCTATACTTATGTTTTATACACGTTCTGACAGTGTTTTACGTGGGTGTTGAAGACAGCACATGGTGCACAGCAATCTGTGTAATCAGCTCTGTCAGTACTGTGTGTGTCTCTGTATGACTGGTTGTATCCCAAGAAAGAAAGCTGAAGCTATATCCATGGGCCTCAGATGAATAGAGACCCAGCTCTTTGGGACACACCAGCTGGGCTCCAGAGCATAGGCAGGAGGAAGTCCCAGTTCCTGGAATCTGGTAAGTTATAGCAGCCACTTAAAACATCCCCTAACAAGACCAGAGAGGGAATAGATCTGAAGTGCTGGTTAAAAAAACCAGCATTGTTAAAAATCCCTTGAGGACAAAGGGATTTACCGTTGCAGTAGCTGATTCTTTGCCGTAATAGTAAATTCTGTTTGGGTTACACATTAACAACTGTGTTCAGAGGTTTACTTTATCCATATTTCCCACAACAACAATAAAAAAGTCTGTGACAAACTTTCAACTGAGAAAGACTGAAAACTGGTCATGGCATCCAAATGATTGTTACCTTCTTTAGTGACTATGGAATATGTAGGAATATCAGGCCAAATGGACCTTACTGTAAGGAGAACTACTGACAGCAGCATTCCCACTGGCTGCTGGAAAGAATGAATGGTATTTGCTGCATCAAGTCAACATCAGTTGTATTGCTCTCTCACAGTGGTATGGCTCTGGCAGCTAGATACAGTATGTAATGTTTAGCAGAGTTCAGTGTGTTTCTCCACATCACTGCCCCACCAGTCTCAAGCTGGCATATTAATGAAGCAGGCAAACAATGGCACCAGGGCTTTGGAGAGCACTGTTGACTGGTAAAAAGGCAACACATATGGATTACTGGAGCAGAACACAGTGCCTGCAACAACCACAGAAGCCCAGGCATGATTTCATTTCATCACATAATACTAGAGTTTCCTTTCTTTTCCAGTACCAGGGATGGTAGGCAGAATACAAGACACACTACTGAAAATAAATTTCAGTACTATCAGACCTTTCAGAACTGTCTCAGCACTCACTATTGTTTCTTAGAGAAATTACATAGATACAAGGAAGCAAGGGCATAAAAAAACACAGCCAGTAGCTGCATCTGTTCTAACTACCTAGAACTTCAACAAGGTTTGCTGACATGAGAGTTCTTCGAAGGCATACAAATTCCTCACAGCTGATAAAACACAGCAGCAGAAAGCAGAGGACAACTGGCTTAAGTGGAATGTAAGGCTTACTTTGACAGTATTTATTGAGTGGAACCTGAGTCAAGTTTACATGTGACAAGCTTTGATATGGACAAGACTCACATTGTTCTGGTCCACCCTATCAAAAACATTTTAATCTAGAATGCAGGACTGTGTTGAGTGTTTGAATGCTCTACAAGGACTTTGCATTAGTGGATACTCTTGTGCTACTTCATGTGCTTGACTGAATAGTAACCAGCTTGGAGCCTAGCAGAAAGAATATTTGATCTATCTTAAGATCACATGGGGATAAGAATGATGGACCTTAAAACACCAAACTAAAAACCCCAACCACCGTGCAAGAGGTCAGCCAGAATCATTTAAACAAGCAGTAAAGAAGATTGCCAGAGCTTCTGTAAATCATCCTAGGGACATGGGTTTTAACAGGTAAGACCATAAGAGGCCTGAATGTGGCCTCCCCACAGTGTGACTTCCACTGAATTTATTGGCAAATTGACCTCATACCATGACCCTCCACCAATGCATTTAGATTGGCTTTGCCTTCCATATCACCGAATGGTGAATGACTGCTCAAAAAGCCTGAGAGATCATTGCTGGAATGAGAGGTGAAAGGCAAGTAGGCCGTCTAAGCGAGGTCAGCCATTCATGGCTGTTAGACACAAGGGAGAGAAGCAGGCATTGCCTTGTCAGCTTTTGTATTGGAAACGCATTGCTTGCCAGAAACAGTATTTTAGCTTCTGGAGAGAACTACTCTACAGAGACTAACTCTGACCTTCTGCACCTCAGCATCATCCAAGAACGAAAGCATAAATCTACAAAGAAGTTTACAGATTATGTTGAGCATGGTCTTGCCAAACTTTAGGTGCCTGCTGACATCTTTCTCCCATTCCTTTTAGTCCTAAAGCTCAGTATTAATTGCCTGAATTTCTTGTATAACATACAGGGAGCTTGGTGTCATCAAACAGGACCCATACATAACATGTGACATTTCCCTTCATCAAGCCTATACTCCACAAGGTAGACTTCTGCTCATATTTGGTTTAGGTAAAATTCAGAGGAAGAATTTGCTGCCAAACTTCTTTTAAGCACAGCTGATTTGAACTCCCCAAAGTAACAGCTGGGCCACACTTCTAAAAGAAATAAAAAGAGAATGACAATGAGGGGTTTTTTTACTTGCCTCAGGGAGTGAGAGAGGGATTCTATTTCCTTCTCAGTTTAAAGCTCACGTTCCTGCTATATGCTGCAGGCTGAGCTGTGAAAGCACACAGTTCACACCCTCTGGTAAAGCTAAGGCTCTGAACAGAAAAGAAATAGTCAGAAAATTCAGTCAGAAAGAAGGACCATCAGTTTGACTCAACACCTCAATCACTCACCCAAGAGTGAGTTTGCTTGCTCCCTAGACCATACATTTTTACAATCATTAGAAAAACATAAACTTTGTCAAATCCCCCTGAACTTGTACACAGACCTTCCATGTGCAGAAGAGCTACTGGCAGTGGCAATCAATGGGAGTTAAAACTGTCATTGAACAGGTAAGACTTGAACTGTACTATGAAAAATTAATCAGAGGTGCAGAGTTACCTAAGAATGCACAAAAGGGAGGAAGAGGGGACCAAGCTTTTTACAAGAATGAGCAATTTTCAGAGAGGTAGAAATGACTAATGTCTTTAAAACGGGAAACAGAATAGTCCTGCTCCTGCCCACTGCAGCAAGCAAGAGTTTCTACAGCTTTACCCTTGTGAAGAAGCATAAGGCACATGAACAAGCAATTTAATAATGCCTATGCAAGAAGAGATCTGGCAAGTGGGATCTACAGACACAGCTGAAAGGATGCTTTCACCAACGACTAGACTAAAAAAGTAACTGATTTGTACACTGCTTTTCTTGACATGTAGGTGTAGTAGAAAATATAAAATCACATGTGGTATGTGCCTTGCATGCAGCTAAGTTTGCAATGACAAATTCCAAAGTAAGCCTGCTGTTTCACTACCAATGATTACTGGAGATTTTGGGAAGGAATAATGCCCAGTACCTTGTAATGTAGTAGTCGCTCAGAAATTATATCTTACCTGACCCATCTGTGTGGTATTTTTAAAACTGGCAAAGAACTAGTACAGGAGAGCTTTAGAACAAAGCAACTTCAACAATATAACTGTCAGAAAAATACATTTTCAGTACATGTTCTAAAGGCTTTACTTAACTGAACCTTGAAATAATGTTTTGGGGTTTTTTACTCCCAAAAATACACGGCTCAAGGGACATCCTAATTTACTGTAAAACCCCAATCACAACCCTTGCCTGCAGTATTGCTCACTATAGAGATATAAAAAAAAAGGGATTTTTTATGTACAAACTGGCGATTGGGCAACATCTACACAGAATTTTCTTCAACACTGCTAAGGCATATAGGCTTGGCTGTCACACATTTCTTCATGACCAGTGTCCAGACTTCAGTCTGACGTACCACTGAACCTTTAGGCATCAAAAGAACAAAAAGTTCCCCACATCCACAATGGTTGCTCTGGTTCACTGTTAGTGTTGCTATCTCTGTATGCTATATATTCTGCACAGTTTAATAAAGGAAATTTGTCTTCTCTGCAGAACAGCTTCCAGTTATTAATGTCTGAAGGTTCAGCAATGATAAATTACAGCCAGTAAGTTTAATTGCAGTTTGCTGATGGAGTTAAACAGCTTCAAATTCCTTTAAGGGCAAGAAAAATCCTTATTTCCAAGCGCAAAAGTAGGCTTTTAATCACATTATATTGCCTCAGCCATTGATGATTCTATCTATGCTTTAGATGACAAAGAGGACTGCTATTTTAAGTTCTTGTATTTCTCTCAAAAATGTGATTCCAAGAAAGCCCACCTCCAAGACTCTGCACCTTTTATGTTTTACCACACAGGCTTCACACTGAAAAAACCCAGTTTTTTACTTTCACTGTCAATATCGTGTCTTACAGTCCTGACTGACTGGCCTGCAAGTAACATGTCCATGCAACACAAGGCAAGAATAATGCACTGAGGTCTCTAAAACCATCAGTCATGAAGTCTCTTAATTGTTTTAACACACAAACTCATACCCTATAATATTTTGCAAGTTTTCAGTATTTTACACACAGCAACATTTAATATGCTTTAAAGTGCTTACTGTCTAACTAAAATACCAGCTGGCAAGGAAACGCCCAGGAACTCTATGTGCCATTACATTTCCCTGCTGCTAATATGGATACCAACAAAAGCCTATATGGCACAAGAAAAACCAAAGCACTTTATTATAAAAGTTGTCTGACACATCACATGAATAATTTTACCTTTTTGTTCCCACTCTGTGGTTTGGGGCAATGTCAATTGTGTCTGTAGCTGAATCATGTCTAACTGCCAATCCCAGGTCTGCAATGCAGCATGTTCCATTCTTTTTCACCAATATATTTTTTGATTTCAAATCTCTGTGGGCAATTGCTGGTTTGCCTGGAAGGGAAAAAACAGAAATAACATATCTGTTAAAAATCCCAACAAAAAACCAAAAACCAAACTGTTTGTATTCTAAGCCTCGTGCAAATTTTGTTTGAAGTGATGGAATTCCTTCAATTTTATGTGCATCAAGATAACTCCTGAAATTATTCAGTGTGGATTGTCTGGCTGTTTGGGGAAGTGCCTTACATGTTTACTGTATTACATGACCCTCCTCCTCCTTTCCCTCTCCCTGCAAGTACTTACAGCACACATGTACTACCTGCCACAAAAAAGTTTCTAACATCTCGAAAGAGACCCGCAGTGCTGTCTCAACTCGAAGGTAGGAAGATACTACACACACACCATTATTTGGTGCCTTTTTATAGATATTTTGTAGGAAAGATTGTTACATCACAATGCCATAGAAAGGAAGGCAAAAAGCCTTCCAAATCAAGAAGTTCTATTAATTCAGAAATTATCCCACAGTAGAATGAGCTACTTATGTGTCATTAAAAAAACAAAAAACAACAACAAAAACCCCACCCAACCAGTATTATCCACATGACATGCTGAATAATTGTAAAATTACCTTGTGTGCCAACAATTTCCATGTGCAGATGAGCAAGACCACTGGCTGTGGACAAAGCTAATTTTATCATTCCTTCCACTGTTACTGTGTATCTGTTCAGGTAATCAAAGAGTGATCCGTGCTCGTGATAGTCTGACACCAACCACAGCTGAGTCCATGTACCATTGTCTGCAAAACAACACTGGCGTGAGTAACACACGTACACACACAAAAGGTAAGTGAACCATATATTCCACTCTTAGACAATGCCTATGAAGTATAAATTATGTTTTGCAAGTAACCTCAGCAAATTAGACTCTTGAATCTTTACTTCTACCCCTGTAACACTTAAAAAACTCTGTAAGGGCCGGGAATACTCCAAGAGACTTTCTGAACAGCTTAGTAAGTATAATTTTAATTAAACTAGAAGACAAACCATAGAAAACTGATGCCACTATAATTCTGAGGGGAATATTCAGAGTGAACTATTCAGGTTACTAGCGAGGCCTTGCCTTTCTCTAACTTCTCTGCTGAAGAGCTGGGGCAGGGAACAGTGCTGAATGCATGACAAAACACTAACCTTGTCACTATCAGTCTAGTACAATATTGTCCAGGCTAACCATTAAAAAAATAGTTTCAAGCTTTGCTCCCTAGCTCCCTCAGTCTTGCCATAACCTATCCATGCTGAGCCTGGGGGACAATTTCCAAGTTACCAGCAGCTGGTAGATTTTTCCTCCTGGAGTAGACACTTACAAGCAGAAATTGGACACATGACTTTAAGAAAAAAGTTAAATCCCACCTCTAGTGACCTCTAAAGTGCTGGCCAAAATTAAGGTTTCCAGGAGGCACAAGAGTAAAGAAAAAGAAAATCACTGAGAAAACCAGTTTGCTATATGACTCTTCACTGAATTATAAAAAACAAGACAGGCCATAATACATGTGTAGATATCTCAGGGCATACAAATGACAGGTAGGAACTTAATTGTTCACATTGTTAAAGCAGTGGACACAAAATACCTTGAAGTTTAAGGCACACAGGGAAGACTATTAAAGGAATCCAAATCAAGAGGGGAGACAAAATTTTTTTTATCTAAGAAGTAGACATACAGCCAGAGAAGAACAATCCTGCCACCAAATAGGTTTTCTGATTTTGTTGTTATAAAAGCAGCTCTCCTGTGGCAGACCTGAGAAGTGTTTTTATAGCTAGCAACTTTTGTAAAAGTCATTAATCTCTTTAGAAGACTAGCTATCCCACAAAACATTTCAGTTGGACTTCTATCCTGAATTGTACAGTCCCTATGAGCTCAGAACAAGTGAGAACACTCAGCAGAAGTAAAAATGATGTCTCATTATGTGATAGTCCCTAAGGATTACTCAAGAACTAAAGACAAAGAACATGGAGCAGAGAAGTAAATTCAGAAGTTGGTTCCTATCATAAACATACTGAAAAATTTTTAGTTTCCAAAGAACACACTTGCCCCAGAAAGGTCAGAGGCACAAAATGCCTGGTCTATAGATTGACAGAAGCTACCTTTATAGAAGAACTTATGCTTATCTTTAACTAAACACTTCAGTGGGGGTGGGAAAACTTGCAAGCATCCCTTTTATTTGGATGTTCCTAGGGAGGCCAGTGATGCCATTAAAAATAATCTTACAAGAAAAAAAAAATTAAAAGGCCTCCAAATGCTTCAGAGTAGGGAAATAAAAGACTAATCTACATTCAAACAATTCCCATAATGGAAAGAGAATTCTGACTTCCTACGTTCACAGAATAGTCTCAACTAAGTTGTTAATTTAAACAGGGAAAAGAAAGCAGTCACATGCTCTAACCTGTAAAAGACTGTTAGAAAGCTGCTATTGGAGCAAGAAGTCTTATAATATGCCCATAGAGGGGATGCCCAAGTTTTGTTTAAAAAAAGAATAAGGAAATTTAAAGATTTTTTTTAAAACATCTTGAATTCTCTTGCTACTTTGCAACATCCAAGCATGAACTCATAACTCAGCACAGTATTACATTTTTCCAAAGAAAATTATAGTCTCTGAAAAGTCAATCCAACAGTAATAGCTTCACTAAACCAAGTCTTATAGACCCATTAGAAACAGGAATGAATTCACAGACACTTAAGAGATACTCTCAAATACATATAGTCAAAGAGCTCCAAAGAGCTGCAAAAGTTCAAAGTAAACTGACTTAATCACTTCAGAATATTCTCTTTACTCAGTTTTATTCTACTGCTTCACCAGTTATGACTCTACATTGCCTGAAATAATCCTCTCCTGGGCATTAACACCATACACACTCATTGCTTGAATGGGAGACCTGAACAGGTATCTAAACCAGACAACAAAAAGCAGAGAAATTAAATTAATTTTAATTAGTCTACCAGATCTATTGTGTTTATATAGCTCTTTAAAAGATGTCAGTTTCTGAATAATTATCGTTGCTTTAAATGAGAACTATGATGCCTTTGCATGAAGTTCCCCCCTCTTAACTCTACGTGCCTACCTAAGAGGAGAATATGCTGCTGATTACACACCCTTCTACTTCAGTTTTATCTTCTTTATTACCTGCAAGTCTTAATATTCAGTTTTTAACCTTCCTTCCAAAGAAGCAAATATAAAGCTGGGCTAACTATCCATTCTGAAAGGAGCCATGATTTTTTTCCTATTATATGTCATATTTGTGGCCCTTCAAACAGATTTTAATAAAGGACAGTGTTCCATCCAAACTTACATGAATAAAATTCATTACAGACAAGCTGAAATGCAGCAATAGGTACAGTGTCCAGCTATCACAAGGGACCTACTATGTTTTATTTGCCTTGCTGTATTTGACAAGCTTTACAATTTTTTAGCACACTAAGCAGAACACACTATGATAAACTTAAGTGTCCTTACACTGTTGACAGTAGTTAATTATTACCAAGTAATAATTAACCTGACCCTGAGTAATTTTGGCTGCTCAGTAAACAGCATCTGCCATGAAGCTCTCAATCACAGGATTTGCATTATCAGGTAAAAAAAAGTAATTACATTCAGTAGTAATTACATACAGTAGCACAGCCTTCCATGATAAGGTAATCTGATTTGATTTATATACACACAATGATCAAGAATCTCAAGCAATTTCAGAACCTTCAAGATACAAAATTTTACATGTTATTGGAAATATATTTAAGAGACTAATTATGACTATTTCATCTATTTGCAAGAGGCCTGAAAGTATTTTAGACCATCAAAATCACTCATAAGTAAAAGGCTTTCCTTTTGTAATTCTAAAAAAAAAATAATTAAAGTCTAAGTAAAGAAGCTTTCAGATTTGTTGTTAGGAGACTGATTACTGTTTGAGAAAAATATTGGTGACATCCAAGCAACATCCATTTAGTCAGGCTGACTCTTGAAGAAAGGAATTTCTAACAATTGCTTTATCAAATATACAATAAAGTTTCAATTAAAGTGAATTCAGTCAATTGACTTTAAGTGAAAAATGATTTTTTCAATTGGCACTAGCAAAGCATAAATTTAGACTTGGTACATACTTGTTTTTAAATCAAATATTAGGTTTTGAGCTGTGACAGTATGGCTTGGTACAAGAGGTTTCAACCACAAACTTATGTTCTAAGTTGAATGTTTAGAAGTTGTTACAGAAACTGCCTAATTGTATTGTTCTGTAGTTTCATGTAGTTAAGTGTTTTAAACCAGAGATTTAGCCTTTTACGGAAATACAGATAACATAGCAAAAACTACAGGAAAAAGCAGTGAAAAGATGAGATTCAGAGTGAATCTGTAACTAGAAATCTCTTAGAAATGAGATATTCAGTGAGATGTCAGTGACTGGAGGAGGACCAGTGTTTTGTTAGCAAAACAGCTTGACTCTGTTACAATGAGATCGTCATCTGATTAGACTGCTGAAAAGCACTTGAGCCGTGTAGATTAGCAAGATCTTCCAGTCAAATTCCTTCTTCTCAGGCTAAAGCCTTCAAAAATGGCTCTGATATTACTTTTCTCAAGAGGAAGGAATTCTGCTCATTTCTTTGCAGCATGTTGCTTAACATCATTCTTGGGTATCTACTTACCATGAAAGGTACTCTGAACAAAACTTTCACCAAAGGAAGCGCAGTAGAAGGTGAAGGAAGGTCAAAGTATTTTAGCGCATAAAGTTACCTGAAAGTGTCCAGTACAAGACTTCACCTTACTTGTAACATGACTGTAGACAGTTATGGTTACAGACAGCTAATCCAGAGAAACTTATAGTACCGAGGTTGCTGCCACTACTCTTTTGTTAGTAGAATAGTACAGAGAAATAGTCCCTGATACACTTTAAGTATCTGGGTTAGAAAGAACAACACAAAAACAACATCCAAAAACCAAACTATGTGTTTAGGTAGTTCATAACAAGAAAACACATGGCCCTGAAAGTAATTTCCCTGACCTAGCAGTATTTGGAAGTTAGAATATACTTGTGGCTAAGCAAAGTGCTACCCAGAACACAAATGGTTGTCAGACAGAACACAACTGCAGTTAAAATCATTCATTGCTTCTCAGCTCTCAAGCTGGCTCAATAGCAGCACCTATTTCCCAGTAAATTATGGGATGGGAAGCAGTCAGATTGGACCCATTCCTGTAGTCTTCTGAACACAATACAGCCCTGCGGAAGCAGAAGAGAATGTGCCATTAAAGCATGTGGACTGTCTACACAGTGTAGCAGAAAGAGAAGTGAAGACAATCGTTCAGTCACAAGCTCTAATCTATACACACCCTCCTACCCCAAGGAACCCCTTCCACTACAATGGTCAGACAGATGTTCCTCAGCAGTTGTGAAAAACATGCAGTTGCAGTAAGAGGAGAGACCTAATTAATGCCTTTAAGTAGTAGCAAGAACTGCAGCATGACTTTTTTCCAAAGCTCTGCTGTACTAGTCCTTGGCCAACTTTAAAAATACTTGTACTGCTCTATCTCTTGTAGTCAGTCATCTTTGCAACATCTCAGACACACAGACTCTTGCAGTCTAATGACTCTGTGCCTTCCAGCTAGGCATTCAGCAGTCTGCCCGATGGAGAAACAGATGCAAATCCTTTACAAGTATTACTGCTGTGAAGGAATACTTCATCATGCACCTAATAAGCATTTATCAGTTAGCACCAGCATCTACAATGAAAGACTGTTAGTAGGTGTTCTTAAGCCATTGGTCTCTAAAGCCACATTGTGATACTCTTGCTCCTTTCAGAGCACCTTGAGAGCACAGCTGCTAAACTGGAAGAACTACTCCCATAATGGTCCCTCTATGTTGTCCTATTTAATGGGATACAGGTGGCCTGAAGTATTCTAAGGACTGAATTCTTAACCCAGAGAATGGTGTGGACACATTTCCTCACTAAGAGAACGTAGGTTACACTAGAGAATTAATTCTGCATTGATGGATAAAAATAACACAGCTTTCTACATCTGCTCAGACAGCAACACTGTTAGAAAATACAGCTGAGAACAGCAGCATTTTCAAAACATATTCATTTTTCATAAACCAGTCACCAACTAGTTCCCAAGAAAATAGAAGAGCCTTGTTCTGAAGCCCTAAAGCCTCAAATAATGGCATGACCTATCAACTAAGGATTTCTTCTTTGTATGTAAAGCATATTAACAGTAGAAACCACAATAAATTTCATATCACATCAAATTATGTTACAAGGAACCTAATGAAGACCAAGTCAAATGGAATTTCATGCTATTGCATCTGGAACCCAAAGCAGCAACCAAGAAGTTATTTTAGAAACCCACCTCTTTAAGAAACCTTCCTCTTAACCTCCTCTGCACAGTAGTCAAGTGCAAGTCAAGGACAAACTACCTAATCACTGATGGATTTTGTTCAAAGTTATAGCTAAGGTATTGCAATACATCCTTGATGCTTTTAAGTGAGACATAGAAGCTACAGCTTCTGCAGAGATGGCTTTTCATTTATGGTTTTAATGTAACTGATCTAATTTTAAACCCAGGCTCCAGATACTCCAGTAGGTCCACCAGAACAAACTCAAGCTCTTGCAAGTACTAGTAATAGCCAGTACAAGACAGTTTCTAATGGTATAAGTAATAAGTGTAATAAGATGCAGGAAAAGGTTGCCTAGTATGGTGTAGATCTGCAAGTCCTTGGAGGATAAGTTGCACAAAAATCTGTTAGGGAAAGGTAACTGTAAGTAACTCTCCTGGAGAAGCAAAGTGTTCCTCATAATCTCCTGGATTCTGTCCCAGTTTTACAGATATTTATAGATACAGAAACTTGAAATTAATCTAGGAATAATTAAAAAGAACTCTATTTACAAATATACTTCAACTGCACTAAAATAATTTAGGAATGTCCCACAAAACTGAGAGCCCTTTAAAAATTCAGCATATGTGTGAATTCTTGACTCCTCCCTAAGGTGACAGATTTTGCTGTTACTGTTTTCTTCACAAAAAAGTCAAAGGCCATTTGTGATGAACCCTACAGCTTCAGATGAAAGTAACTTAATGAAACAACATAACATCTTAGCTTCCTTTAAGGTAAGAAATTCAAAATTTGTTTAGGTTTTGCCAAACTCTTGCATCTTGAATTGCACTGCAGGAAAACTCAAGAAACTTTAATCTGACTGCAAACACAACAAATCAAGATGAAAAAAATGTTTAAACTGTTCCTCTTGGTGGCTATTTAAAGGCTTATCAAGAGAGCTTCAGGGAGCAGGTATAGTTTTTTGCTGCTAGGAACAAATAATGAATTCCATTTTCCCAATTTATTTTTTAAGTGGAGTTCTGAAAGAATAACTTCTCTTAACTCAGCTTTACAAATGAATCCTCTAGCTCCCACTTTATATCAGGACAACAGGATTAGACAAGATTTCTTTTGGCTCCACGCATCTCTATTGTTAGACTATTAGATAATTACAGGTACAGGTATTCAGCAGATGCATGGATTCACAGGATAAGGCATCTCCTTTTTGATACCAAAGCATTAAACAAATTAAAAAAAGGATGTTTTCCAGAAAAAAGACAATGTACTTTTTCCCTTCATTAAACCATTAAACCTATGAAAAGCCTGCCAAAACCTGAAATGCTCTAGTAACAAAATTTTTTTTTGCTACTTTTAACGAGATCCTCACAACCTTACCTTCCCCTTCATGTACTGTCTGTTCTGACCAGGTACAGAATCAGCAAAATGAATTCATAGTATCACCAACCTTTGTTGTCTGCAGCTATAAATCCAAGTATGTTTTCATGGCGTAGCATAACTGTTTGATAAATTTCTGCTTCTCGAAACCATGAGCGTTCCTCTCTTGAAGAAAAAATCTTCACAGCCACTTCTTCTCCTCTCCACTTCCCCCGCCAGACTTCTCCAAAGCGACCCTTACCAATGCTTTCCTGAAGCACTATAGTTCTTGCAATTGTTCTTTGCACAAGTAAAGGTAAACCTAAAAAGAAGATATACATTAACTTTAAGTATCACTTACACAACAAGCACTTATCCCAAATACGAGATCTTATTCCATTAAGGTATTTCTCTTAGAATGGACATTCTCTCAAGATTTTAACAGCTTGTGAACTGTTGACAAGCAGAGGTGGGACTTTGCCTTCAACCTCAAAGGCCAGCAACACAAGTGCTCTAGGATATTAGGCTACAAATTACCTCTACAATTGTTAAAAACACAACAGGTGCTTCCTTTCAGTTAAGAATGCTGACACTTCCTGATTAATAAAGTTGTATTTAAATAAAAAAAGGGAACAACCATGAAGCAGTCAGGGCCAGGATAGGGTTTTGCTTTTCTTTTTTTTTTTGGGTTACTAGTTTGTTTGGGTTTTTTTTGTTTTGTTTGTTTGGGGTTTTTTAGTCTATTTTTGGAAAAAGGATCTGCCCATTACTCTCTTGGCAAAACACTTTAGGAGCACTTTTGCTACTGATTAATTTACTTATCGCTGGATATGACTGTCCATTTCTAAGTTAAAGTTACACTGCATTTATCAGCAACACTGACTGCTGAAAACCTGCACTCATGCCCAAGTATGCCAGTAGTCTGTTAGTAATCCCAAGTCACTGTAAAATAGGAAAACACCCTTGTAATGGAAGCTTCCCTCTTTACAGGCCTTTTCTGTGCACCTTGCAGTAATTATACTTGAAAAAAAGGTTTACATTCATGAAGATTTTATAGCTTTGGAACAACTACATGCTTTCAGCACAGAGCACCTCTTCATGTGCTTTAGTAATTTTATACAAGATGCACTGGCATCCCTCAACCAAAGTGGGTTTTTGTCCATTTTAAATCTCTCCTGTTGTAACTGCAAGGCTTGTCCCTGGATTCTGTGTTGATACTACACTGCAGGATGAATGCATCAGCCAGGTTATCTGCTTACAATAAGCTCTTTTGGTGCAGGATTATTTCACTTAAGCCTAACACTTTACAAAGTAATCTATTACTCCATAATCGCTGTTTCAATAGCTGACAGAACACCTGTATTTCCCTATGTTATAGAAAATAAATCCCAACTAATAGCTCAAATAACTAATTCTTGTCCATCTCTGGACGTTCTTTGCTAACAACAGCACTAGAAGGACATCTGATCTAGTCGGCAGCATTGCCATGCTTGTAGCTCAGTCCAAGGATTGCAAATTAAAACACTGCAGTGTTGAATGGAGTTTCTTCAAGACTTCTAGACCTACAGGAATTTTCAGTATGATCTGTGCTGACAACATACCTTCATGAAGCAGGGAAGGAGAAAAAATGCACACCATACCAGTGATTTAATCAGTGTCAGGTGCTGCAATAATTTCTTAAAACTTTTGCTGTAATAGCTGTCCCTCAGATGAATTGTGCTGCATGCCCAAGCTGTAAAGGCTGTTCTGTGAAGCCTAATGTGCATTTTTTATGGATAGACTTTCAAAATGCAGAAAAGGCTAGACTAGAACAACTACAGAACCAAACTTAACCCTGACTCTGGTGGCCAGAGAAAGCTTCTTCCTTAGAACTCATGTACTACTGCAAAATCCACTAGCAAATATTAAATACAAGCTGATTTTGTGTACCTGAAATGGGTGATAGGTCTAGTATTTTTTTCCTACAGCAATATCAGAAAACTGTATGTTTTCAGTTTCAGATTGCACTGCTCTGAACTTGCTGCACCATTTATATACATCCCTCCTTCTTTAAAAAATACATCTAAGGATATCAACCAACCTCTAAACAGATACTTAACTCTAAACCTTATAGACAAGAAGCATTTGAATTTCACATCGCAACCCCCCAGTCATCACATTAACATGCCAGGATAAAACCCCTACTGTGATCTATCCACTTACTCCTGTACTTATTTCTACAATATTTACAAGATTCAACTTGCTTCTGTTTTTGGCAACTGATCTTTCTCTTACTCCTGCTGCTGAACAAAACCAGAAGATTAGAGTCCCTATTTATCTTGCATTCATAGCAATTCATTACAGACTTTCTGTTGCAAATGAGCAGTTTCCTTCTTTTGCTATAGAGGAAACACAGCCTGGCGTTGCCAGGAACTCGAGCATCTGCTGTACTGTAAGCCAGACTGCCTGAAAAGCAGCTCCCAGGAGACAGCTACAGCCTGAGTCTCTGACATACACATTGGGCACAGCCATAGGTCAAGCTCTTGGAATACAGCTTTTAACTGTGCATGAAGAAAGATTTGACACCTTGTATTCAGCCATGGTCATCCAATTTATTCCTGAAACCTTCATCATTTTTGTGTATCAAAGTATCCTCAAGTGTTCGGAGTCTAGCAAAAAAAAAAAAAACAGGGTTCTTTTGCTGTTCCATACCTTAACTGTACTCTGATTAGTTTAGACTAATGACTGTCCAATGCATAAGAAGTTTGTAACTAATATGGATAATACAGGAATTAAGTTCTAAAGCATTAAAGGTAGCCAACAAGAGCAGTTGCTAGAATTTTGTTCTTGTTTGTAAGTCTCTGCCCATAAGATTTTCTCTGAAGAGTAGAAAAAAAACCCCAAATCATCCCATGAACTGTGAAAAATCTCATTCCCTTCAAGCTTGTGTGAATTGCAAGATTTTAAGGAGCTTTACATTCACTTCAATTGACT
Organism: Acropternis orthonyx; assembly: GCA_035583155.1. Lineage (NCBI taxonomy): Eukaryota > Metazoa > Chordata > Aves > Passeriformes > Rhinocryptidae > Acropternis > Acropternis orthonyx. The sequence goes on along the minus strand of JAWWEU010000081.1, from coordinate 57,171,560 downwards.
CGACTTTGCATTGATTTTTGTGACCCTTTGGATTTCTGAATAATTCCTGCTTGAAGTCACCTAACAATACCACTCAATGCTTCTAACCCATTTCAGACAATTCTTCCTACTCCCTTCCAGCTAAGTTACTTCGTCATATGTGAGCTAGAGTAACAGATGGGCATCCCCATCTGTCTATACAATACATAGTTGATATTTAGAGATTTGCATCATGATCTGAAAATCATTCTCAGCTCCAAGACTGTGAAATCCTTCTCTTAGAAGCTGTAGCTTCGGCAAAAGGATCTATTTTAGATGTTTCATCAATTCCTTTCATGAAGCATCTACTTGTTTCAGGTCTTGTTCGTCATGGAACAACAGGACAACACTAATGTAAGTCAAGACTGAATAATTAATAGCAGCTCATTATTCATCATTGCAGCAAATGAATCCTAACTCCCTTTTGATCTGAACAGGAAGCTCAATTTTAGAGTTTTGATCATTTCTGTTTTATACACTTCTCATCTGAAAATACTGAATTAACAAAATTGGAAGAATCCTTTTATTTATAGACTATGAGCTCTTCTGGTCCCCCTGAACGAAATTAAGAGCAGAACATGGCTTTTGTGCCACCAGACCAAGAACTTCCTTAGCTGTGGCTCTTAGGTCTGGATTCTTTTCCTGTTCCGTACATTTCCATTGTGTTTTTTCAATCTCTTGTCCCAACACCATGCCTTTCACACAGTTCAGCTTCTGACAGGGTTAAGCACTCTTAGCTAGCAGCTGTGACTTTGCTCCCTTTCGTGACCCCCTTCTCCACCCCGTTTATTCCATAAAGGTACAGTTTTCTCAATTTTAAATGTGCTGTACCCAAAGTCTGGATTAAAATACACATTTCAATGAGATTCAATTGCTTCAGGCATTACTTCAGGACACAAGAAAATTATCAGTTCAAGTGCAAGGGCACTGTGAATTTATAGTCATTGATTGACTAGTTTTGAGACTAAGACAAGTCATTGAAAACATATATACTGCCAACAGTACAGAAATTAAATACCTGAAGCATCTCCTATTTTGCTGCCATAATCACAGTGATGTATAGAACACTAAATAATGCCAATACTTGTCTTACAAACAGTTCAACAACATGGAACCTACTGCAGCTGAAGTTGAAAGATCCCTTTTAAGGAAACATCCGGTCTTATTTTACAGGAAACATTGACTGTCTTTCAAGCATAAAAGAAAATTAGTGAACAGTCTCCTTAAGGGCAAGTCAAATTCAACCACATTTGTGGGTTTTCTTCCTCTGATGCATTCCCCAGTAGTGCTCAAACACTATAGTAGGTCAGGTGCTCTGGGAGTCTAGACCAGCTTGAGTGCCCTGAATTCAGCTGTGAAAGCTAAGTAATTCCCTAGCGTGCTGCTTTTACTTAAAGGGTAATTTGCAAATAGGCAAGGGAAGAGTCAGTAGCTTCTAACCACTTGCTCCAGAGGAAGACTCATAACCTTCTTCCAACTTCAATTCTCTGCTTTTCAAGAACTTACTTTAAGGAGTACTTCCACAGTTTTCAAATAAAGAGAGGTTCAAAAGCACCCCATGGAAGAAGGCCAGAAGGAAAATGAAGGAATATTCTTGATAACAAATGAAAAGACCAATTGGTAACTAAGTTTGAATTTTAATTAGAATTTATTTTCAGCCTTCTTTACGGGAAGTCTGTATCTGCAGACATTAAGTAGAGAGTTTTATGCTCCTAATAATTATATATCAAATCTTTCTGAATTCCAAGATATGTAAATCTATGACTCTCAATATTCTGTAAGTCTCTTACTTCCCTATATCCTTCCTAGAATGAACATAACTGGATGACTAGTTCAACATTTGCATTTATCAAGCTCTAGTCCAATATATAGGAAGTTCTATTAACCACTTTAGTTATTTGACTTAGTTATTGCTGTTAGTAAATGAGAAAATTGAGATAAAAATAAATTACTAAAAATCCAGCTCTAACAAAAGAGCAACTTACCCTATCATAATCAAGTCTTATTTGGACACACAAAATCTCTCAGCTAATCCATAACTGCCTAAAAACCCGGTGCAACCTCACCTTTTTTAGTGAGGATATGACTAAAGACGACTTGTTTTGAACATGTTCAGCAAGTTCCATGGATTTTACTTGACAGAGCAATGGACTCTAAACAGTTTCCCCAGTTTGCCCTTGGGAAAGAAACACAACCTAGATACTTGGGGTTTGTTGTGGCAACTTTTTCAGTTATGGGAAAGGAAAGGATTCAGCAGTTGAGAATGAAACACCAGTATTTCTTTACAGAAAGTATTCTGAAAGTGCATGGATGTTTCAGAACAGACATTTGCAAACAGTAGGAATAATTTTCAGCAATAAATTCTTTAAACTTTCCATATAGTAGAGGGCTGGTAAAAAGTCATGGTACAAAATTTAATGTCTCTTTCCTTAACACGGACCAGAGATCAATTAATTTACACAGTGATTTACCTGGCTCATCATCTCCTACCAACACCTACTAAACCACATTTCTATGACACAGACCACCACACTCCTATAAGCAACTATGTCAGGGTTATGACAGCAGAGACTATACGCAGTGAACAGACTACTGCCTCATGTTCACTTGAGCAACACCTGTTCAAGTCAGAATTAAAACAAAAAACCAATGAAATTAAGGGACAGAAATCCTTCAGACGTGGTCTGCCTACTGCATCCACTTCGCACACGTAGAAATGGCTATTTACAACTGAAAATATATATTCTGTCAGGAAAGAACTGCCTAAAATATTAACTCAGAATTCAGACTATTTATTCTTCATACACCAATAGCTACCTCTATAAATGAATTTCCAATTTAAAGCAAAAAAACCCCAAACAAACCCTTCACAAATGACCTAAAAAACACAGAAGATGGTACTTTAGCTATACTGTGCAGAAAAAAAGGTAAATAACTGAGTCTTAGAGGAAACAAACCATTACAATAGGTGACTGCGATATTCCCTGCATTATATTATAATACATATACACACATACATATATGTGTGTACATATATATATATATATCTCAGGCTAAGAACATTAAGGAACAGTAGAAACAACTCAATGTTCGTTTTATTTCACTAATTTCCATACATTGAATCTTCACTGATATTGAATGAATCTATATGGAAGTTGCTTTTCTAGTAATTTCTCCAACTAATTATAAGTTTGAGTAGGTTTGGCAATATTAAAAAAAATAAAATTGATGACTTACAAGGCTCTTAAACACAGGATAGTTACTATCAGAAGTGTGACTTTACCTGAACCAGAGCCTGAAGTTGTCATATCATAAATTAAATCCTTTAAGGTAGTTCCTTCTGATATAAAGGGACGATCCAATGAAGGGTCTTCTTCACTTGGCACACGATGATGAATTACAGTACGATTATGACAAAGATACAGAATCAACATTAGTGAAATGCAGACAAAGCAGACAGGTCCAGCAATGACAGCAGCTAGTTCCACAGGTCCTAGATTAGAAGCTGATTTTCCTGGAGTGGGGCCTAAGAATAAAAATAAAAGAAAACGGTAAAACTATTTATTTCCTTTTATGCAACTAAATTCATAGTATCCCACAGTGATATTCAAATTATTTCAATGCATTTGTTAAAACTTTTGCACAGTCACTTTTCCAAGAATCAAAATAAGTATTACAAAGGACAAAAGCAATGTGCTTACTTACACTTTCCATTTAACTTGCATGTAAGTCTTCAAAACTGGCCCTAACATCTCTACCCAGAAGATTACAATTCTTGTCCAAATATCATGAAATTGTACTTGCAGAATCTGAATCTGAGGGGTACTTTAGACCTTCAAATTTACTTACAACTTCCAAACTGAAACTTCCACTCTTACAGGTTTTTCTTTTTGAAAAAAGGAAATAAAAAGCACAACAAAATGCTCTTTACCTGGTGTTGGAATTGGAAGTTCTATTTTATTGCAGAGAGGTGTGTTACAGCAATGAGGCACAGTGTAGACTCCATCTCTGGTGGAGGAGGAACAAACAAACGGCCTGTCTCGGGGAATCAGATCAACTTCTGCTATACACATACTATTGTGTATTATTTTGTCTGCAGTTCGTGTTACTGAGGCAAAACACACTCCATCTGTCACACACGTAAAGTTGTCTTTTGTACATAGATGGCAGTAGCACTCTAATTCTGCATTGAGAAAAAAACAATTATGTTAGTATTGGTGCATGTTCTGAGTTGAGAAACAACTTGAATGACTCAAGAAATATAAATTCAAAATGCTAGGAGGCCTGTAATCTTTTTGGTAACATAAACACAGATATGTAACACTAAAAGACAACACTACAAGGCTTTGTAGCAGGACAAAAAAAAAAAAAGGATGATGATCAGAAGAAAGTAAAATTTAATGCTGAAGTCAACTCTCCTTACACAGTGATGTGTTAGAAGAGAAAGGCTGAAATCCTAGATGTTCCTCCAGGTAAAGAAGTTCCATTACAGTTCCTCACACTAAAGATCTAGACTTTTAAACAACACTGTGCTCTCTACAGCATGCAATTCTGCTATTTTTAAACCAAATACGAATAATGCCATTTTTTCCCCCAGTAACCACAGGTATCACTTTTGTAAGTGACATATTGAGTACTGCTGGTTACTCAAGATTATTACTTCACAACATTACTTGATGGTTTTAATTTTGTGCCAAAAGGGCATATAACAGCTTAATCCTCATTAAAAACCTTGCATGACCTGAGAGCATACTCCTTGCTATATATGCAGCCACAGGAAAACGCTGTCTTACATTACTCAAGTTAGTGGTTTATTAAAGCTATCCATTGCAGTAGTGAAGGAGGGAGCATGAGGAGGGAAGCAGGAATGACAGGCTAATCATCTCTAAGATGATCAGGTTTCATCCTTTACATTGCAGAAGTTCTTGGAGAGGGAAGACTACTACTTCTAATTTCTTTCTCCATTCCTTCCTGTATTTACCAGACAAAGCCAGACAGAAAACAGTGCAGAGGCAACAATAAAAGTATCAATACACTCTGACTCGACTTGTTCATCTGTGGAGAGCAAAAACTAACCTGGGACTTGTGTGCATGCACGCAGAAATATTAAAATACAGAAATTTAGAAATATTTAAAATCTTAACCATTTATGACCAAAATACAAAAAACGTGCCAAGCCACAGAAAAAAGCCTCTTTCAAGGGTATATACAAAAATTCACACAAAAAGCATGGAGATTAATAGGTGGCAAAGCAAAAGGTCCCACAAATGTGAAATTTGGCATTTCACTTAAATTCAAGAGTTCATATAATCACCTAGGCTGCCTTGGATTTTACACCTCTCTCTATAATTATATATCATGGATTTAAATAAATGGCAGTCTGATCTCAAATATATACATATGTTGTCTCAAAGTGTGGATTCTGAGAAGTATTTTCCAAAAACACCTCCCCCAAGATTTTTAATCAGAGCAAATAATTGCAAATCATCCTCTACTGTTACTGAAAAGATTTGATCAAGTTCTTAGGACTCTCTACAGAAAGATAGCACTCTTTCAGAGATTCACCAGCACACAGACCAGTCAGAAAAAGGGAGGGGGGAGAAAACTCACAAATGGGATTGCAAAATCATTTGCTTACTATGAAGATTGTTGAAAAAATAATTAGAAGGGAGACAAAATGAGAACTGGCACATGGGAAGGTGAATCTTAACAGCATCCCTTTTTGAAGATCCAATTTCCCACCTGTATCTCTATCCCCTACACACCAGGGAAGTAACAAAAATTATTATTCAGAGCTTAACTAGGAAAACATTTAACATTTATTTTCCTGATGCTGTGCCTTTTGTAATTTACAAACGAACAAATTATTTTGTAACCCATGAAAACCTCTAAACGTTTCCTAAAGTATGCACACACTTTTCTTTCAGCTTTTTTAGCAAGCATGCCTTTATCTCACTTGCTTCATCCATGACCACTTTTCTATTTAAGTGGTAATTTTGGCTCGTCATAACTACACACAAAGCTGAATGCCTGTAGCAAAGACACATATTCAGTGAGATATATTTACATTGAATCACTGCACAGAGGCCAAGTTACGTGAAGTGAAAAATTAGGTTTGGGTTGACCTTGTTACACTTACTCATCTTCCTGATCTTGTGAAGCTGTAGAGACACACTGTTACAACCGCTACCAAATAATGCATTTGGCACCTTATCTTCCTCAGACGCTTGGTTCCTACCTCGCTTTTCCGACAGAATTCCCAGTTAGAGTACTTTGATACAATTTACACTTTTGTTCCTGTTGGCTGCCACTGCCTTGGTCTCCTGCAGAGACACAGTACACTGTCACACACAACGGAATGATTTCCTTCTGAAGCTCCTCTCACCCTCCCATAAGAGGGGAAAACAATGCCTAATCAGCTGAATAAGCCAAAGCTTCCAGGAATACAGGTTTTTGCTGCTCTCTAGTGGGCATACTCTTCAAAATGACAGAACAAGTTACAAGTGCTTCACAGCCTCCTTCCTACCCTGGCCACTGACAACTCTGTCACGCCTTACAACTCAAGTAGGTAAAAATAGCATTTCCATATTTTACTATGAGGAAAACTAATTCAGCATCTTCAGCAACAATCCATACCAGGAGGAGAGAACACAGAATAAAAGTATCCTTGCCCATGTGTCATTCTCCAGTTATCTGTGGTAAAATTATATAGACTATGACTCCATGAACACATTGTAGATGACATTTAACATCAGTGGGATGAGGAGACATCATGACCAACTGCAGTTAAATCACTTCATTCCTATAAAGAAGTGGTTTCACTTTTAACTGATATCAAAGAGAAAAACACACCATACTGTTGTCCTCTGGGAGATATAAACTTTTGCTTTGTCTCCAAGTAGTCCCTGTTCTCTCAGAGAAGCACTATAGTAATTTTAAAAACTTAAGACAGAAACTAGTCAGGTCTCCAGGTTCACTTAAATGAATATAAATGTTTCTATAACTGGCTGATAGCAGAATGGGATGAGAGAATGACAACTCTGATGTAAGCTGATTACAGAGTCAGTAATATCTCTCAGGTAAAACACATTCCAATAAATTTGAAAATCATCATTTAAATCTACTATCATAAACAGCTCTAGAGCTCTTTCAAAACTATTAAATTCAAAGAGGAGGAAAAAAAAAGTTTTCACTCAAGTCTTAGTCCATATTTTCCATGTCAGAGAACATTTTTTTTTTTTTTAAGTATTTCAACAGTGTTTGGATAGAAGCACTAGCATGAAGCTCCACTACCAACTAATGAAAGGTCCTGTCTGTCTAAGTGATACAAGGCTTAGAAAACTACAGCACAGACAGCTACACAAATGCACTGAAAGTTATACAGACAACTAGGGATATAGCCAAGAGCAGAATCTGGGTCAACATACTGATCTAGTTCCTTCTTTATTGCATTTTCTCAGTGCACCATGACCATTCTACATAATCATTCCTGCTTTGTATGACTGACTACCATAACAGCAAATGGTGAGACAATGCAGTTCTGAAAGTGTATGTGCATTATGACACATATCATGCCACAGAAGTGAACATAATTCTCATATCTCAATCTGATTTAAAAACAGATTAACCTCTTGTGTTGAATTACTTGTGTAATTGCTCAGACTGAGTTTGACAGCTTTGTCTTTCCTTCAAGAAGTCTCTCTTGCATGTGTGTTTGTAGCCTGGAAAGCCCCTGCTGAGGGTAAAGCAAATTGACAGCATAAACGAGACTCTGAAATCACACAGCTTGACAAGACCTAAGCTGGTTCCCAAGAACTCAGATGTTAATACTATACACAAAATGTGAATAGAGAATTGAGTACACTCCACCCACTTAACGTTTACAAGTCTGTACCATTAGTTACCTATCAAAAGTCTTTTTTTTTTTTTTGTATCTGTTGTCTTTCTGAAGAAAATTGCAGTCTTTATGTTTAGAATTACATAAACCCCTATGAATCACTACGTAATGTTTGTTAACATCCTGCAGAACTACTTCAACCAGACACTTTAGCATACACCACCACCTTCAGCCAAAGAATTTTTAGTTGAAAATCATATGTTGAAATACTCTCTTTCAAAGGGTGCTAACAAGGGCCATTACAGCAGTTAAAACTTGTGAGCTGGGTTTTTTTCTAGAGCACCTCACATCTCACTCAGAGCAATTAACTGGTTTATATTATGAACACTTTATTTAATGATATATCTTGTTTTACAAATTTAAAAAAAAGACAACTACTCTCAACATCCCAACACCAGCATTATGCTGAGAAATAATATAACAAGAGAAGAATCTAGCTCTTCTTTCATGAAAAACACAATTTCGGGGAAAAAAAAAAAAATCACCAGAAAGCAGAACTTCACTAGAACAATTAGGTCTCTTAGCTCCACAAGATGCAGAGTTTCAAGGGATAAAGGTGCAAGAGACAGTAACAGATTTTGGGAGGATGAACAAGAGAGCTATAGTGCTCATAGGTTGCTTTTTCTCTATGCAATAACATTTGCCAGAAGCATGAAAGCATAATATAGAACAGTGCTGTCAGCTTCTGAGTCTCTGATTCAGACAGTCTCTTCAAACAATACACCTGGCTCATCTCTTCTGAACTCTTCTAGCTCAAGATACAAAAGTGTTTAGCTCTTAAAATACCTGGGACATAGGAACCGTTTTTAAAACCACGACAGTTCACGACCATCACTAATGCATTCTTCTCACAAGCGCAATAATTAAGTTTAACTGTTGCAAAAGAACAGCACTGGATATCAAGTTTTCAGGAAAACTTTCACATACATTTCATCCACCTTGGTTAAGCAAAACTTCCACTGCAAACAGCAGGTTTTACCAACCAAAGTGATGCACTCAAGAAAACAGACAAACTAATTTATCAAGGCCCTACCCTCAACTTGCAAGTAATGAAAAAACCTTGTGTAAAATCTGAGCTTCAAGAAAGTGACATTACATTCTAGGTAGTGCAGGTGCCAAATGGCACTATCAAGTTTTTTTGCCTTTCATCCATAATGCTACCCACTGGTATGTTCATGCCTCTTTACAGTAAGATACCAGAAAAAATTTTTTAATGTATCTTTCCCAGAAGAATATGGCTAAAACCAAGCAAACAAAAAACCAGAACAAAGTTAAAATTAAAAGGCTAGGTTATAATTTTACTAGCATTGCAAAAACAGAAATAGGAAAGATTGTCACTTGCACTTTAAAATGAATTCCACCATGTAAATCAGATTGCTATCCTTATTTGAGGTTAGAAGCAGTTGTGTGATTGCAAGAATTTCCAAGATGTGACTCCTGGGAATTTCAGTGTGAATGAAGACTTATACAGTCAAAACCAGAAAACTTATTTTCAGCCTGTCTTACAAACTAGGGCTGTTCTACTGTTCAGCTAGCTGCTGGGACTCACTACATGCCTGCTCTCCATATAAACCATATCACAAGATTATTCATTCACGCAGCAACAGTAGCATATTGCAGAATTGCCGTACCACAAGCAATCATAAAACACCTAACTCCTATCAACCAGTGATAAGAATACTAAGTAACAATAACCAAATGATACCTTGAACTACTCTGTCAACTTAAGACACAGTGTTCAGGCAAATTAATCCCCTTAACTATACCAGGGCCTCTCTATGAGCTATGGATGAAGAACGCTGAATCCCTTCCCATTCCCCTGGACAGAAAGGATTTCTCCTTTTTTAAACAAGAGGTAGCACACCACCACTACCATCCCTAAGGCTGTATGGGAGTCTATTGCCTTGTTTCCACACAAAGCTTTTAGACTTTAACTTCACGCTTAAGATTAATGGAAAACTGTTGATTGCTGAGAGGCATTAAAAGAGAAGAGTTCAAAGCTCAGATGGAAGCAAAATTTCCTTCCACCTCTAAAACGAATGTGTTACATAAGAAAGCTTTAAATTATTAAAGCCACCTTTTCAAGAACACACAGGTAACTTAAGCCTATGACTGTTTCTGCATCAGAGATTCCCCATCATCTCAATATGGGTGATTAAGACCACATTTTAGTATAGTAAGTTATGCTTTGTTTAAGTAACTTGGGTTTTTTTACAGCATGAGTACTAGTTTAAATGGAATAATGAAAAGCATCGTAAAGATCCGGACCGAAGCTGTACCTGAAGAAGGTCTGGTGCTTCTCCACCTTCTCTTTAAAACCCAAAGCAATATGCAATACAACTAGAAAAGAATTTAATAAGTGGACTGATTATAAAATGCAGATTTTTATCTGTCATCATCATCTAAGCTAATATAGATGGAACAGAAACCTAGATCAATTCGGGGTAGGATGTCTCAAACACTTGTATACCTCTTTAGGACATATGTCCCAAACTGCTAGCCGCAGTGGAAAAGAAAAGAAAAGAAAAGAAAAGAAAAGAAAAGAAAAGAAAAGAGAAAAGAAAAGAGAAAAGAAAAGAGAAAAGAAAAGAGAAAAGAAAAGAGAAAAGAAAAGAGAAAAGAAAAGAAAAGAGAAAAGAAAAGAGAAAAGAAAAGAAAAGTTTTTAATTCTTGCATTTACGAATGCCGCTAATCATTCCTATTTCATGCATTAGCTCTGCAACAGCACAGCTCTGATACCGTATCTCTCTCGGAACAGAGCGGAGGTACAGAAGGCTCGAGGAACAAAACCGCTTGGCCGTGCCACATTCCCGCAGGGTGTTATTCCCCCGCGGCTTGCTGCTCACCGCGCACCCCGGCGAGGCGGTGCTGGGCCCGGGACTGCCCGCGCCCATCGCTGTGCCGCGGGGTGCCCGCAGCCGGGGCGGCCTCGGCGCCCCCGCTCCGCGGGGCATTCAACACGTACCTGCCCCGGGCCGGGGGCCCCTCCGCCCGCGGGCAGGGCGGGAGGGAAGGGTAACGGGGCGGGCGTGCTCCGCCAGCAGCAGCAAAGTTCCCTGTGCGGGCCGGGAGAGCTGTGGGGCGGCCCCGGCCCGGGGCCCGCACCGGCCCTGCCGCCCCACCGGCCAACAAAGGGCCGAGCGGCCCCGCCGCGCTCGGACACCGGGGCGGGGGGCGGTGACTCCGCCCCAGCCGGCCCCTCCGCCATGTTGTTGAAAGGAACCGGCGCGGACCCGCCGCCCCCCGCCGCTCCCCTCCGCCCGCCCGGGGTGCCGCCACAGCGCCCGCTCGCTCCCTCCCGTCCCGTCCCATCGCCGTCCCGCCGGCCCCATTCCCCGCCGCCGCACTCACCGGCCGCCGCG
>JAWWEU010000081.1:57148634-57159351 GCA_035583155.1 Acropternis orthonyx | reverse complement strand
CGCCGGCCCCAGTCCCCGCCGCCGCACGCCCCGGCCGCCGCGGGGCAGAGCAGCGCGGTCGCCGCCAGGCACAGCAGGGCCCACGGGCACCGAGGGGCGGCCGCCGCCGCCGCCGCCGCCGCCGCCATGTCCCGGCCGGGCCCGCCTCGCCCCGCCCGCGCGGGCACGGAGCAGCGCTCGCGCCGCCTGCGCCCCCGGCCCGCCCCGGCCGCCACTGGCCCCGCCGCGGCCCCGCCCCCTGATTGGCCGGCGCGGCCCGGCCCCGCCCCCCGGCGGCCGCGCGGGGCCCCGGCAACAAGAGCGGCGGGGCGCGGGGGGTGCGCGGCGCGGGGAGGGCCAGCGGCTGAGGGCGGGACCCTTGTCCGCGGCTCTACGGGCTTTGCGCGGGCGGCAGAGCAGCAGGAGAGGCTCTGCCCTGCCCTCCTGGGCTCAGGTACCTTCGTGCTCTTGGAATCCACCCCCCGGCCCCATTGCCTGGCTGATGCGTCCGGATCCTGCATCAGTTCGGAGTCCCACAGCAACCTCCCAGTTCCACATTCACCACGTCACACTGATCTCCTGCCTGCTTTTTACTTGCAGTTGTTGGGCCAACACTGCCTTTACAAAAGGTCTTTTCCTCCTACAGTATGCTTCACCTGGATAAGAATCTTGATAACAGTTCAAAGTGAGGTACATTCTTATAAATTCATTCCCTTTCTCTTTCTCTCTGAACAACCATCATTGTCGAACATAAACAGACCCTATTTATAATTTATATTTTCTTTTGCAAAGTAACGTTTTTGATGGCATGTACTCAGTGACAGATGCTCGACCAAAAGTCTGGGTTTGGTATAGATTCGTGTACTAAGTCTGACAACACCAGGCAAACATGTTCTTAGTTATCCATATGTAGAAGTACTTGGAGGACTAATCCTCAAGTAAATATGCTAACATCAGAAAGAAATACTGAAGCACAGCTAAAATTGCTCAAATCCCGAGGCACCTTTTAAATTTGTACAGCGCACTGAAACTGTAAGTTAAGAAAATTATATGCTCAGGGTAAAAAAGGACTCCACTATTCACTTCCCTATCACAGATCTGGATTTAAAGATGAGTCACAGACAATATCTCTGCAGGAAGGCAGGGACTAGGAAGTAGAGCACGGGGGAAGGGTTTTTTTCAGGAATCCCAGTTCAGTCCTATGAGGACCATTCTGAATTAACATCCTGAGTGATGTTTGGCTGCCAGCCATAGAAAGAATAAAATAAATCAATAACTTGCAGGTAACAACTCACCAGCTAAGATGGATTCGGGCAAGTAGTGAGCAGTGCCACACAAATTAAATGTTTGAGTTTTCTTCCAGGCCTCACTCTTCTTTCGTATCGTGCAGGAGGTACAGACCACTACTTAAGAAATACCCAAAATGATGTCATCCCCTGTTCTGGTCCTTGGGTACCTGTCTGTAATCTTGTGTAGATTAGATTTAAAAGCAGAAGTAAATGCGGGGCAGAAGCAAAGCCACTGAAATGGGTTCTGCCTGTCTAGAATCTCCTTTTTTCTTGCTATGCTTCTGCTCCATGTTTCCAGAGTCTTAGGACTGCAGCTTCTGGTCTTGATTAAGATGGGGTCTAAGAATGTCTGATTATGATACAGACTCTTGATATTGAAAGGGCTCTGGTAAACAGTTTGGTCTTGTTCGTGTTGGTAGCTTTTCCCATCAGTTCCACCTTATCGCTGTAAGATTCCTCCCCGTGTTTTTCCATCATCTTTCTCCTACTGTTACCTCTCCAGTCGATTCCCTCCTTCCAGCATTTAGGTCTTCCCATATTAGCTTCGTGACTACTTTTAATGCATCAAGGGGTTTGCTCATCTGGGTGATACCTGGCATCTTTAGGAGGGCTGTGTGAAAGGTACTTAGATTCATGTGTTGAGTTGCAAAGTAGTTCATGTTACGTGTCCTGTTTGGTAATAATAAAAACTGTCTTTTTTTTTTTTTTTTTTTTTTTTTGGGTATACCAAATGGAGCAGTTAAAGAAAAGATACAAAATAAAAACTATGGTCTGAGGAGATTTTAATCACCAGTTTCTCCCCATGTCTACAAAGAAATTGAATGCCAATCCAAAGAAAATAAGGAGATCTTTATGACTGCATCTAGTTACATTCATCCTCAAACATTCCTAGTTAGGCAAATGAGACTAGGTCAGACAATGACACACTCAGTAGAACAGTTTTCAAGATATCCCTTTCTGTAAAGCAGCATTTTATTTAGGAAGAAGATAACTATTCTGTGATTACAGATTTTTCAAAATTACAGTGATTGCTTGCACTTTCCCTGCCAAAATAGCATGAAAAAACAATTTCTCTGTGCAAATTTGCCAAGTTCTATACAAAGCAATTCATCACCATTGTGTGTTTATGACATTTTAACTGGATGTACTAAACACTGTTCTCCAGTATTTCCTGTGAAGGAATCCTTCAGAGCACTTCTTACTCAATTCTCAGTGGTTGCTGAGAACGGAAATAATGTCATCAGTGGAAATATACTTAGAAGAACAGGCAACCCCCCCGTTTTGTCTAGCCCCATTTATGTCACAAATTAATGAATTTATGACAGAATTATATTCCAATTATATAAATATGCAACAAAAACAATTTTTTTAATGCAAGGTAGAACCCAAAACAAGACTCCACAGAAAACCCAAACTCTCTGATTTTGTAAGATTTGTTTAAATCATCAAAGTGGTTGGACCTATTTTAAAAAACCTTGCTTCTTAGAGTAAGTAAATCAGGTTATTATACAGGGAATATCTGCAGTTTAAACACTGATTAATTTCTTTCTTCTGTACTAGAATGTGACATTCATACAACATATGCAGCACCCACAGGGATAGTGGATGAAATAATTAATCTTTACTTAGTGCTAGTTTTATGTCTTGTAAGAATTATTGCCAGTTTTCGAACATTTCTTATGCTTTTTTTTCCCTGGGAAATGGAAAACAAATTAATTGCAACTGCATGAAAGGTTCAAACAGAACTCTGTAATGCAAAAACCCCACATACCAAGAAACTGCACAGAGCATTAAAATGAAAGAAGTTTTGTAAATGGACAAGTGATGAGATAGACAATTGTACAAACCAAGTTTTTCTACAGATTAGTCTTTGAGAAAGATCAAGGGTATGAATGTTCTTGCATTTTAAGCTGATTAACTTCAGAAAACAGACACTAGCAAAGAGAATTTTTTTAGCTCATAAAGTAAAATTATATGGAAGTGTGATAGGAAATATTATTAGTGGTGATGACTAGAAGCTTTCTTAGTCTTTCAGTGGAAGAGATACTGTATCGGGGTAATATAGAATTCTCATGAATCTTTCACTCAACAATGATATATACACAATTAGTGCTAGATCGAGAAGAAATAAAGGTGTTGCAAAATTTCATTTTCAGTTTTTACAGTTTTATGTCCATGGTAATGAGCTAAATTTTATGTTTGGTGGGTTGGTTGGTTGTGTTTTTTTAAGAACTATTCAGTGCATCATGATATTTATTTATTACTTTCACCAAGGAATTCAGCAAGAGGAAAAGTATTGAGTTGTGTAACATTTACCAAAACAACAGAATAAGCTATTGAAAAAAACCTACACCCCCATCTCCAGTCCTTGGTTTTCTCAACCAGTTTTACTCAAACCAGGACAGAAAAGATCAAAGTGCTTATTAGTGTGCAATTTCTGTAAACTAACAAATCTGAAAGTTTCACAAGGATCTGTGATCTTGCTAAATCAGAGACAAGCTAAAGGGACAACTTTTTTGAAGTCACTCCTTTATGAAATACTCAGAATTACTAATTTTATGACCTTTATAAACATTGCCTGGTTTGCTTAATCAGTGTTTCCAAAGCTGAAAACAGCAAGATCTTAGTTATTGAAAAGCCAATTAACCATTTCCTTTAACAGAAGATCAATTAAAGCCTAAGACGTATGAAACCCTTTTTGCTTTGCCGCGTTATGAATTGGGCAGCGCAGCAACACACTACAACAGCTTGATCCCTCGGGCTAACACCCTCCTTATTATACAGCTAATAGGTTTGTGGACGTGTTGCAGTGTCCTGACTTCTCTAAGCAGATCCCAGTGATGACAGTTAAACCCCTTGGACTCGGTGTTTCATTGCAGGCTGCAGAGTCCCTCAGCTGCTGAGCTTGTTTGCTACACGTGTGCAGATCCAACTGCATTTGAAATCAAGCATTCAAAGAGAGAGGTGGCTACTGTGAGTCTCATTAAAGAGAGGTCTGATTTATGCTGAAAGCTGGGAAGAAATGTATAGTCCAAGACATGCTTCTAAACACAGCAGTGACTAGGAAGACTGGTTAGCTTAGGGAGTGGTTGCCTGAAGCAAAAAGGCTGACATCAACGATGTCTGGAAATTACTTTAGACTGAACGTCATTATCTGCTTGAAGGCCTTACATTGCTATAGTAACTCCGAAATTGCACAAGCATCTCACCTCTGACTGTAGCGAAGGATAGATGCATTGAAGCAGCTTGCTTCTAATTAAGAAGGGATCATTTTTTTGCTGTGGAGGTACAGCTGTTACCTGCTTGAACTCTACCCCTCATATCAAGTTGATGGTGCAAGTAATAATTGATGTCATCCTGCTTTGCAAGAAAGGTCATTTTCCTCCTGCGACTGGACACAGTTTTGCATTGAGTGGGGAAGAAGCAGCACGTGTAACTCACCAGAAGTTAATGTCTCTCTAGCAATGCACAGATCATAAGGTTTTTCTATTGTAAATCTCTGTGTACCCATTAGCAGGCAGGCATCCTGTGGGCTTTGCAAACTTGACTTCTTCCATGGAATTAGGACTCATAGAAGACAAGAAATTTCCTAGAGTAGAAAGTAGAAGTTCTGGTCACAAGCTGCTAAGACCCCAAAATTAGATTTGGGGATCTAGATAAAGCTTGGATTAAATATCAGTTATCATTTGAAAAAAAACAAAACAAAGGGATTTTTAATAAAACCTGTATACTCACAATGAAAATAAAATAAATAAAAAGAGACTGGAATATCATATACCTTCCTTCATTAATTCCTGACACTGATATATTAGCCCTGCAAACGGAATGAGAGAAGAGATTGTTCTGTAGCATGCTGCAGGAATTGCTTGTTTCATTGCAGCTTTTCTAGACTTGTTATGTGTTCCCTACCCACTCTCATTCTTCACTACATGTGGCTGTGTGTTACCTGAAGTGATAGCATCAAACTTTCTATCACAGTTCAGGTTCTACCTGGTTGCTTCACAATTCAATTTCTGTTGTCTCTTTAAGCAGTATTTCATTTGCTCATTTGCAGACAACATCTAGAGTTCACTCTATAATGTTGCTATACTTTGACCAAGTAAATTATATGGGGATTTTCGGTAGTGTGTTCTAAAAAGGTGTTTTTTCTTTAAATCAGGTAATGGAGTTTTTAACTACTCAGGAATAAAAATTGAAAAAGAGAAAAATAGACTAAAAATCTATTTGAATATGTTGACAAGTAATTCTGGGACAAGATGGATGGTGGAAATCCTTTGTAGAGCTGTTCTTTACCAGTTCTTGACCAATTAAGTTTCTAACTTTACTCCAAGAGTACATAACTTTGAGATTGCTTGAGTCCTTGGTTATTTCTCCATTTCCAAGTGACGTTATTAAGAAGGAAGAATTTTTTTACTGGACCTACGCAAAAATATTAATTCAAGTTGTTTTCAGTTCTGATTTAGCACATGAATTCTCCTGAAAAACATTTTATAGTTGAAAATAATAATAAATTACTTCATTCTGTTTCTCAGAATTCTGTTTCTCTGTTACCACGATTATTTTCCATCAGAGATATCCCTTGAGTGTAATTCCAAGATTGACTTTTATCCAAGAAGTTCTAGTAGACTGGAATACTAGCTTGCTACAGAAACTGTCTCTCTTGACAATGCAAGAATGTTAAATCAAGATTCTGGATAAACTACATATCCTAGAACTTCTGCAGTCGTAGTGGCGACAGTACTTTCATTCCACCTGCACAACCAAACTGCCTGTTTAAAGGTGACCATTGCCAAAGACCAGGAGAAAAACATCACTTCCTAGTTTAAAGACAGGATAAAATCCAGAAAAAAAAGGAGCACGTGCATCATGGCACTGCATTATCCTGACAACAAAATATTGGAATTGATAGTAGTAATATATATTTATTTGATCTAATGAAGAGTAAAAGATGGAAAATTCCTCACTAGTAAGGAGATCATTTCAGTTAGTTAAAATGTTCATGGGATGAATTTTGCCAAAATCAATGATTGTATTACAGGACAGAAAATTAAAAGCCCAGTAAATGTTTGAGATTCAGTAGGGCAAAAAATTGGAATTAGAGTATCTCTGTGTATCATTCTGTTGCAGTTTAGTTTAATAGAGAAGGTTACTCCTTTTGTAGCTGTAGTTTAAATCACTACAACTTTGCTAAAGGTCAAAGAACTGTGTAAGTATTACATTTTGAAACCTGGCTGTGGCTCTTTTTTAAACACAGTTTTAGTTTCGACTTGAATCAACTCTCTAAAATGGCTCAGTCCACAAACACACCAGGATTAGTTTGTTCTCATAGCCTGGCTGAGAAGAGATGACTTTTAGCACTTGTAGGGTAACTGTTTTCTGAGCCTGAGAGGCTATGGGATTCTGCCCTCCCTTCTGCTGACACTTGCCCATATCTTATCCCACAGGAGCCAAAACAAAGAGCTAAATCAGAAAGGAACAAGTATCTTTTATTTTGCAGGGTGGTTTTGATACATTGTGCTCTCTGTAGGGTTTCATGATTTTGAGGGTGGGCACAAGGAAGAATGTGGGACATGGAACACAAAGGTGTTTGGATCTGGTTGAACTGACTTAAGTCTATTTTAACACTTGAGGTATTGCATGTTGATCTACTCCACGTTATTTGTAACCTACTCTAAAATGGATCCACTTATGTGGAGCTTTTCTTCTATGACTGGATTAAGGAGAGAATCACATTCCTCTGGGCACTGTTCTGTTGCCACAAACATGAGATCATCCTTTTTCTGGGGCCACACCACATCTTAGTCATTGAAGCCTGTGATGAGTAATCCTAGTTCTCTGGATATTGCTTTTCTGTGAGCAAAAGGAGGAATAAATGTTGTGAAATGAAACTGCCATAAACCACTGGGGCCTGGAATGCAGTGTGTATTTGAACATTGCTATCAAAAACCGTAAAGGCATGATTGAGTCTCAGAAGGTTCCTATCCTGTTCTGACTTTGTCCTGTAGTTACTTCTCTGTATGCTTCTGAGTTGGCTTGGATGGAAGAGTCACAACTGTCACTGGACACTACTGATAATAAAGAAAGACAGTGACAAGTTCTCCCAGAAGTAGTGGAATGGATGGGTTTTTTCCACATTTGTACTCTGTATTTTACTTTGGGCTAATAGAATTTTAGACTTCTTTTGCTCATGAACTAGGACTAACTTTCGAGCAGGTTCTAACTTTGAATGAGAGAAAGTTGCTGCTCTACTTCTTATCTTGACCTGCCTTTGATTAAAATAGGTTTCAATAGTTTAGAAGTAACTTATCTTAGATTTAGTCTGCTCAAGTTTTGTCCCTGTAGTTTTTTAGAATTGACGCTTAAGTTCTCTGCATACTGTACAGACATAGTCACTTAAAAATTAACAGAAAATGTTGTGAGCAGGGTTGCCTAAACTTCTTAACTTTCTTCACACAGTTAATAGAGTCTATGTAGAATAAGAGCTTTTCTGCAAAAGTATACCTGTTACATTTTAACCTATTATTCTAGTGGAAAATATAGATTTAATGCCCAAGTGATTTGTGCTCACAGACCTTATTTGCAAGACAAAGGATATTTGGAGTGCTACTCTGAGTCCTTCCTACTGGAGCTATTTCAGTGGCTGTGGATTCTTATTCATGAGCTACAGAAAAAGATTCTTGTTCTTAATAGCCCAAAGTGTCAATGGCAGCACAGTTGCCTATGGATATTTACCACTTGCTGAAGGGAAATTAGAGGATCATGAATTTTGGACATGGATACATAAATTCTTTTCATCACTGTGTTTGACATCTGTCAGATTTAACTGGGCTGCTCTTCACAACCATCTCCAAGTTCACTGTTCCTTTTATAGCTCCAGCCTGTAGACTAGCTTGTTTATTGCCTTTAGAATTGCTTTTATAGATCCAAAACAGAGCTGATAATTTCCTGTTTCCTCCTAGCCTCTAATTCATAGAGTTCACCACAATTTCAGAACCTTATTATTCCTCCTTTTGACCTGTCTTACCCTTCCCCCTCTCCACCTTATGTCTTACTGAGTATCCCACTACAAGAGGATACAGGTGTGACTGTTTTGATCCCCTCCTCTAAGCCATTCTTCAGTTTTCCTGACCTGTTCTCCTGGTGGTGAGCAGTTGGGCTTTTGTAAGAACGATAATGTAATTCAGTGACTTTGACAGAATGAGTAGCTTATTATCTGTCATTATACGACACTCAACTGAGACCAGGACTTTGCTAGTGTGTGCCTAAGGTTCGCAGTGTCCCCTGGTACATCGTCACTAGCTAGTACATCACCCATACGCTCTGAGGTGACCAAGTTAGATTCTACTAACTCACCTTGCTTCTCTCCCCCAACCTATTCTTCATAAAAACAGAGGTCCTCCTTCAGGACATATATTTTGAGAGGCCCAGACCACAACTCTATTCTGACTTCGGTGACAATTACCTCTGTCCATCAACTAGACACATTCCTGCCCTAACAGAAAAGAATCATGGCACACATAATAACAACTTCCTGCCTTAAAATGAAGGCATAGGTATCTGAGTACATTACTGCATGTTCAGTTCCTTTGCCTGCAATTTGAGAAGATCTAACTTTGAAGTTAGCTTAGCTGTGCTTTGAGCAGGGAGTTGGATTAGATGACTTGAGACCATTTCCAGTCTAAATTATTCTACCATTCTAAGGTATATCAAATTACATTAAAGCAGGGAGAGAGGTAGTGAATACACATTCAGCAATGAATCTCAATGAACTCTGGCTATTAATAAGTTGGGGTTTTTTAACTTTTGAGTAACAAATCTCTATGTCCATTTCTAACTCATGTAGACTAATGCATGGCATCAGCTTTGGCTGGATCTGATGCTTTCTCAAAAACATCAGTTCTGTGCCTGCTTGTTTAAATTTCTGTAAGCTTTAGTTGGATGAAAATGGAGATCAAGATCGGAGTTCTGCAGCCTCAAGGATGAAAACACTTTTAAATAAACCCCTAAATGCTCAAGCTATGTCAGTGGTGGATCCTGCACCTGGGATGGGACAACCCTGGATGTTCATACAGACTGGGGAATGGGATGCTGGAAAGCAGTGCTGGAAAAGGGACCTGGGGGTTCAACATGAGTCAGCAGTGCCCTGGCAGCCAGGAGGGCCAACCGTGTTCTGGGGGGCATCAGGCACAGCATCACCAGCCAGGCAAGGGAGGGGATTGTCCCACTCTGCTCTGCACTGGGGTGGCCTCTCGTGGAATATTGGGGCAGTTTGGGGCACTGAAATGTAAGAAAGATACTGAGCCATTAGAGAGCATCCAAAGGAGGGCAATGAGGATGGTGAAGGGCCTTGAGGGGAAGGCATGTGAGGACACTGAGGGCACTTGGTCTGTTCAGTTGGAGAAGAGGAGACTGAGGGGAGACCTCATTGCAGTTACAACTTCCTTGTGAGGGGAAGAGGAGGGGCAGGCACTGAGCTCTTCTCTGTGGTAAGCAGGGACAGAACTCGAGAAAACAACATGAAGCTGAGCTAGGGGAGGTTTAGGTTGGATATCAGGGAAAGATTTTTCACCCAGTGGGTGCTTGAGGACTGGAACAGGTTCCCCAGGGCAGTGATCACAGCACTAAGGCCTACAGAGTTCAAGAAGCATTTGGACGATACTCTGAGGCACATGGTGTGACTCTTGGGATGGTTTTGTGCAGGGCTAAGGGTTGAACTCAATGATCCTGATGGGTCCCTCCCAACTCAGCATACTCTGTGATTCTGTAGTTGAAACCTTGAAGCCTGCAAAGTTAAAATACATAACTGTAGAGCAAAGCTAAATACCAGTGAAACATTTTTTGGAGGTTAAAACCAACAATCCTCTAATTCAGTGGGGAGATAATGTTTTTCCAGTAGCAAGCCATTACTATGGCTAGGATCTCAGTGGATGTGTCTGGAAGCAAAGGCAGCCAAACTAAGTACCTGTGACGTGGTATTGGTACTGAGCAGTGGAAAACACAGCTATTATGCTGCTATTCATGTGAACATATTCCAAGTGCAGAGTACAAAAGCTACCTTCCCTGCAGAGGCATAATCCTGGCCTGAATTTGACTTTGCTGGTGATCTTAAGTACTTTTTATATAAAGCTGAACAGGGCTGTCACCCCCTTTACTGCTGAAGCATCACTAGTATCCCTGAGACCAGCTGAGGAAAGGTTATAATGTTACCTCTGACCAAGACCAGGGTCTGATGCTGAACTGACTCCACAGGAGTGTCGTGGCTTAATGTCAGCTGGCAACTAAGCCCCCTGTACAGCTGCTGGATCACTTCCCTCAGGGTGGGATGGAGGAGAGAGTTGGAAAGGTAAAGGATGCAAAAAGTAATGGGTTGAGTTTAATAGATAAAGCAAAAGCCGTGCATGCAAACAAAGCAAAACATGGAATTAATTCACTGCTTCCCATTGGCAGGC
>JAWWEU010000081.1:57128086-57147182 GCA_035583155.1 Acropternis orthonyx | reverse complement strand
CCTTGGGGCTGTGTAAGCTCTGCTCAGCAATAACACAAACATCTCTGTGTTATCAGCACTGTTTTCAGCACAAATCTGAACACAGCCCCAGACCAGCTACTGTGAAGAAAATTAACTCTATCCCAGGTAAACTGGCACAGTGTAGAAACTCCCACAGTCTGTGCTGTCTGTAATTCCATTACTGTCTCTTGCCCATGCAGGATGAAGAGAGGTTCTGGCTTCTTGTTCCTGCTTCTCCATGCAAAGCTTAATACTGCTGGTGCTGAGCCATCCACTCTGGGTGCACCCAGAGTGTTAGGTTGTGTGTGCATATGTCCATTAATTAGAAGTAGAATTAGTAGGTATTTTCTTTTTTAAATTTTTTAATCAGTGGAAGAAAATTCCATAAGTAGAAAATTCAGTTCAACTCATAACAGTGAAAATTGCATCAAGGTTCAAAATAGGCTTTGTAAGACATAGCAAATAGCAGCCTTCTGACAGGCTGAAAAAGAGAGGCTAGGTTCAGGTTAAAGTAGCAAAGCACTTAAGGAGACGCTCATCTAGAAAGATTTCTATCTCTGGACAGCTACTGTTGAAGCATTAAGGAGGGACAGCAGGGAGGCACTGTTACAGTGCAGCTCTAACTATATATCAGACCAGCAAATAACAGCCAAACCCCAACCAGGTGTTTTTTAAGATGCATGCATACCATTAACTCCAATACTTGAACATCGAAATGAAAATGCAATTCTAGCGTCTAATTCCTTTAAAATCTAGAAAACAGGTTCTCTTCTCCAGGAGAGTACTGGAGTGAAAGCAAGAACTGCGAGTGTAAATGCAGAAGCAACACTTAAATCTCAATGTGAAAGAAAAGGAACCGTGGAATCTTGGAGATAGGATGTGCTGCAACTCATTCTTTCTTCTTTCACCTCACAGCTCAGAGGCAAGGCTGGGCAGCCTTTGGTCACACCAAGATGAGTTTTGTTAATTGTCAGTCCTTTGGGGCTGTGTACACTGCCCTGCAGAAACTCACAGGTTTGGCTTGCAGCAACGAGAGGAGACACTGTCTCTGTCATATCCTTGATGAATAATACTTTTTCTCTTCAATTATACTAGGGAGTCTGAAGAACATCACTGGCTCTGGATACAAGTGACAAAGAGTGTTTTTTGGCTTAGGTGGTTTTTTTTGTTAGTTCGTTTGTTTGGGGTTTTGTGTGTGTGGTTGCTTTGTTTTGTTTTGTTGTTTTGTTTTTCCAAGGAAAACCTGATCTTTCTAGCAGACTGGTAAGGTATCTCCTATGTTGGTGTGTGAGCACAGCATGTGAACTCAGCACCACAGCAGCCCAGATGGTGCATGGTTCATGCTCTGTATACAGTGAACGGGTGTGCAATAAATTCCTGTAGCCTGCAGATTAATGTTAGAAGGGGGAAGCAAACATCAAGAGTTCTTTAGCAACGTATTGATGGTGCTTAACCATTTCAGTTCCCAGGTTAGCTCTGTGAAAGGACTGGCACAAACAGAACTCTGGGCACATTTTTCTGGACCCAACTTGAACTCTAGTTCAGTATGTCCTAAAGCCTGCATGTTTGTATGAGCCTTCTCTCCTCCCCCTTCACAAAGCTGTTCTGCGTGACCCCTTCACCCCGTCACCTCTTGTCACTGCAATTCCAGGCAAAGAGATAACCAGCTCTAGCTCAGCAGGGGAAGAGCAAGGAATGATGCTGATGACTGGCTGCGAGCAGAAACCCCAGTGGCCATTGAAGGATTAAAAGTAGATAGTTCCTGTGTGAAGCAGGTGAAAGCACTTTATTTATCCCCCTTCTGTGACTCAGAGTGAAACCCTGCTCTACATGTATAACTCTTCCAACTCTGTGAACTGAAAGAATTTGGCACTGCACAAAAGTGCTCAGTATTTTAGGGAAGTGAACTATAAATAAGTTCAGCGAATTGTTATACATACATTTTAATCATAATATAAATGGCTTTTGCCTTATTACCATGTTATAATAATGGAGTAATTTACATTTTTTACTTTTCCAGAAAAAAATGAAGATATCGTTGAACTGACCCTGTGAAAGAAGCTTTTTTAATCAATTGGAAAAATAAAACTAGATTCACAGTATTTGGTTGCATAATTATGAGTTTAGTATTGTAAATGTGATTTGCTTTTGTCTGTTGAAGGTAGCTGTCTAGTTATTTCATACACTATTTGTCAGCAAATGAACATGTACTTCCAATACAGATTCTAGATTAAATCTTAAAAAAATGAGAATGTGGAGTTTGACCTCCAGAATCACTGCCTGATAAAATACAAGTAAATATGTTGTTTAAAGTATGCAGTAGACAAATATATCAGCAAAAGACTTCAGATATTATGGTGACACTGCTTGTGAAGAATATTACCATCTCCTGATCACTCCTATCATTGCTGCAGTTATTTTTTATTAACAATTCTTTAATTATGTGAATGCCAGAAGGGTAAATTTCCAAAAAGGAAAATCTCTTTACATATAACTTAGTAGGGTAACAATGTGTAGAACCTATTTTAAAGAAACCATGACAGACA
Organism: Acropternis orthonyx; assembly: GCA_035583155.1. Taxonomy (NCBI): domain Eukaryota; kingdom Metazoa; phylum Chordata; class Aves; order Passeriformes; family Rhinocryptidae; genus Acropternis; species Acropternis orthonyx. Next base: position 57,144,636 of record JAWWEU010000081.1, on the reverse strand, counting down.
TATTTCATTCAGAAGTCTGACACAACAGGAAATCACTCATCTAATACACAATGGAATAAATAAAGGTCAGATGGTTCATTTGTCTGCATTTACTTTGCACAGTTCTACCAGTAAAACAGGATGTTTTCTATTAACATTGCTTTCAGGTTTCCTGGTAACAATAGCACCAAAATAAAGACGAGATTTTGTCTAGGTGAAATTCACTCCTCCTTCGTAAAGCCCTATGCCTAGAATCTGCAAAGGAAAAAGCTGAAATAAGATGTGGAAGCTGCTAAATTCCTGTGTAAGCACCTGGCTGCAATCTGTACAAACTTACAGGAGTCAGGTACTCAGCTTCCACTGAAACTCAGAGGAGGTGAGCACCTTCGTTCTCAAAGCTTCTCCTGGAAAATGCAAGCCCTATAAGGTGTAACAGCCTCCCAGGGACAGTATGTATATATGCATATATATGAACAGTGCCTTGGGTATTCAAAATCTATGCAAGTGGAAAGCAGAGCACGGAGCATGCAGCTTCTCAGCTGTGAAGCAGCAGCAGCCTTGCTGAGCCATACTGCTTATGAGACAGGCTACTGGATCTTCCTCATGGACCACACTTCACTCGTGCCCTGAAGTGACCCCCAGCTCAGCCAGGAAGACTCGGGGCTGTGAGTTAACTGCTGGCAAACTTTGAACCATATGGGGTTCAAGTGGAAGGAAGGACTTTAAGCCAGTTATATGTGCACTGGATGTTCCACCTAACTGGAATGTGGTTTGTGTTGAGGTATGTTTTCTTTGGCTATTTTTTTCCTGAAATGTGCAATTACAAAAATTAAAATATTTACATCATTGCAAATGAAATTTCAGTGTCGGCTTTTTCTGTCATTAAATGGAATATTCCTATGTACAATAGGTGAATTATTTTCCTTGGGGATCAGATACAAAACTGTTTTCAATACAGAGAACAATAAACTGATTGTTACAGCTATACACTTTCTGATCAAGAAGTTTCCCTGTCTTCAGTGGTGACGCTTGTCCCATAGCTGCCATATCAGCTGTGTGCCAGGCTTCACAGTAGTTGCTGACCAGTCGAATCCCATTTGCAGTTGAACCATGCCACATTACTTTTTGAGGCCTGAAAGGTAACATTTAGAAGTTATTTCCTGAAAAAGTCTCTTTTGCTTTATTCTACTGCACACCTATTTGTGTGGTGACCTATATTTCTGCATTCCTTCCTTCTAGAACCAGTGGATGGGTAAAGATGAAGACAAAAAGGAAAGAAAGGAGAACACAACCTAATATCCCATTCCTGGAAAAGAAAAATGGCATAAGGAAACCGAGAAATTTTTATCACATTTCTAGTAGTCCAAGATACTGTCACTATTTCTATTACTATCTGGTAAAAGTAGAAAAATCTCTTACACATAACATGTAAAACATAAATGGTCATATAAAACATAAATGGTAATGTAAACTCACCAAGATGAATCGGTCATGATGTTCCTCCCATCAAAGGAATATATTGGAACATGAATGTTGAATTGTCCACCACTTCCATCAAATATAGATTCCCAGTTACTGAAAAGGGTTTCTCCCTGTTAAAATGTCAAAGCCACTTTTACAAACAAAACAAATGCCAAACCTGTGTCACACCTGATCTTTACAGACTTATATACAAATCAAAAGTCTTATCTGCATTTTAAGGACACTTATGATTCCAGCTTTCTCATCAGTTTGTGCATGATGTTCCTGAACAAACTTGTCTCATCTGTCATCTCTGTCCAAATAGATGCTCTCTGATCTATGTCTTTGCCTCACAGTTGTCTCTCTGTTCTCTTGCCACTCCAAAAATTCAGCTCGATCATCCACTGTCCTTTTGTCCCTAAGGCATTGTTTGAAAAATTGCTTAAAACTACTATAGCTATAATAAAAATAGTGAGAGATAACCCGAACTGGAATTTCTGTCAAGGTCACAGTTTTGTGAAAAGTGTTGCACATGTTCAAGGCAAAAGCTTTGCATTGAGCTACTTCTCAAAATCCTTTTGAGTTTTTCCAGTCGAAGTTGAAACAATATTGTTTTCACAAATTTCTCTCAAGGCTCTGTATTTGCATGCACTTCAGAGTAGCATCCGTTCAACATGTTCCAAGCATCATGTGTTATTCCTGTAGCTTTCTTTGGCCGCTTGTTCAGGGAGCCAGCCAAAGCTACAGAGACATGGTTTGTTTTCCTCAGTTTCAGAGTGTGAGACCACAAAATGACTCATGCTCTAGACTCTCCTCTCTGTTTTATTGGGGTAAATCAAATGACATTCCTAAGCACAAAATTTGCATTTTAGTTAGAAATGAGAAAAATAGGCATTTTATCCTACTATACTCTGTGATCATACTAGAAGGTAAAACATAATAGCTCAGTAGTTTTCTATTTCATCACTACTTTTTTGTTTCTTGAACCTGACTGCAAAATATGAAGCGAAACTTCTTTATAAAATTTCTTGGGCTGACACTTTGTGCTTCCATCATTTTCCAAGATTTCTGGGGCACCTACAGCCTATCCTAATGTAACAAGTTCTAGGTACCCATTTTTACCTTAAGATTGACTATGGGCAAATGGGATCGGTCTGCTTTTCTCACAACCGTGGCCAGATCTTGCAAATGTGATGAGAGAAAGGCTCTGTAGGTTGATGTCAAACCTGCTCGTTGGGCCTGTTGAAAACACTGAAAATCTGCTCGCATGTCACCAGAAAATGGGAAGTTCAAAGCCACCAGATGCAACTGGAGGAAAAAAGAAGAAAAGACACCATTTTAAGAAAGTGTATAACACTAGGAAGACACATATTGTAAACAAAGCAGTGCCCCCTACTCCTGCCAGCACAGAATGTGGACCTTTCAGAACAGGTACCAAAGTTATTTGCTGCCAAAACATTACATTTCTCAGAGCTGTGAGACCTTTAGCAAGAATACCAATTTATCTTTCAATATTAAGGAAACCATAAAGATCATATATTTAGATATAATTATATAAATATACATATTTGTATATAAGTATATACTCCTAAAAAGTAATTTTTTTAAAAAAAGCAGCTTGTATTTTCAAGCAGAATTCTTGGAGTTTTCACACAAACAAAATTCCAAATCCTACAAGGACAGAAAAAAGTAGTAAGAAGTAAGCAGTAAGAAGTGACTATATACCATTTAAAAGTACAAGAGGTAGCAATCTTAAGTGAGACAGCACAGATGCAAGAACTAATCCACATTGTTAGGTTTTTTTTCCTTTCTCTTTGTTTTCAGTTTTTTTAGATATAATTCAGTTACCTTGCTTTCTTTGTCTAAATATTTTAAAGCCTTCTAAATGAAGGCTTATGTTCTAAAGTGTCTATCTAAAACACGCAGTGCCATGAAGACCGAAAATATTTTAATGAATATTTTAATTATTTAATTGTTACACTACTGTTAACTTAAAAGTTACTCTGTGTTGTAGGTACAATCACTAAGTGAAGAGGTATTCTCAACTCAGAGTCAGGATTTTTTTTCCTTTGAGGTGGGAAAGGGGATGGGATGATGAAAATATTTGTGGAGGAAACAATTTAAAATTGTGTCTGAGATGTCTAAACAAATTAAAGAACTGTATTTGTAAATTTCTAAAGTAAAATCTCTGAATTTGAAGAGTAAATAACGCAACTCTCTCTCAAGATGCAATCTATCACTTTACAAACCATAGCTATGTACAGATTTCATACTTACTGCTGGTTTTCCATTGTTCATATTTGATATTGGTCTCAGTGCTGGAATAGACTGAAATCCCTGTTATTTAAACAAAAGCAAACAGATATGTTAACTGTGCTACTGAGATCAGAATTTCAGACACTCGGTAATTTTTAAAATAAAGCAAACACCGAAAGCTGGAGAATCTGAAACTGTTCTGCCTTTGAAAAATAACCTCAAGCCACGTAGCCAGAATACTTCATCTACATATCAACAGCTTGGTGTGTCACATAAACATGTGTTTGAAAGCTGGCCTGGCCCGTGTAGCTTTGCTAAGCTGAATGTCCCCATTCCACAATGCCCGGCCCGAGCTGGTGTCAGCGCTGGATCACACCTGGAGTCCTGCATGGACGATGCCTGCTCTTGGCAGGACTAGAAGAGTAGTTCAGTAAAATCAGAACTGAAAGGGTAAGGAGGGTGTGAAAACAGAAAATGCAGTGGGTGGGAATATTAGTTGCTTCAGAAACAGCAAAATTTTCTTCGCTAGGTACGGTACGTATGAGTAAGAAGCCACTGGCTGTATCAGGTGGGAAACTCGTGTGGTGCCAGCTGGAGGCTGCAGACAAATTATTACAACATGAGGTCTAGACATTTTCCCAGTGTACTAAACGAACTTCTCCCTGACCTACTCTAACCTTTTTTATTTCTTTCTGGCCATGTTCCTTCTCACTGCTCCTTCCTAGCACTCTCTTGCCCTTTCATTATCTCAGCAGACCAATTAACCTGTCATCAAAAAACCTGGTCTCTATCCCATTTGCCACTTCTTGGTTTTCATCCTTCTGCAATTTTTTTGGGACAGACAGCATGTTCACATGCAGGTTGTGACAATAACTTGCAGAATGGGGTCAAGTTCAAACTAACAATCGAGGCTTTAGAATAGTCCCTTTGCACACTGTGGGATAAGCTACATGAAGGTGATAATTGTGGTACAGTGAACACAGGACTATAATCTTTTAAAGAAAATACACATTTCAGAAACACTTTTCTGAGTTCCCTGAAGGGAATCAGGGCTCAATATGACTGACTCCAGTGCTATGGAACAGAACTGGGTTTTTTCCCCTTTTTTTTCCCCCCCTTTTTTTGGTTGTGTTTTTTTTGTTTGTTTGTTTGTGGGGTTTTGTTGTTGTTGTTGTTGTTGTTGCTGCTTTTTTTTTTTTTTTTTGTGGGCAGCCTACTTTATTCTGATTTTTACAAATGTTGTTTTGTCTCTGTAGTGCTTGGAATCTCACAAGATACTGGAAACAGATGACTGTCCAATGCAAACCAATTTGCAAGCTTATGCACTGGTAGGATGCTTATTTTGAACTGACAAATCTTCATGGAAAATCATGTTTTGCAGTGATCTGCATGCAACATCTGGACTCAGTTTTTCATGGTCCAATATTTTGTACTTACATGGCTTGATATGGCTGGAGGAGGAAGGCTGTCAGCAGGGATAGGAATTAGCTCACCAAGCTGAAAGAACCAAAGAGAGATTAAAACAAAACCATCCCACCAGGAGTTTCTAAAAAAAAACCCTAAAAAAGAGAAATCTTTGTACCCACACTTCTCGACCTGTGTAAAAATATCTCCCACAACTCCATTGTGAGTAAGGGCATTGGAAAAGATTAAGATGTAGTGCATTAGTACCTGCAATTTTCTCCATCCGTTTTGAACACGGACAAAAACCTCACTGGTTTCCCTCAGATAGATTAGGGTACCTTCTGCTACAAAATGAACTCTTTCCAACATACCCTCAATGTTTTGGAATGTTGTAACCTGTCAAATAGGAAAAGAAAACATTCTTCATCAGATGCACAATACATTTTGCAAGTTAAATTGTTAAATTGAAGACTTATCTGAATGCATAAAGGTCAAGGCTTCTTCTGCAGGAAATGCTCATAAAGTCAGTTTTATGTCATTTAATCCATAAAGCTTCAGTAATATAAATATCTTGCTACTCTGGCATACCAGCATCACCATTCTGTGCACTGTAGTAGAACTACAGCCATAGTTAATTTTGTACATAATGAAGATCATTGCCCTGCTACAGTTTACCATCCTTAGATCGAGATGGCAGAGTTCAGAAGAGAACTCCAGGTAGTTTAAAATAAAGGGCAAGTTTATGGAGACTGTAATTTCTTGACACTTGAATATAATTTCTTTCTCACTTCTTCAGTGTCAGAAGGCATATGTTTTATGAACAATGCAGACCCTATCATAGATTTGCATATTGTTTTTTAAACTTAGTTTTGATCTAAATGGACCTGGACCTCCTCTCTGAGAGGAGCTCCCAGCCTGTAACTGCTGTCCTCTACCTTGGGACACCAGTCTTTGAACATTTGTTTCTCCTCTGAGAATTGCAATGAATGCCCTCTGCTAGCTTGAAGAGGTTTTTTGGTTTATGTGTTGTTTGGTTTTTGTTTTGTTTTTTTTTCCCCCAGAAACTATGAATTTTAATAAAAAAATTACCAAGACTTCTGTCATAGCTGTTTTGTTTTTTCTTTCCTTCATGGATATCTGGGATCCAATTGTGATTTGATTCATAATGTAAGAAAAGAAAGCAAATCTATACGTATTCTGTGGCACAACGATTTTTAGATTTGCTAGGGAAATCTACAGTTTTCATCTTAGAATCAAATGACCTATATTACTGGGGTTTAAACCAGTAATGTAAAGTGTTTTTTTCATAGAAACTGTGCACTCAGTAGTTATTCTAATATTTCAGCTCTAGTATCTCAGTTGCCACACTCTTTCAGATACACTCCTTTGAACATGGAATATATAACATTCCACTAATTTAGCATGCGACCAATCTTTGCATTTGTTTGAACAGGCTGTTATAACAAGGCAAGGGACAGACTTCTCCTCTCATCTCTTTTACCAGCTATAGGGATTCCATGCTAAAAAAATACGTGGTTCATAAAGCATTCTAACAAATAAAAAGACAGGATGGAACTTTCACTCTTCTTTCAGTGCTACCAGTGACCGATTTGAAGAAAAGTTTCAATAGCAAACTTCCTTATTTTGTCTCTTACCAGATTCCTGGTGGCAGGTGACCCTGGCTCTCCAGGAGGACCTGGTGGCCCAGGCATTGCAGCTGCTGAAATAAAACAAGCATAAAAAAGGCATAAAACAAGCTGAAGGTCATCTTTTTTGAGAGAGAACATCAGTGAAATAAAGAAAGAACTTAGTGGTGATGTCTAGGAGCAGTGGAAGTTTTAAATAGCCATAATCAAGTCCTGAATAGCTGTGTTCAAGTCAATTACAGAAAATGCATTCTAAGGGTTTTTTTTTTAAAAAGCAATGATAGAACAATCTTTTCTCTCTTATTTGGGAGGTTAAAGCCAACAGACTGCAATCTGTTGTATAAACTCTGCAAATGAAGAACCAGATCCACTTAAATTGACCAGAATATTGTCCTGCTAGCTCCTAATGATGTGCACATGGAAGAGGAAGAACTTTTAACTCCTGCCTATATAAGCTTTGAGGAGGTCATTATATCTTTTCCTCTAAAAGTAATTACAAAATTACTTTTCCTTAGATAAAAAAATATTTTGTAAGTTCAGTTTATGTTTCAAAGCACCAAAGAATTCTTCAGGGGTATGAAGCTGAACTTCTAAGACTGCAGTCCACACCCTCTACCACCTAGTACCTCCCTCTACTCCAAAACTGAATTTCTTCACCTTGTGCTGTTTTCTGGAGCAAAAACTTCTTTCTTTTAAGGCAGGAAAGACTGAAAGATATGGAAGACTGAAAGGAAGCATCTCGTGCAAATGCATGGCACGATAATAAAACTTTGAAGCTGTTTGGAAGAAAGAGCTTCTACACAGTGACCTTGCTTGTTTGTTTTTGTGAAACCCAGAGGAGACTTGAAATTACGTTGTACAAACTGGACGATCTATGCTCTGAGGCATTTACAGAGATACTCCAGAGCAGGTTCTTTGTGCCAATGGCAGGGGAAAGGGCTTCAGTTCTTAGACGTGTTCAGAGCTATTCACCTGCAGGTAAGCTGCTCCTCTTTCCCCATATTACAGTATGTGAACCCCATATTACAATATGTTAATCCCATATTACAGAGAGTAAGAGTTTTAACAGAGATAACTGAGTCTTGAAGATAGGAAATAAATAAACCCCTGTGTTCTTAGTAACTTTTAGTAAAATGGACATTCATCAGTGTGCTGCTTAAAGAAGCTTTTTACAAAGCAAAGAGGAAAAGATGTAGGAGAATTATCAAGACTAATGACAGAGAGGATAAGCAAAAGTATAGGGATGGGATACTAATAATAATTTGTTTTGTCTGACTGGGTTTTGTAGCTAATATTCAGAGGTGCTTAATATAAATTACATGAGAAAAGGCCTGAAGGCCTTTCTGGACTTCATGGATGCTGCAGATATGTCCATGTCATGATGATCAGGGGCTGATTCACTGAAAGCTTATGTTCCAATGTTGAACATATTAAGGATTTTTTCTTTGTTAAATATTATTCAGAGGATGAATATTTCTGATAGACACTCAATAATATTTACTGGATGACAGATGGGAAGTCTCCAGTATACCTGATGCATAAACCAAGCAGATCAGGTTCATGAAATACTTGGAGAGAACAAATTTGAGACAGAGATGTCTCCTCCCCAAACTAGCATACTGGAGGCACAGGTCTTGTGGGAAAACAGGCTGACTGTTAGTTCTCAGGAATGGAGACCTGTATTTGCTAGACCTGATCAAACTTTAGGAAGAACAGATCTGTGTTATAGCCTCCCAATTCAGTTAAAAATTCCCTCTCTATTAGTATAGTTTCTTCAGCTGAGATTAAGGAATGCTCTGCTCTGGTTTAGCTGGTTGGATTCCCATGCGGGGCACAGTTTCCAGAAGGAGGGATCATTCATTTGCTCAGGCAGACCTGTCAAGTATTGTCAGAGGAGTCCAGGATCCCATCCACCAGAACCTAGTCTAAGGTCTGGACATTAACAGTATGGAGCTTGTCACTAGCAAACTTGTGACCCAAAAGGAGTCAACAGTAAAAATGTCTTAACTGTGACACTTGGTTTAAAGCCACGTGTTCCCTTTGATACCACCTTGTTTGCAAAGTTTTTCTGATATAACGATTTACAGCACATTTTGCTCCTTTTCTAATCCATTAAGTTGGAAATCGTTAAAAGTAGAGTAACCAACTTTCCCAAAGTTCTGTTTCTATTCAGCATTTCCATAGCAACTACTTTTTAGAAGCAGTTCTCCAGCCGTACCATTTTAGACCTAAATTCTACTGTGGGCACTGCCTTTTTAACAGAGAATCAGGGAATCATTTAGGTTGGGAAAGACTCTTAGGATCATCACCTCCAACTGGTAACTGAGCCCTGCCAAGTCCACCACTAAACTGTGTCCCTAAGTGCCATGGTTACAGTTCCCTGGGTAGCACGTTCCAGTGCCTTTAGGTGAAGCAATTTTTCGTAATATCAAATCTAAAACTCCTCTGGGGCACCTTGAGGCCATTTCCACTTGTCCTGTTATTTGTTACTTGGGACAAGTGACCAGCTCCCACCAGGCTACACCCTTCTTTCAGGGAGTTGTAGAGGGGGAAAAGGTCTCCTCTTCTCCAGGCTGAACAGCCCCAGCTCCCTCAGCTGCTCCTCATCAGACTTGTGCTCCAGGTCCTTCACCCACTATATTGCCCTTCTCTGGACATGCTCCAGCACCTCAATGTCCTTCTTGAATTGAGGGGCCCAGAACTGAACACAGGGTTTGAAGTGTGGCATCACCAGTGCCGAGTACAGGGGACGAATCATTTCTCTGGTCCTGCTGGCCACAGCATTTCTGATACAAGCCAGATGCCTTTGGCCTCCTCGGCCACCTGGTCACACCGCTGGCTCATGTTCAGTCCCTAAGGACCAGCACCTCCAGCTCCTTTTCCACAAGGCAGCTTTCCGGCCGTTCTGCCCCAAGCCTATAGAGCTGCATGGGGTTGTTGCAACCCAAATGCAGGATATGGCACTTGGCACTGTTGTACCTTTCACCACTGGCCTTGGCCCATCAATCCAGTCTGTCCAGATCCCTCTGTAGAGCCTTTCAGCAGAGCAGCTTTCCTGCCCAACTTGGGAGCAAACTGACTGAAGATGCATTTAAGCCCCTCACCCAGATCATTGATAAGGATATTAGACAGGTCTGGACCCAACACTGAGCCCTGGGGAAAACCACTTGTGACAGCCACCAGCTGGATTTACCTCTGTTCACCACAAGAAGAGCATTTTGGCCCAAATTTAGCCAACTGTTTAATTCAATGGATTTTGCAAAGCTCTCAAGGCAGCCTGCCTCTATGATACAGATTTCCTCCCAGCCACAGACACAGTAAGATCTTTCATGCAATAGCACTCCCATGGCACTGGTCTTTGAAAACTGTTTGCAGAGAAAGTGTCCATTTTGTGGTCTCAGTTCCAACTCATTCCCCAGAAGAAAATGGTGGAGGGCAGGAGGAGAGTGGGGAATAACCTGATTCAGGTATGCAGAGAGGGTGGGCAGTGGGACAACCTGCCAGGTGTGAAGGAATTTGTCATGTGGGGGCTGTGGGAACACGGCTGTACACTTGCACTTACAGTGAAAAGCCTACCTGAGCCATATATTGCAGGGGGTCCTGGTGGGCCAGGTGGGCCAGGTGGGCCAGGAGGTCCAATTTTTCCATAACCTGGTAAGCCAGGTAGGCCAGGTAACCCTGGGGGTCCTCTGGGTCCAACAATTGAATCTCCTTTTGGTCCCTGTCAGTGATGAAAAGTATTTCCTTGAATGTATGGTTTTCACTGCTGCAGGGCCATCATCTCTGGTGGCAACATTTTCTGAACGCCTACCACCACATCGCTATTTAGACGTGAGTCTGTGTGTAATCGTCTTCAAGAAGGCATGGATATAATGCAAAATGAAAATTTTAACTGTATACTGAATTAAAATAAAACATTTATATTTAGAAAGTTTTCTGAAAACTCTCACACCTATCTCTGAGCAGCTGATATCTGCAAAACTCTCAATTGTTGTCTCAAAGTCCTGGATCTTGACTCTGCTCGTGTTGAGACTACTTGCTTTGACATGCTCACAGGAGTTTGTCTGAAGGTACATGGTGGAAAGCTTTAATATAAAGTCTGTCTATGCAGGGTGTACATCTCACAACGACTGTTGTCTTCTCCATCCTGTGATCAAATGTGTGCTCAAAGCCCTTAACCTCTCCAGCTGCCAGACTTCCAGATTAAAAAGGATCCAACTCACTTTGTTGCCAGTTTAACAGTGCCCTCAGCCTGATAGAGGAGGGAGCTTGTGTTCCCTGTGCTCAGACTGTCCCGCAGACATGGAGCATGTTGGACCCTGGACTAGGAGAGCTCAGCTCCATCCAACTCCTTCCTGCCATTAGAACAGTTTCTAAGCAGGGAGATGGTTCTCAGCAATGTGGAATAGCACCAGAGGGGTGGTGTGACCACCCCAACCTCAGCTGTGACCCACACATTCATGGTTCTTGACACAGACATGGCAGTGCACATAGTTGTTGCTGGATCCCAGGGATGAACTAATTTCCAAAGAATTAGTGCATTTTATTCAAAAGCATCTGTGGTGGCAATTTTCAGAAGATAAAATCATAAGAGAGAAATCAGAGAATGGCTGAATTTCACAGGAATGATCCAGGTAGGTACACACTGGACTTTTCATTCATGTTTTTGGATTACTAGGAAAATAAGATTAATTATTTAGGTGGCCAATAATTTTCAAGTCAGCCTTTGAATAATTTTATGTGGCCTATTTTGGCATTTATGGGGATATAAGTAGTAGCATCACAAATTATATATGCTGCTTTGATTTGTAATGCTGTTGCAGTTATATTAGACAGCCAAGCACAACATTATATCAATATTTCATAGCAAATCAATTCTGTGCACAACAGTGAAGAGGCGGTGCTTATGCTTATTGCAACATTCTCCTGTTCATCTAATACTTAGCATATGAGTTTTTCTGTAGTTCTTAGCATCATCTTGATGTTTGTATCTTTTTAGTGGTTTCTGAATTAAAGCAATGGATAGCCACAAATACTCCTACAACTTGAGTGACTTACAACTAATCCTGGGCTTCCAGGTGGTCCAGGAGGTCCTGTCAGAAAAAACCCTCCATTTGGTTCTCCTTTTTCTCCTTTTACACCAATAACTCCGTTGTCTCCTTTTTCACCCTTTAAAGAAAAAGTATTTTAAAACATTGAGCTAAGTGAGATCAAAACTCAATACACTGATCTTTTAAAGATCCATGAAATCTCTGAGCTTAATAAAGAAAAGCATCTGCTTGAAATCGTTTTAACATCACCTCCTTCTTCTGTGACATGGGGTGAAAAGAAATGCTTTCCCTATTGAGGTTGCAAGGCTCTCTCAGGACATGGGCTAGGGCAGGTGGGGATAGGTGGAGACAGAGAAAATGCCTCTGTTGCTGTTCCCTGCTATTCTGCCCAGCAAAACCTCATTCTGTGCTGTGGCTGGAGGTGAGGAGAAAGTCTGGGGAAGCATAAAAGCCTGTATTTCTGCTTTTGTCCATCATGAGGGAAAAAGCAAAGCAAGATTGACATGGACTGGAGAGCTATTTGAAAGTATGTGGCAAAGTGAAGATTTCAGGACCTATGTTGAGAGAGGAGTGTGGGCGTGTGAACTGGGGTAACAGAAGAGACACCACACAGAATTGCAGACACCCTGAACTGCATGTCTTCTGTCCTTCATCGGTGATTATCAGTTGGTTTGGGAAACAATGGGTAAGAAGCATCTCTGTGCAAAAAGAACCACAGCAACTGTACATTCCTCCTCTGATTATTCCCTTCTGTCTGTCTGATGGTTTTTTTCCCCCTCAGTTATTTTTTTGTTTGTTTGTTCTACTTTCTTTCAAGTTTCTGAGATATAAACCTTTGAACAAAAGAGGCAAAGGGCAAAGCAAGAGTGGCAGGTATCCGCAGACAGCCAGAGGAGGTGGCTGTGTATAGCTGCTCCTTCAACTTTTAGTCTTTCTAGTTTGGTTTCAGTAAGCAGGAGTCTTTTGGAAAAGGAAAAATGAATTCTCCTCAGCAAAAGCTGTAAAGCTGCAGACATTGCACTGTAAGGCCAAAGAAGCCATATCAGCTTTGCCATGTATACATGGGGCACTTCGTGTCACAGGAACCTTAGGTGTGCTCAGCCAAGCAGGAACAAAATCCAGAAACCAGGCAAGCACTTAAAGAGGCCTTCAAGCAGACTGTCAGCACACCACTTTCGGTGGCATCATTGATAACTTGATTCATTTTTTTTCAGATCTTCTACTTATAAAGAGCCTTGTTCACATAAAAACATTTAAAATAATATATTGTTCTTCAATTTTGCCACTTGACGCAGTAATGAGAATAATGGAGAGACCAAATACATCTTTGCTGTAAGAGCTTCCAGGAAAAGTAGTTTCCATCATTTAATTTTATTCAGTGTGCTTAAAAGATAAATAACATGACATGGAAGCGATTTTCACGTCTCCCTCTGCTCCCCGTCCAATGTTCTAGGAACCCTTTAGGTAATGGATGTCTCTTACCTGAGCTGGCATGGAAACAAAAGCATTCATTTAAGGCAGATATGTTAGGTAACAGTGAATTGTGACTCACTTTAATACTACTGGGAAGGTAAAAAGCCTCAGTAATAAAGTTTTTTTCAAAAGTAATCGTTAGATACTACTGACAACTGCTATCTCTATACTTGTAATAAACCTGCCTATGCAGCTGTAGTGTAAGAAATTAATATAATTTGTAATTGCTAATACTCTTATCTGTTTTGTGTTTTTCACCACGCTACATTGTTTTATGCTTAACTTATAGTACAGTAGACTTCAAAAAAAGCTTAACGGAACTCAAATACAAATGGGATATAATTACCTTTATGCTATTAATAAAGTGGCTGAAATATGATGGAGGCAGAGGTGGACCTGAAAAATGAAGAAAATACAATAATTATCTGTAATTTTCTCTTTAAAAGCATTGCTTAGGGTATTACTGGTTTAGGGGTTTAAAGGAAAACTATTTACACTAATAGCATTAACCTTTAAATCAAACTAAAATAAGACTTACACGCCCTATCTTGTCTGTCACCCCTCTACCTTAACAATTTCTGAATCTGACTGTGAATTTCAGATAAATTAGAAGCAAAGAAGGCTCAAATATGAAAAATGTTGTTTCCTGACAACATAGCAGCTGGGAAGAGGGGTAAAAGAGAAGTATGCAAGTTAATCCCTTTGATAGAAACCAAGGTAAAAGAGAAGCCTTTCATATGTTTTGCCGGTAGTGGAGTGATCCATCAGTTCTTGTGTAGTCTGTCATGCAAAGACAGTACCATAGCTGACAACAGAAAGGCACAGTGTTGCTGTGGTGCTGCTGATTGTGTAATAACTGTTCCCTGCCTTTTTTCTGCAATGAAAACCAGTACCAGATTCAATGGTTATACCACCGGTGTGTTGTCAGGCAATGATGGTCAGCCAAAGCTGTCAAGCCAGCACAAAAAGTCTAAAAAGCCTTCAAATATTACCTCTTTGGTATACACTTGGGGGGAAAAAACTATTTTACAGCTGTAACAACAGTTTAATGTATTTTCTTCAAATGTGTTCTGTTTAATTTTCAAGACCTTTGGGTCCAATCCTATGCCAGCCATAGGGCTTATATCCCAGCATGCCACCTCAGATAAAATTGAGTCAAGCAGACATTGTATACATCTGTACTTTGGGACAGAAATGCATTCCCAGCAGCTATTTAGATTTTATTCCAACACTGCCAATTACAGCTTTCTGCAGTGATCTGCTTGATCTGTGTGAGGGAAAGGGAATGGAGAGGTGGAATGGAATGGTAGGTGTCCTTCTCAGATGTTGCTTAGTACTAATCTCTACGTAGGGTATTATCTGTGGTCTTTCTAGGATGACAAGCAAGCAGACTAGGCCTGAATATGGTACATGAAGCCCATGTATGTTTAGTTTGCTAGTACAGACAGCCAGAGAGGTTTGACTGACACATCTTCTCAAAGAACAAACCTAGCCCGACCCTCTTCTGTGGACATTCACTAGAGGCCTGGTGGGCAAGTTTTGGCAGGATCTTTAGGGATCTTAACATTAACCAGAGGGAAACATACTTCACTGTGTGTCTTCTGCTGGTAGATCAGAGATTTTCATTTCAGCTTATTTTCAGATGTTGCTGAACAGACTAAGTGCTAACAGCACTTTGCGTGTGCATATTCAATGGCAAATTCATGCCCTCCCAACAATCATAAAGTCACAGATCTTTGGTGTACTTTCTTTTAGAAAATGTGAAGCTACACTGCTTTCAGATCTGGAATCTGCCCTAGAAATGGACTTAGTCCCTGAAGCAAGAGAACTCACTTATTACCAGATGTAATGCTTGCCCAGCAAGATGCTATTTTGCTCCACCTCACTGATTTTCCTTTAGCTACAAAATTCACAAAGAATCTCCTTCATACAGAAAATAAGGTCTCCTTGTGTATTTCTAAATGTGCTTTCTTACAAGGTTCCGGACTCTGTTCCTGCAGCCAGAAAAGCCAGGGTTGTGCTGGAGTACAGCACCTGTGCTCTGGATATTTACTACACCTGCCTCTATATGAAGTAGCTAAATAAAGCACAGCCTGCCATTCACCCACTTTTTGTGTTGGCTTCATATTTTTGCATGATATCAGTGAACAGATCGTGTTTGTAAGAAGAAAAAAAATAAATCCAGTGTATGGACAAATACCACAGATCAGAAAACTTTTCTTGCTGCTGAAATTCAACAGATACTGTAGTGGAAAGAGTTTCAGCCACCTGCCCCTCAGAAAAGGCTTTTAAAAAAATTCCTGTACTTCTATCATGTAACTTCTGGCTTGTGAATTTTCCCTTTCCATGATTATGTGGAAATCTGTGAGACGTAGAGAATTGGTTGGTATGAAAGAATATTTTAGCAACTGCATCAATAAGCGAGAACCAAACAGGATTATTTTTTTAGAGCATCAACAGAGCTTTAACTTGACAGAACATTGAAGCCAGTTGATCTATGTGATTTAGCTGGCAAACAAATGAATAAATATCTGTTATTTTAGGAGAAAGGTGAATTGAGTTTTCAGTCTAACCAAAATTCTTGTGGTATATTTGCCATCCTTCACTAGCTGCAGTTTTACAGCAACATCATAAACATAATCATCTCATAATCCTCTTCTTATGAAGCACCTGACATCCTCAGATATAGGCAAAAATACTTGTAAGACATTAATTTACATTCGATACAGAACCTGAAAAAGAACAGACACGTTCATGGTGGATAAGCCAGCAGAGAAGAGAAACTTTTCTTCATTTCTGTTTAGAATTTCGGATACCTGGTGGTCCTGGAGCACCTCTGTCTCCCTTTTCTCCTTTCAAGTGTGCTGAGCTGTGCAGTCCCCAGGAGTCTCTGTTTGCTTTAGCACCTGCCATAAAAGCATCACGAATTCATAGAACTTGCAAAGAGCAGAGACTATAGCAGTGACAACCCAACCACTGAAAGTGACAGCAGACTTTTCCAACACGTGGGGCACGTGGCTCCTGTCCCTATGTGCTTGTCTCACTCTCCTTGTGATTACTGAATGGCTGCCCAATTTTCCTCTTTTCAACCTCAACATGTGCAAGACAGTGTTTTTCTCACAAGTCCATCTTTTACTCCTTTCCCTTCCTTTCCCTTCCTTTCCCTTCCTTTCCCTTTCCCTTCCTTTCCCTTTCCTTTCCCTTTCCCTTCCCTTTCCCTTCCCTTTCCCTTCCCTTTCCCTTTCCCTTTCCCTTTCCCTTTCCCTTTCCCTTTCCCTTT
>JAWWEU010000081.1:57094914-57125089 GCA_035583155.1 Acropternis orthonyx | reverse complement strand
TCCCCTTCCCTTCCCTTCCCTTCCCTTCCCTTCCCGTCCCTTCCCTTCCCTTCATGGAATAGTCACGAAAAAACAAAAAACACTTAACTATGAAAAACAGAACCAAGCAAAAAGAGCTTATTTAAACCAAGGTACAAGAAAAGAATTACTCACCATGGTCATTAAGAGCTTCTTGATTTCCAGGGTAGAGAGTGTTCACCTGCAGAGAAGTAAATCTATTAATAATTATCCATACACATTAGGCAATGGATGCACATTAGCATGATAGTAAATATTATAACACTCTGGGATTATTTCAGTTTGACAAGCTCTGAGTATTAGCTGATCAAGTTTTTATGAGGATGGTGCTCTCTTTAACATGCAACATGCTTTCAGCAAAACGTGCATTTTGGAGGCATCAGCAAATCCTACTCTCAGTTGTGCCAGCGAAGCATCAGAAAACTCAGTCCCCAAGAACAATCATGGATTTACAACACTGTG
The DNA here is from genome assembly GCA_035583155.1 of Acropternis orthonyx. Taxonomy (NCBI): domain Eukaryota; kingdom Metazoa; phylum Chordata; class Aves; order Passeriformes; family Rhinocryptidae; genus Acropternis; species Acropternis orthonyx. The sequence continues at coordinate 57,124,609 of JAWWEU010000081.1, read as the reverse complement.
TTTGAAAGCAGGATTTGATTTTTGACTGTAAGGTAACAGACTGTGTTTGTAATATTTTCATCAGATCAGGGCTATGTTATCTGATGTTAACCTGTGCTCCAGAAGCATTGAGACCACAGCTGGGAGGCAGAAGCTACTCCAGTCTCTTCTCTTCTGACACCAGCTACCTGTAACAGTGGGTGTGCTACTTACCTCTGCTGCCTGCAAAATACAGTGCAAGAATTAAAATGTGGCACAGTACTTGGAAATCTTAGTACTAGCTAGTACTATCTATATGAATCTAAGCAAGTGTATGAAAAAATGAAGTTGCTGCATCTGGCTAATCCTGCAGTATTAGCCCGTAGAAGTCTTACTCACATGGATAGCTCCATTAACTTCAGAAGTTCAGTCCCCATGAGGAAAACTGGTGGGGTTCAGTCTGTAGTTCTTTATCGACATTCATTTATGTAGGCATGAACAGCAGACTTCTTATCTATAAACTCGGATAGGTTTAGGAGATTATTCACAAATGCAGGACAAATCTATCCAGCATACTCAGGTGCACAAAGAGATGTTTGTAAGTACACATTTCTATTACTTGTGCACATAAAAGTTACTACTATAATTCACCAATTGTAACTTTTCTGAATGGTGGCTTTTTATTATCTGAAATTCAGCTAAAACAGGCTTGCTTTCTTTGAATCATTCCACAGAGAATTTTAGGAAGGTTGAGGCTGGAAGTCACCTCTGGAGATTGTCTAGCCCAAGAGAAGATCAACTATATCAGATTGTTCAGGGCCTTGTCCAGTCAGGTTTGAGAGGTGAGTCTGACAAATACATATGTGACTATGGGCATATGTGATTAACACACAAGAATGTCATATGATGGGAATGAGAAGATTTAAGGAAGGAATTCAAAGAGGTAAAAAAATAGTGCTTGGAAGTGGTAGGCCAAAACTGTAGAAATGGCAAATTACCATAGAGTAATGATCATTTATCGTTATTTAACAGAAAGATCATAAGTTGAGATAGATTAAGGTGATGATGAGTATCAATGCACCGAGTATAGTGTAAGTCAAGAGCTGTTTCTCTAAAGGAAGTTAAAAAGAAATGGAATGGAAATTGGAGGAGAGGGTACAGTGTTATTTTGAGCTATACTGTTTAATAGAAAAGTAAAACAGCCATCCTGCACACTACACTATTCAGGAAAGGACTGTGGCTTTCAAAGACAGAATCCTTTCCAAGTACCCAATCCGCAGTTTACAGTATGATATTGCCCTAGGAAAAGTACTTCCAAGACTGAATTCTGTTCACCATTCATTGTAGGATGCAATTTCCATGATTCATTAAATGAAAACTGCACCAGAGTGTTCTGAAAATATGAAACCTATCCCCTTTCTTTTCATACTGTGTGTAAAACTGCAGGTCCTTTGAAGGTAATGAAGGCTTTGTCATTCCCTTTGGAAAGCGAGGGTAGAGCTTCACCTGCTGCCATTCTTAAGGTAATAAATGCTTATATGTGAATAGACTGCATTTGAGGGTCAAAGAAAGAACATGATACTTCTTTTCTGATGCATCTTTAGTGTAAAAATGAAATACATAATAAGTCTTATTTTGGACAGGCAAATTGAAAACACCTAAAGACATAACAACATCGGGACAGTATTTACATATACAACCAAAAAATACGTGTACTTGTATGCATACACATTCAGCTCCTCAAAGCAACTCTTAAAACATAGAAACACAGGCTTTGAAAGGCATTAAAAGTGTTAGAACAACCAAGTCATCAAAGCACTTTAAGCAAAAGGGTCTAGTGTTTGTACTTTTGTTATTTGTTTTATGTACAGATAAGTTTGGCTACCTAAACACTTGAAAATCCATTAGGTAAAACACATCCCTGGTGCGAAGCAGAAGGCAGGGGGAGAAAAGCTGCAAAGCTGTTGTGTTTAGCTGTGTAGCTGCTTTGGTTATGCTCTGTCATGGCCATGCTTTCTGCTAAGAGCAGATTCTCTTACTGTGTGACTTACTGGAATTTTGCAGTGAGGTCTGGGAGGGACGGGGAAAACTGTCTATAGAAAACAGGAGGGAAATTATTTTACTAAGGTATAGTACAGCAGGTAGATCTAATAGAGATAATGGGACAAAGCCTGGAAACAAAATCATCCCCTCACTGGCAGAGAGCCCAGTTTGCTGCCAGGTCTGTCACCAGGTCCCTCTTCGTGGGCATGAAGGTGGGGAGGGCAAAACCTTTTTTGTGACAGTAGTTTAGATTAGGAGATTTTTTCCTCTGCACACAAGCAAGGTCACCCTCTGTAAACTGTGTTCCCTGAGTCAAGTTTTGACGTTTCCCTCTGCAAACTGCTACTAGGACAACATGTCTGCTACAGAGGCAGCTTCCCAGTTGTACTTACTCCTTTGATATAGAGTATACGTCCTGGAGGTCCAGGGGGCCCTGGGGGTCCAGGCAAGCCAGGAGGGCCCTGAAAAGAGAAAGAAGGAAAATCAGAAAAATCAAGCCAAACCCAAAACCAGAAACCCCAAAGCACCAAAAATTGAAACTAAAGACAGTGGATCTCTCATTGAAGGAAAATTAGACATTCTACACTTATCTAGGATTCTCAAGACTGCTACCATTCATATGTTTTCAAGCGGCAATCAGATAAGTACATTGCTAATTAGCACCTACAAGGAGCCCTGCTAGACTGGAGGCGTGACTGCTCTTTACAAAAAAAAAGTATGTCAACTCTTTACTGTGTCATTTGAAAACCTGGCACAATGCCATATTCATCTTTCAGTCCACATCAATGCAGCTTTCTGTGAGGTGACATATGCCTTCTCATCAATAGTTAGAGATCCATTAGATTTTTATCTTCCCTGAGCACTCCAGGAAGGACTACTGGAACATGTAGCCTGTTTTGTTTGCTTGTTCGCTTTAACCTGTCAGCCTGATGTACTTCATCTAGTCGTATTTGTTGTCATAGTTTTTCTTTGGTTAAGGCAGATTTCCAGAAAATGAACTTTAATATTGTTTGGAGATATGAAGGAATGGAAAACCTACTTCAATGTTTTCTGCCAGTGGGTAGTCACCTTTCTTGCCATTTTCTTCCAACTAGAATTTTTCTAATTTGTCTATTTTCAACTTCCAGTAACTAAATTTCTATTTTTACCTTTTTCTAGAGGTGTAAGCAACTTTCAGTACCTGGTCTTTTTTTTCTGTGAAGATACTTAGATACTTACCAATTCTCAGTGTCCCTGTTACTCAAATAAACCAACATAATCTAACTTATATTTATTGTTCAGATAGACAAGACACTTGTGCTTTGACGTTTATGTGCCATATATTTTTTCTTTTGAACAAAGTAGAACCACAGGCTTCACACAACAGAATTCATTTTTAAAAAGTGTTCTAATGAAATACAGCTATACTGATTCTATGTTATCGCAGTAAAATGCCTTTGGTGTTTTTTCAGCATTATCTCTCATGCAGATGAAATATCATTAGCTGCTGCTGTAGTCTAGGTACCAATTTTTTTAGCACAGATTGCCCCATAACATCAGAAAAAACACACAAATTACCCCGCTGTTGTGAAACCTGATGCTTGTGCTCAGCAGTATGAGTTGTCATGTGGTCCAGTCTCAATGTTTGCCATGGGACCACTTGCCTGAAATCTTTGCATGAGAACAGACTTTCAGCACCAGAAGCTTGGTTCACCACCTGTCATTCCATAATTACAGGTTGTAGGTGAGCAGGGATATGCTATCCTCTATGCAGAGGTCATTATTTTGGACGCATGTACATGGCAATTAAAGCAGGTAGTATATATTAGCAAGTATCTCCTCGTTAGTAAAGTAGATACCACTTCACTGTGATATGCTCAAGTGCTGTTTGTACCCGTGCTGGACAGCTAAGAGCCTGTGGGAGTATCTTCACACCATGAGAGGTCATACTGGTGGCCTGGATGAGGAAATCCTTGATATATATAAATGAACTGAAATCCCAGATCATTTGCTATTTGAACCAGCTATGCAGGCAGTGAATCCCACATATGACTTATACCTGGGAGCTGATACAACTATTTATATCTGCCAGAACTATCCAGATGGACCCAGAATTTGACTTTTCAAAGACTTCTGCTAGATAGGAAAAGTAGCTGAAACACATATTTCTATATCATGTCAGGTTTTTAGTCCCATCATCATTTGAAAGGAATTAATATAAATCAGACTTCAGATTTTAACAGGGTTTTTTCCAAGTTATTGCAATACATGTCAACTCACATTAAGTGCTTCACCTCGATCACCTTTCACACCTCTGAGTCCATTCAGTCCTGGACGGCCCTGAAATAAGTAGAAATAGTTTAGTGTGTGTCTGAAGCAAGTTCATCTATCTTTATTCACTTGGAAGTGTAATACATACTGGACGTCCTGGGAAGCCAAGTTCTCCTTTGGGTCCAGTAGGCCCTATTGGTCCCTGTACAAAAAGAGAAAATGCAATTATGGCCCATATCATTGACATATATTTGATTATTTGGAATAAGAGGCATAGTTTTATATCTGCTTTAAAAATCAATCCGTGATTGCCTGCAGAGAATGCCCAGAATGTCCCCTCTGCTTGCTCTGCTGAGTGATCCCAGCAGCTCAGGACTGAACATAATAGTCAGCTCTGGTTTGCAAAAGACTGCCTGTCTGAAATGAAGTCTGAATTCTCAGTCCCTTGTAGGATGTGCAGTTCAAAATGGGTCACCACTTACCAAAGAAAAATTAAATGCATCAGTCAGTAGAAAAAAGGAAGTTAGAGATGCATGCTTTGTGCATCTCCTTTTTCCTTTTCTTCTTTTCTTTATTTTTCTAGTTATTAATCAGGCCCTGTGAGGAAATGTCTTTGGATCAGCCTGAGAATTCATACAGTGCCAGGCTTCTACATGCCTCTTGCCAGCCTGGATATGTGGATTCATGGGGCCCAGAGCTGAAACAAAACAGTTCCTTCTTTATACAGGAGTGACTGGCTCATCAGGTCTCACGAAGGAATACAGGTGACTGCAAAAAGAGAGGACAAGCAGGCTGTCTGGGAAAAGTGGGACAGGACTATGGATGGTGTGTGGTTGGGCATTTGCAAGCACACAGCTTGTAGGCAGCCAGCAAGTGATCAACGCGGAACAGCAAACCTGAGTAAACTTTCAGCTGCTGTCAGCTTCCTGAAACTCAACAAACCCACAAGGGTCTAGACAACCTCTTTACATATGTTTCAGCCTTTTTGGTTTCACTTCCTTTTTTTTCAGTCTGGTGAAATGCTGAGAGATACTCCTTCTTGCATTGTTTGTTAAATCATCTGTCTATAGATCTCACACAGATACCACTTAGAGGTGACAATAGATGCATTTAATCCTTCATGTAATATCATTTCATTGAGAAGTGATGTGTATATTCATGAAAAATTTATCTGATGATGGTGAGGTAATTGGTTTTAGCATCAAGCTAAAATTCATGGATTAATTGTTGCAGTTTTTATCCTGCCAAAATTGAGGGCTGGATTAGGCTTAAAATTCATAAACAGTTAACATGTGAACATAATGATTCATAACAACCCCATTGTAATCAGAATTTAAAGCTCACTAATGTCAGCTGAAACTCTTTGAAGGTGGTAGGACCTTTATCAATCTTCTACTTTATTTCCCATTTGAAGGTAATTTCTGCCCATATGATCAAAGCTAATGCCTGTGTTTAAATCAGGCAAGAGATTGCTGGTGGACTCTGGCAACTTCAATATTGTGGCCCCAAGCTTTTAAAATGATTCAGCCCACCTTTCCATGGTACCACATCCAGTAATGAGGTTTGGGGGAAAAAAAAAGAAATCCAAAATGTTATGAGGCATTTTTCTATTTCACTCTCTGGTATTTGAGCCTTTAAAGAACATGCAAATCTGAACTTCAATCAGCAGTGAAGATTATTAGAAACAGATTTCTTTTTTATTTTAAATAAGGAGAAGTGTCTGATCTCCTGCTTTAACTGGAACTTCAAATAAACACTAACAATTTGAGACTTGCCTGTTCTGGGGTCACCTTTACTCTTTTCTCTGTCAAAGTGCCAGCCCACTGCTGACAGATGTTAGTGACTGCCTGAGACAGAGGCCAGCTGTCACAGCTAGAAGTGAAAGAAGAAAGTGAGGAAGTCACAGGAGACTACTTAGGAGGAAAGGAAATTTCATTTACAATAGATTTGGGCAGACTGATACCGAGGTTCTTACTACGGGCTCTTCTTCAATAATGTGCAGCCATCTGCTTCACTGACGGGAAACTGCATAATCCAGCAGGTGAAAGATTCTCATTTCTCCTGTGGCAGAAGGTTGGGTTCAGTCTGTCTCCTCTGCCTTTGTTAATGGTGCTGACCTCCTTACTATCCCCACTTCTCATCTGCCAAACTGCTACTTCTCTGTAGCTCTCTGTGCTCCAAGCTCCTGTGATCCTCTCTCCTGTCCAGCTGAAGTCTCAAAAAGGAGGGGAGCAATGAGTAGGGATTTGTTTTTAAATTCTGGAATCTTGTGTATGAGTTCATTTTGATCTAACAGCAGAGAAGAATGATGAGTCTCCTGCTGCCTCAAAGCTGTTGGGTGTTACAAAGAGTCTTACTTTGTGCAAAGTGGAACAGAACCACTGTGTTAGAACCTTTATGCCTCAGAGTCTCCAGCCCAGCACTCTGAAATCTGTATATTTTTTCTGCACAGGACTCACATTAAGTACAAAGGGATTTTTTCCATGGGACAACACCACAATGTATCACCCTATTAGCAGCAATGATTAAACCAGAATTCTGCACTGAGGAGAGGAACTGGCTGAGCAAAGCCTTGAGACAGGTTCTGTGTGCCAAACCTTCCTGCAGTGTAATCATTCACACCAGTGCTGGCAAGAACTTCCTCTGAACAGCCTTGTCTGCAGACTGAACTGTATGAAGCATCTTGTGGCAGAACAAAAGGAGTCTGGGGTTGACACAAAAAGGACCTGTCCACAGGATGCACAGCAGTAGGAAGAGAGGCAACAAACACTAGCCAGAACATGAGGAATTCCAAATAAATATAAGGAAAAATATTGGTTTTGCCCTGAAGGTTGTGAAATACTGGAATGTGCTGCCCGGAGAGATTGTGGAATTTCTATCCTAAGAGTTGTTGAAAACTTCACTTGGCAGGTCCCCAAGTTAAACAGACCTGCTTCAGGCAGTGATGTGGACTAGATGATCTCTGAAGTTCACTGCCACTCAAAATTATCTGTGTCAAGGTGAAAGGATAGACTCATCCTGCAGTCATACAAGGAAGAGGAAAGGAACTCCCTTTCTGGTAAGCCAGGAGGGCCCCCTCAGGGTATTCCGATACACAGCAATTAAGAAGGCACTCAGCACACCCAACCAGCCCCTATTAAAGACTACAGAAAGTGATGTCAAACTCTCCTACATGCCTTGGTGTGCAGAAATGCCAGCACCTACTAACATTCACTTAGGCACAACAGCGACCAGGCTACATCAAAGGCAGAAACAAAGAAATGCTGCATATTCTTGAGCTGTGGAATACTAGATGAGAAGAAATTGGTGCCCCAAGTCTGGGCAACTGTTCTTATTTTATAACTAATTTCTGGTGCTTTCATACAACATTCCCTGTCCAGTCAAAAGCATCAAACCAAAATAGCTGAAAGAAGACCTCCTAAGCCTGATTTCAGTACACGGTCTGACTCTACTGCCTGATATGCAGCTTTCTCAGAATCCAAGGCAGATGCAAATTACTGGCATCAACAGAAACTGAGCTGATTGAGTTTAGCTGTTTTAATGTATGTCATGGAAACAGAGTAATTTAGATGGGAAAAGGACCTTTAGAGATCCCCTAGCACAACCTCTTGCTCAAAGTAAGACAAACTTGTGAGTTAGGTCATGCCACTCAGTACCTTGTTCCACAATCCACCATCTCTCTGGGCACCTATTTCTGTGTCTAAGCACTTTTACTGTGATTTTTTTTCTTTATATCTAATGGAAATTTCCCTTGCTGGGATTTGTGATCTCTGTTACTTCCCTTTTTCCTGTGCACCTCTGAGAAGGACCTGACTTTGTTCTATGATTCCCTTTCAGGCCACAGCAGGGAGCGATTAGAGCTCCTCTCAGTCTTTTGTCTTCAGGGCTAAACAAACCCAGTTCACACACAGTCATAAGTTATGTAAGTTTCTAACTCTGATGATATTTTACTGTCTGTTTTGATAGTAACAGACACATTTGTGCTACCAGAATTTAAACTCTGCATCAAGTCAGTAGTTTAGAGCACCACATATTTAACAACCACGTTCTCTTTGGAAGGACACTCATCACCCTGAAGCAGGAATATTGCCTATCATCCCTACTCAGAAGGAATGAAAAGCTAAACCAAACTACCTTTACATCTATTAATAGCTGTAAAACCAAAGCAAAATTAAAAATAAAAAGCACAGCTCATCTTTGGACTTGTCTTACCATTGGTCCTGCCGGCCCCATCACTCCTGCTTCACCCTGTTGAGGACAGACACACAGAGGGCAATGACAAGGAGAATTCCTGCAATGTCTAGCAGAGGTGGCTGGTAACAAGGCCACCTAACATTCTGGAGGAACACATGACAGTGTTAGCTCACCTTCTCTCCTTTTCTTCCTATTAATTCTGTTAAAGATCCATCAGCAGCAATGATAGCTCCTGGTTCTCCCTTTTCACCCTGCAATTATCAAAGTAATTACTGTTTACAAAACAGTTCTCAGTGAATCAGAAGAAGTCAAAGCAGCATCACTGCTGTCTGAAGCATGACAGATTAGTCATGCTGTGAAAGGAAACATAAAGTGATACCAGTGTGAGTAGGGTGAAGCTTGATTCTGTCAGAAAAAAGGGATGATTTTTCTCAAAACATAATAAAGTACACTAAAAATATCTCCCTGAGATGACTATGTGCTTATTTTTCAAAAAGGACTTTAAATTGCTGTCCATAGAGTAACCATGTGAAACATGCTGTGCTCATGAAAGATCTCTGCCAAGGGCAGACAGGTTGTTGGTGTCTTCTTGTGTACCATCAGCTTAGATAATGGTCAGCAAATCTTGCTGGAAATGTAGACTCTTGATAGAACTGTAAATATCCTGATTTTACCACCAGGAAAGCATGAATCATTCTCTCTCTATGCCTGGCATGGTGCAGTCTCATTAACTTTAATGAAGTCCAATTCCCAACATTGAAATCGTGACTCTCTGCATTCCACTTCCCCAATCATGAATTTTCACTTCTCAGTGACAGCAAGTGGTTCCCTCTCTGGATCTTTCCTCTGTAACTTTCCTCTTCCTAGCTCGGACATCTTTCCCAAGATCTCATGGAAGAAATCAACTAACACATTGACTAAAATGACAGTCCAGGTTATAGCCCTTTCACTGAGCTGTTAAATGCTGTAACTTTGTTCCTCTCAGAAGTTCTTAAATCTTTGGAGTCTTTGAAGTATCTCTGAAGATACTTTGGATACTTTGGAGTCTCCATAAGGCTTGGTTGGCTTCACTGACTTTGTCTCCCATGAGATTTTATGGACTTGAGGTTGAATTTCATGATCCTTAAAGTAAAATCTCCTAGGTGTCTGTACAGCTTCGTTGTATTTCCCACCTTCATCACTCTTGAACGTAACCTGGTGCTCATGCCTCAGAAACAGCCTCAGATACAACCCTATGTCTTTGGTGGGTACGAAATACAACGGCTTTAGAGTTTTGAATTCTTACCCGTGTGGACTGCAGAAGCCAAAAAAAGCACCAACTAAAAAACAGAAGTAGAAATCCCCAAGACCCAAACCAAAATGCACCCAACTGGTTTTAAGGTTGAGCTTGATCATTTTATGCACTCTATAAAAAATAGGAAAACTTATTACAAAAGTAGGCTGGTATTTGTGGCCTGAGATGTTTCCTTCTGAGTAATGAAGATGCTTTTCATCTACAATCCCATTTCAAACCACAATTAACCATTTCCAAGTCTTCCTATTACTTATGAGAAAGTGAGGTCAGCTACTTAGAAAGAATAAGCAGAAAGCGGTTTTGTTTTTCTTTTTGTTACCCCCAAGACGTTACATGTTCCTCTCCCCTGCTTCCTGCAGGTGGATGAGAAGGGGAGAAAGAAAACTAGAACAGCTGCAATATTTACCAAATAGCAGCCTTTAGTAACCTCTCAGGAGTGCTATAAAATACACACTTTCTGTGAAGAAAACAGGGAAGGGATCCTAAGAAGACAGCACCCGAAGTCTTATACTTTCTTTGGGAATTGAAAACTGCAGTCTTCATTCTGCAGGCAAAGCCCTCTTTAGCAAAGGAGGAGGAAAAGATCAATCTTTTTTAATTTGGCCTTTTGGATGGGATCCCAGGGTGTCAGCACAGCAATCAGCTGGCAAGAAGAGGTCGCTTCATGTTTAATGTTTATGCAGGCTTAACTGATAAGTGCATACTGCACTCCAGAATTTCAGCACCAGAGCAGGAATATCAGCTTTTGGTGGGATTATATCAAGGGATGTTGTTTAGCACTTTCAGTTTCTGCCTAGTATATTTTTCACATGAACTTATTAAAGTCACAATCCTTAGTAAAATTAGAATCATCAAACTTATAATGCAACTAAGTATTTGTCATCTAACACATTTCCCAGCATGTACTTTTCCCTGTGCATGTTCTTATACCTGTTGTCCTTTGGGTCCTTGTGATCCAGGCAAACCAATGTCACCCTTTGGTCCCTGAGGGCCCTAGGTAAAAACAAGCACAAAAATCCATAGTGGTATCTCAGAAGAATATGGAGCTAGGCCATTTACTAAATGCAATTTTCAGTAACTGGCAAACCTGACCTTAAATCACTCTGATTGCAATCTAAGAATTCCCACAGGATTAAATTGCTCTCTGAATCATATTATTTATTCCCTAATCCAAATATCACATAGGAAGAATCTGTTAATAAGAACAAAATGAAAAATCCCTGCTGTTTATCACAGTGTAGATGATACTGATACATTCAGAAAGGGAAATATCCAACATTAATAACAGTGGAAATTCAATGTAAAATTCTCTATTTCCTCCCTACTCTATTCTCTCCCTCCATGATCATTCAGCCAGACTGATTTTCAACAGAATTTCTGAACCTATATTTTTAACAGTATGTAGAAAAGTATTTTTGTCTGAAAAAGGGGTGATCTATTTGAAAATGAGATAATTTCTTTATCTGTTCTGTGGTGAAAGCATTCCAGTCAGATGAAATTGTGCTTTACAACCAGTCATTATAAGTGCATTCAGAAGCTTTTTTTTTTCGCACAAAGAACTAAACTCAAGTCTACATGATTTCTGCATTAGTGAAGAGATAAAGAAAAGACATGAGGTAAGAACAAGAATGGTATTTTCATGTCAGTAGAAATTCTGTAAATGACAGAGACCAAGAATACATTATACCATTTTCTAAATGCTATCAGCTCTTTTTCAAATGAGAATTATTTTTAAGGAGTTTTCCCCCATTTTCTTTGGTTTCCTATGCAGACCACAATACCCAGCACTTAGTAAACAACCTTCCATACAATTTTGGGCAATTTGCCAGAATTTTGTTAACATCTTTTGTCAGCTTCCCCAGTTTTCTCCTTAGTTATTCTCAGGCAGTAGACAAAGGACCCTGAGACCATATGCATGCTCTGAATTGTAAACCAATCATAACAAGGGAAGATCATTCCGTCACGTTACATAGAATATGAATACAACAGCATGAACAATACTGTCTGAAGTTATAAGCCAGATAATCACGGAATCATAGAATATGCTGAGTTGGAAGGGACCCACAAGGATCATTTAAAGTCCAGCTCCTGGCCCTGCAAAGGACCATTCTCAAGAGTCACATCATGTGCCTGAGAACATTGTCCAAACACTTGAACTCCTTGAGCTCTGTCAGGCTTGGTGCTGTGCTCACTGCCCTGGGGAGCCTGTTCAGTGCCCAACCACCCTCTGAGGGAAGAACCTCTGTGTAATATCCAACCTAAACCTCCCCTGACACAACTTCAAGCCATTCCCTCGGGTCCTGTCCTAAAAGATAAAATAAAAAGAGTATGTCTAGTAGGGCTTTACTGTATTCTGTAGTGGTAACAAAAAACCCCACCCCTAAATAATAACACAGTTAGATATACGTGCAAAGATAACTCTTAGAAGTCCATTTGTTTCATTTGTTTCTCCTGTATGGCATAGGTCTTTCATTAATTAGTAATTTTTCTTCAATTACATCTCTATTTAAACTCCAGAATTGACAATGAGATAAGCATATCAGAATATACTTCATTTTTAACAGAGTACATTTCTACCATAGCTGGCAATTCCATAAAGACCTGCAGTCTCCCATGTGAAAATTTATTAGACCTTTTGCAAATTGTGCACAATGCAAATTTTTGAAAATACTAAACCAAACTGAAAAAACCCCTTAAACCCAAGGAAATTAATACTTACAGGAAATCCTGGTAGACCTGGTTTGCCATCTGGTCCCTGCAAAATCAAAAACCCCACACCTTTACAAACATGTATTACAAACTTGAAAAACAGAACATGTATTTTTCCTATATTGTGTGATTTGTGAATATCAACCCATCTGCAATGGAACTTCTTTCAGCTGATGGTAAACTTGTGAATGCTCTGCTATGCCTTCTGCTCCTAACTTAGCATTTACTTTGAGAAACTGAAGAGACAAGCGATCCAGAGAAGGCTGGAAAAAAAGGTGATAGTTTCCAGGCATGAAAGGCATGCAACCATAATTCATCCTCCTTTGAATCTTTTCCAGATACCAGCAGAGACACCACAGCAGCCTGCCCACCTTTGCCATTTTTCTCCTGGATGTCTGTGGATAGGAAATATAATGTGTAATAGGCTGTGAATAGAAACATGGAGTGGGATTCGTACTGGACATATTTAAGATGGCCCTGCTGTGACAACTGCAGAGAAACGCTTCAGTTCTCTTTCAGATCCAGATCTAGAACAGCAGGACGTCTATTACCCCACTCACCATGAGACTGCAACCCTTTCCTGACGAAGGTGAGCTCAGAGGCTGAGGTTTCAACCTTTCCCATTGCAACTCCAAACTACAGGACCTGCTTCTTTTTGGTGGGAATGTGACTCTAATAGCTATTACAAACCAATGCATTTCTGCTGGGGTCATGAGCCCACTCATCTATGTTATTTTGAGACTCTGTCATCCAAGGTTTGAATGGCAACTACCTGCAGCAACAGAGCTCCCACAAGAGTGCCCATACTATCTTGGCATCTTATTATGCCCAGGGATTAGGAGAAACAGTTAGGAAACACATCAAAGCACACTCTTCCATGAAAACTGTTTTGCCATAAGCACAGCTGGATGCAGCCACAATAACATGAAATTGTCCTATAGTGTAACAAGTGGGAAAGAGCCATGCTAGACTAGCAGATAAAGGTTACAAGCTGTTGTTGGAACCAATGCCCTTCTTTCCAGTTCAATGACAGACTTAGTAAATATTTGTTTTGGGACAGATATATTAATAAGATACATGTTTTTTTTTCAAACTTTGGCTATGTAGAGGAAAATTCTTCTATTGGCTATGCACATTCTGGCTTTCCTGGTTTCACAAGGGATTGAATGGGAGGGAGACAGCTGTGCTCACAAACAAGAAAAAACTGAAATAAAATACTCAAACAACAGTCCACAAATGAAACTAGCTGTGAAGTAAGTTGCTCAATTTGTGGGGGTTAAGATTTTGCAAAGTGCAACATGTTGTACGCTTTTGGGCAAGTTTGAATAGGCTCCACAGCTTGGAAAAGGAAAAGCTTTGGATGCAGTCCTAGGAACCTGAAATTGCTACCAAAAAGCATTCAGAATTTCAAATATTAGACTGAAATACTTGAACCTGAATTTCACATCTGTTGTTGCCTCACGAAATTCCCAGTTTTTCTTCCGCAGCTATAATTGCTGTGAGACCCAACTCACACACAGGAGCCTAGCATTTCTAGTTGAATTCTTAAGCAGAACTGAGCAAAATACTTTTTATCCCAACATTCTGTGACTTGAAAAACAAGCAGGGAAAAAAAAATGGAAGAACGCTATGTAAATCTTTGGCACTATTTTTGCAAGAGTTCTACATTTCTGCAATACTGTGCATACAGTTAAGAATCAGAGATAAGCCAATTTCTTTATTTCATACAAATGTGTAAAACTAATTTTTTCACGTAGAACTCTGTTCTGCCCAAAAGTACTTCCACAGAGTCCAGTGCTGAAGTTAGGAGGAACACAGTCTTAAAGCATAGGAAACTCATCTCTAGTTGACACTTAAAAGGAGACATTGAAGATGAAGCAAATCTGAAGATTTAATAAAGCAGCATATACTCACTGGAGGCCCAAGAAGTCCTTTAATTTCAGTAAAATTAAATATTCCATTTGTATTATTGAGTAGTAACTAAAAAAAAACAGGTTAAGAAACAGGTTATTTCAAATTGATTATCTAAGGCACACACACATTTTTAGAAATGTACAGAAAACTATCTCTTCATAAGTATGGACCCCCTCTACCCCTCCCCCCCAAAAAATAAGGCCACAGAAAAGGCTCTCTACTTCTAATTTGGAATAACAAAACCTAGAATTAATTTTATATTTCTTCCCTAAGGATCTCAGAATGCTTTCAGAAATTTAATTAATTGACTCCCATTTTTAATTTGAAAGCTGGCACCAAATGTCGCAGCCTGAAGTCATTTGTCTTTGGCAAGATAAAGACTGAAACGGAGGTTTTATGTTCCAGTATGTCACCGGCATTCTAAGAATGAATCAGCCTGACCACATTCATCCTGTTGTAGAGCTGAAGTTATAATTATATTTTGGCATGTCTGCATCACAACGTGCAGTGCCATACAGTGATTCCTTAGTCAGCTCTGATCATGCTGCTGTGTTTGAAACCAGCTTGGGTCTCCCCAGCAATATAGTCACTTGGCTGTGGAGCAGCACCTACACCAGTCAGCTCCCATTCTCAAGATCCCTGAACAGAGCAGTGTAATGGCAATGCTGCTATGCTGCTTCCTGTCTTGGAATTAGTGAGCTCAGCATTAGACGAGGCACTCCTGCATAATTCCACCACAGAAGGTGGACAGGGACCTTGGAGCTTTGGTCCAACACTCTTCAATGCAGGTCTGAATGGATCAGGTCACTCAAGGTTAAATCTGGTTAAATCTTGAACACCTCTAAGGATGGAGATGCCACAGTTGTTCTAGGGAATTGGTTCCAGTATTTGATCACTGCCAGGGTAAAAAAGTTTTTGCTTATATTTAATTGGAATTTCCCTTGTTCCAGTTTGGGTCTGTTACTTTTTATAATATCCCACCTCCAAGAAGAGGCTGCATCCGTCTCCTCTGTATCCTCTGATTAGGTAGTTGTAGACAGCAACAAGGCCGCTCCTTAGCCTGCTTTTTGCCAGGCTGGGCAGACCCCACTCTCTCTGTGCTCTGGTTCCCTGATACTGGCAGCCCTGCACGGGGCTTGCTCCATTAGGTTAGTATCTTTCTTGTCCTGGGGGTCTCACCGCTGGACACAGTACTCCACAAGCAGTCTTATGAACGCCAATCACAACTCACTGAGTCCATCAGTTAGACAGTTTTCCACCTGTTTTACTATCCTCTTATCCACTTCAAACATCATCAGTTTGGTGACAGCAAGACTATGGGAGACTGCATCAGCAGCCCAGATAAAGTCAGGGTCTACAAATTCCAGTGCCCATCCCTTGTCCACAGAGAAGCAACGATTTTAATCAGGAAGGAACTGCCATTAGTAAATCCCTGTTGGCTGCTCCCTATCAGAATCTTGTCCTGATGTTATGATCAGGCTTTCATTTTGGTTTCAACAGATGTTCCCAATATTCTATCATGTAGTCTTACAGTACAGTTGAAAACAGACAATATGTAAGGGCTTGCACCACATAAATGTTTTAGGCAAAAGGTAGCCTTACTCTGCCTTTGTCATTTGTTTAATTTCTTTCACTCCAACAGTCCCATTTGATAATTTAGCCTTGCTTTGGATTCAAAAGTACATGTTGAATCTCCTTGGAAGACTGAGATAGTCCATTTGCGTCACACGCAAGCCATGCCATCCATTTCAATATAAGGCTCTATGCGAAGCACTATATTGCCATTCAATGTGATGAAAATCTGCATTTCACAAGGCCGGAGCAGGGCATGCCTTCAGGTGCCAGGGATTTACTTACCACCTGAATAAACATGTTGTCACTGAGGTATTGTGAAATCTGAATGCCTCTTTTTCTGCCTGTTACCATGTGCAGACCGATGTTATCGGATCATCATCTTTTCCAACATTTGTTTTGAATACAGTAGACAGGAGCTGAGTGTGAAGCTATCCTGCTTTGAATAGGAGGTTTGACTATATGGCTTCCAGAGATCACTTGCAATATTCTTGTGAATCTCCGAATACTATTTTTCTGATCTGGTATGTGAAGTAGGACACAAAAGAGGACAGACCTGCTTGGCCACATCACACATCTTATCCTATCCTATCCTATCCTATCCTATCCTATCCTATCCTATCCTATCCTATCCTATGTTATCTTAGCATGGTAGTGTATGGTCAACTTTCTGTGTTTTGAGGTCATGTTGGCATGATTCATGCAGCTAAAACTTGTTACTTTTACTGGGTGCTGCAACCCACTCTCTGTCCTCATGTTCTACAAAAACCATTGGGAAATTGTGAAATAAAAAGTTGAAATCCTGCAGGCAGCACTCCATCTTCCAGCCTGCCTGAGCTCGGCTGCATTGCTTCAGGGGTAGTGTGGTGCCATTGGTCCCACTCTATACCCGGTTCTATATTGCCCAGAAAGGGAACAGGACATGGGCTGCTACTTTAATGACAGTAATAAGACTCCTGCTGCTGCAATTGTTCTGCTTTATCTACAGCTGGTGGCAGAAATCCAGGAGCCCTGGGTTTACACTGTCTTTTCATTGTGGAATTACTCAGTATTCATTGTTTTTGGGCTCAATCCACACTATATTGAAGTCAGTGGAAAGAATCCCAAAGGCTTTGCTGAGTTTGGGATCAGGCACATTGTATATTTTATAAATAGAGTTGACCTGCAAATGAAAATTGTGGTTGGAAGTCAGAAAATTGTACATAATGCTGAAGAAGATTTGAAAACAGAGGGTCCAAGAGTGATGATTAGAGAAAAAGATTGCACTCTTCAGCACTTCATCCAGGTATATAGCTATTTATCTTCAGATATGGGTGTGAAAACAGCATTAATAGCAACAGTCCAGCAATATAACTTTAACACATCAAATTAGTTCAGAAAGTGGAGACTACAAAGTAAGGGCAACATTGTTTTGAATATTTTCTTCACTGTTACATTTTAGGACGATTGTCTCTGTTGGATTCTAAGTAAACCTTTGGCTTTGTATCCAAACGGCATGAATACATCCTTATTAGAATTATAAAAAGAATACAGGGAACAAAACCTTTTGACATTTACTTTACACCCTCAGTGTTAGCCTTTCTTCAGGACTTTTGTTTCTATGGGTGAATAATGGCAGGCAAAGATAACTGTTTAAAAGTTTGAAATTTTAATCCAATAACATTTCTCTATTCAAAATTACTTCTGTACCATACACAACTAAATTTGTGTGATAAAATCATAGCAACTAATAAGGTTTTCTGGTTATCCACTCATGAAAATGCACTGAGTATCAAAGACTATGCTCCAAAATATGAAATAACCAATATAGGATGAGAAATACTGATTTTATTGCTTTACAATATCAAACAGCAGCAAACAAAGGGACTTTTTTTTTTTTTTTTTTTTTTTTTAAACAGGACAGGTCAGAGCAGGCTTCCTGACCCACCACAGGAGGCAGCACAGGAGGCAGCAAGGACGGGAAGCCTCTGAGACCCACTGTGCTGGTGGGTACTGCAGAAGCCTGGAAATGGATAGGCTCCACTGCAGACCTCAGTTTTATCTTACCATGTATTTTTATGGTGTTAGAAGTGGTTCCTGAAGGAACCAAATCCCCTCAGTTCACACAGGGACCAGGTTAAATGAGGGGGAAAACAAGGTCCAGTTTTCAGTGGAGTTCAATCAATGTGCTATTGGCCAGATGTTGGTGAGGCCCGGCCCTGAGCCACAGCTGTCCACAACAAGTCTTCATATTTCAAAAACCCTGAATTTGCACTGACTCTTTATTTTGGTCAAGAAGCACAAAATCTGTTAGCTGTAGCCACAGAGCCCTTCCTAAGAAAACATCCTTCCAAATCTGATGGATCAGTCCGCTGGACTTCTGCAGCTCAAGAAGTATTTGTCCATTGCTAAACAATGGTTAAATGAATGAACTGCATGACCCTGACCTGGGCAGTGATCTCTCCAACTGCCCCATGGTTCACTTAGATCACTGAACTGATCTCTGCTGCTCTACCCACGTCAAGCCAATATCCACATTACAGCAGCTGGCACTGGTATTTATTTTAGTGCTGCAATTCCAACTCCCATTGATAAGTCTACTTGCAATAGTTCTTTCTGTATCTGAAGCAAACTACAGAAGGTGAGAGATTGAGTTAACAAAATGCACTTGGCTAATTTAACCTTCTATCTCAGCAACTGTATAGTAAGTGAATGTCCTGTTCTTACACAAACACTGATGAGGTAGGAAGAATTCAATGGGACATATACTTCCACACTTGTTTAATTAACTGTGCCAAAATCCAGTACACCAAGTCCTCGGAGAAATCATCTGATTAACAATACAAGGGATTTAAAGCATGTGAGGGTCTTGCTGTACCTCCCCAGAACAACCGTTTGCTACAAATATATATGAAGCCACTTATATCATGCTTCCTATTTTTAAAAAGAGCTTACTTCTAAAACTCCAAAGTATTTAGAGAAGGAAATGGGCTTGTGTATGGATCTGTAATACATCTAATGCAATACAGCTTCTACCAGGCTCTATATATTTCTGTAATGCATGGTAAAGGTAGTTCTTCTAGGAGTTCTGGAGAATTCACAGTATGCACACCGTGTTTCTTCAGATACAGCTACACATTAGACAGACATGGAGACTGCGACTATCCCGTGTTATGGAGCCATGCAGCCTTCAGCAAACTCCTGCCATTAGTTTGCTGTATCAGCTTCAATAACCTTTTTACATTTCTTATACATTCTGTCCTCCCTCTGAGGATCTCACAGTGCTTTTTCAAGTATTAATAAGCTAAGGAGCAACTCACTGAGGTTTATTATTACTGCAGACAGAGCTGTTTAATTACTGATAAGAATTAAGGCCTCACAGTGGCACCATGGCAGGGCTGTGAGAAAGAATACGAATTTTACATCAGCATTTCTACCACAGTTATTGAGGAATTTCCCAGAAACTCCACCAGAAATGTGATGGAGAGTTGGTGACAGTCCTGTTTTGAGCAGGACTTCAGACTAGATGATCTTCACACAGCTAACATTTCTGTGAATCTATACTTGTGCTCATCCACAACTCAGGACCTAAGATCCTAAGATTCTGCATGGAATCCCAGTAAATTTAGTAAAGAAAGCAGTTTTGTTGGGACTGGTGATGTGGCCTGTAGGATGCTATATTTGCTATCAGTAGCAGAAACCTGAGTGACAGCCTAGTTATTTAAGTCAAAAAAAGGTTATGTATAGTTCAGATTTATGATAACATCAGTGCCAAGCTCTCCCTAACACAGATATCTCATCAGGGCATTTTCCCTTCTTGCAATTACAAATAATTCCCTACTGCCCTTATATGCATTCCTATGGACAAGTCTGGCTGTTTTAGGCACCTTCACCTCTCAGAGGTGAAGTTTCCTGCTGTCACTCACAGTTTCTCCAGATCTTAATGCCATATCAAGCCAACTACAAGGATTTTTGTTGTCAGCTTGAAATGGGATTCGTCCTAACCTCTAGCCTTCATTACTGCTAATAGTACTGTTTTTGCAAAGGCTGATGTACACAAAGCAAATCTGACTGAAAATGTATGTGCATCTAAATGATACTGGAGTATTTTTATAAGCTGCTAGTATTTTACCCTTCAGTCCTTTTGGCTATGACTTCCATGAGAGTCAGTGCTCTGGTTTGTACAGTGGACAACTGTCAGGAAACACTTCTCTCTCCTACATACTGTTGTGTCTTGAGTTCTTTGCTTTGGTAAACATTCCCGGTTTTGTATTTCTCTGTTGACTTCTATTTGATGTTCACAAGTCCTGCAGAATCACTTGAAGGGTTTATGAGGGGTGCTCAACATGACCTCATAATTCTTGTGTGTAAGCTCTACACCCACTTTCTTCTTATTTAATCTTTTTCAAAACAAATCCATTTGATACAGAGGCGTATTGAGATCCTCTTGTTTTGAGGAGTAGACTTCTGACTTGAATATCAACAGCAGAATTTCCAGTTTGTTTACACCTTGTGCCCTCCTCTGTAAGACGATTTACAGACTTCAATGCTTGACAAACACACTTACCTCAGGTATTCCTATGACTGGTCCTGGTGGTCCTGGTGGTCCAGGAGGTCCCACAATACTGTTCCCGTCCTGTCCTGGTTCACCCTATTTCAAAAGCATTACATATGGAAAACCCATATACCCAGTACTACCTTTCACACGGGTATTTTGGAAAGGATGAAGCCCACACAACCTCACCTGAGGTCCTGGGTCACCCTTCTCCCCTTTTGGACCCTGCATGTGATTTAAAAAAAAAAAAAAAAAAAGCATAAGTGATTTAAAAAGGAAAATTCTACAATGTAATTTCTCTGGCTTCACAAAGAGCACAATAGTACATTGCAGGTACAGAATGATGAGTCCCCAGCTCATAAAACCACACACGGAGCCAGCTGGTTTCAACTCAGACCATCTGAGGATTTGATGTTTAAAAGTATTTCCCAGAACTTTTGACAGAGTTCACAGACAACCAGAAGCAAATGGGCACAAAACATTTCATTAGCTGGGAATTAATTCAATGAACCTTTCTTTCACTGCTCCAGAGTCAGCCATGCCTGGCTCTGCTGTCCTTTTCCAGCATTAACCACATCAGTTGTGTCCAGGATTTCCCAGTGGAGCAGGCAGAGGAACACAGGGCAGCTGAACTGCCATCCTTCAGGCAGGTTATTTCTAAGCTGATCAGCCCCTCAATACAACTCTCTGTGGTGGGGATGTGGGCAGTTTGTCCAACACAACAAGGAAGGTGTCAGGGGACCTGTGGGACTCACCAGGCAAAGAGCTCTGTAATCCTCAAGGATTTTAGGCATGAGAAATACATTTAAATCACCTACGAGCCTGTGGGCTTTCCCCTAATTAAACACAGAGCTGATTTCGGAATAATTAAAAGCAGAAGGAGCATTGAGGAATCGGAACCAGCCTCTGGAGCTGCCTGTATCACTTCTGACTGGCGAGGGAGGTGACAGCAAGGGACACTCTGCTCCTGTGTTTGGTGTCTGAGGGAACTGCTGCTCCAGGTAAAGCAGGACAAAGCCAGCCCCAGCTCTCCACACGCTGCCAGCAAGTACTGTTACACCTCCTGCTGATCCTTCAGATGTAGGATTGGGAGCCAGTGTGTGTTTTAGGTATCCCAGTTCATGATAGCCCTACTCACCACATCTCCAGGATGCCCAGCAATGCCAGGAAGGCCTGGTTTTCCATCTGTGCCCGGCATTCCCTGCCACAACAAACATGCTGTTATTCCCTCTGAACTGTATCCACTTTCATACAAACAGGATGCTGACACTCTGGGCAGGGACACGATATGGTTCTGCATGGACTAGTGAGCAGGCTGGGGGGAGGCTCCATGGAGTCAGCATTATCTCATTAGTCATCTGCTCTCTCCACTCCTCCTTCTCTTTCACCCTCTCCAGAGCACGTTTTTTCCCCCTAGTGCAGCCTCAGTCGTTCTTCACTGCTCCCACCTCTGCTTGGCAAAAGAGTGAATTTTGTTGCTTTCCCCCAAAATATATTTGGTGAGTTATTTACATCCTTCAGTTAAATGACTCTCAGGCTGGAGGAAGAGAAGGGGGAGGCACTGGATGTGGGGCAAAAAGGTTTGATAGCCCCAGCTGTAGTTAAATATAGGACTGTACATGACTATTAGGAATCTGACAGTCACTGTATTCTATGGATAAAAGAGAAGCAGTAACAATAATGCAATTTGCCCAGAGAAAAATGGATAAAAGAGGGCTCTGAATTCTTAGAGACAGATAAACAGTGAGTGACACTTGCATTTTACTCTGTGTCCTATGAAAGACCAAAGGAAATGGCACAGCAGCCTAATGATTGATCCAAGTGACCAGTTAGCCCTGTTTTGTTTCAGTTGTGGGGCTAGGTTTTCTTGTTTGTTAGCTTGTTTGGTTGGTGGGCTTTTTTGGGTGTTTGTTTTGTTTCAAATGGGGTATTTTTCATTTGGCCTAAAGGATATTTTGGTTCTAACTTTTTGTTCTGCTTCAAGAAAATATTTTTAGTTTTTACAGTAGATAGCAGCAAAAGAGATTTACTATGTCTACTTCATTAAGAAAGGATATTCTCATGGCTGTTTCTGTGATCAGCAAAGTGTGCAGCTGAAGAATAAAGTATAATTTCTGAAGCACTCTATTTTTCATTTTATAGACAGGTGCAGGATAAAAGGTGTCTCTGAATGCTAATGGAATTTAGGCATCAAAGCAACTACTGGGATTTAGGTATCTGCATGACTAGTAAAAATGGCACTTGGGACTTCAGTCTCTCAGTGCTTGTGGGGAATTTTGAGTATCTATCTGCAGCAAAGGTAATTGGGCAGAGGAAATAACCTTGGACGAACAGCATTTCTGCAACAGAATGCTGTCATTTCAGGCATCAACGTACTTGCAGGACAGCTTCTTAGTATTACAAACATTGAATAATTTCTCCCATTGATTTGCCTAATGAAATTCAAATTGGAAGAAAAGATTCAGGATAGGTAAGATGCTTTATTGCAAATAATGTATCTAGAGACATCCTGATTTCTAACTCCCTCCATATTTTAAGAATGTAGCTCATTGCTCAGATATAAGTGGACTAAGATCTTTTCTAATCTGAGGATTGAAGAGATAGATTGATTATTTTTAAATAGCTCTGTAGTAACTCTACTTAAAAGATACACATGTTTAAAATGTTTTTATCACATCAAACAATAATAATTACTAGAACAAGGACCTCAGAAGAAAGCACATGTATGTATAAGTAAAAAAATACTCTATAGTCTCAAACAGATTAAGAAGAGTTAAACAACTGTCCTATGTGTCAATGCATCAGCTTTAATTATCATGCTGACAAATATCTCTGTGAAATGACAACACTCAAAATATGCATAGCAGATGGAATTTATGGCAAGCAGAGTCATGCTACATTGTTGTTTTTTAAAAAAAACAAACAAGCAGATGCTGCTAGAAGGCTGTGATAATACTCTTGTAAATACTCAACAAGCATAATTGCTTTTATCTTGTTTCCTAGAGCAACTCTTGATTTCCGTGCTGTCCTAAATGCAAGAGAAGATTTTATATTTTACTTTATTTTATTTCATTTTAAATTTTCGTTGTATTTTCATGTTCTGTGAGTCGCATCAGCGCTCTCTGGTGGCTTTGGCCTGCGAAAGGCACTCAGGTCAGCCAGGGGCCAGCAACAAAGCAGCACAGACACAAACAGGAGCTTTGGGGTGGGCTCCAAGAGGAGTTCAAAGCAGAACAGGCAGGGATAGTGACAGACATGAACCTACTACTGTAGCACAGAGCTGTGTCATGGGCAGAGTGCTCTGGTGTGGGGTGCGAGCTACACATCACAGTGTCAAGGATTAGGGGGCATGGGCAACTCAATTTTCTACGTATAAGCTTTGTTGATTTTCGTCTTTGTTCTGGTGAAAATGTAAAAGGCCTCACAAGAACCACTACATCACACACCTGAGGATTTTAAATGCAATTTTAACCGTACTTTAAGCAGAAGTCTTAAGCACCAGGTTGCACTGGCTCCTGATAATCACAATTCAACAGAGGAAGGGTTTTGTTTTCCCAGAGAAGCCATCCTGGCTTTTAATATGCTGACAGAGCAAGAAATATTCATGATCCCCTGAGTGCATTAAGAGATGAAAGGAAACTGAGGAAAGAAACAATTGATGTTTTAAAGCAGGTTAAAGAAACTTCTCACCTTTGAACCTGGTGGACCGATGTTGCCTCTTTCTCCCTGAAACAGACACAGTAGGGCTCAGATTTTACAGTGAAATTTGTTGCAAGGATTTTAAACATATATATATTACTTTCCTTACAAACAAACGAACTGAATGAAGTAAAATAATTAGTAAAAATGCAGCATATTTTTGGTTAAGTGATGCTCAGCATACATTTGTGAATTGCTTCTGGGGGTTTAACCTCCCAGTTGCCTCCCACATCTCAAGAGTTTCTGGTCACTACACCTTATTTTTGCTGAGCCTCTACCAACCCACATCCCTGAACCTTCTTTTTGGTGTCTGAAATCAGCACGTGGTAACATTCCCCAGACCTGCCAATGCAGCCATGACCTTATGCCTCTGCAAAGTACTCACCATCTCCCTTCAGGACAGTTAACTCAGTCTCCCCCACACTACTGCTCTCTCCACCGATCCAGCACTACCCAGTCATAGCACAATGTAATGCCCTGTTTCACCTTTGGCACTGATTATGGAGTACTTTAGCTCTAAGTAGACATGGTTCCTCAATTTCATCACATACAGAGAACATGCAATTTAGTTTATTTCATTTGAGATAGAGAACATAAACAGGAATAAACGAGCAAGGAGTAACAGCCCTTGCCTCAGACGTTATGTTTATGCCTGCTGCTTTTTAGGAGTGCTTATATTCATGAGTGCAGGAAGACTGTAGACTTTTTTTTAATGAAAATAGTTTTTCATAATAATAAAAGTGAAAGCAGAATTTGGATCTCTGCTTACTTGTTAGGAAAGAGAGAAAACTGATCACAGTAGGTCTTCTCTGACAGCTTTACTAGTCTGGGGTATTTGATGCATGAGACAGAATGATACCTTCAACTCCTCGTGATGCATTAGCTCTTGGTTTTTGGAAGTGGGTGGTTGTTGTATTTTACCACTGTTGCCTAGTGAAGTAATTTATAATCATGAAAAGTGGGTGTAAAATTCATCCCCATGAGAATGATAGTATATTATAACCACTCTATATTAATTTTGCCCTAGTGTACCTGATTTTGTAAGATGTCAGGCAATAGTATGTTCCTTTCTGTTTCTCCTGTACCTTGGGATAAGTGCCTCAATATTAAACAACTAAAATATAAGTGTAGGTGGTGGTGAAATCTCTGGTCAAGGTTTACAACTGTCTTTTCAGTCCCAGCCCAGTTCCTAAATCCTAGGAATCATGTTATCTCAATTTCTGAGGTCTTTGTGAAGCAGCATTTCTTAGAAACAAGATTTCTAGCTAAGGGCAGAGAACAAGATCTTAACAAAAAGTGTATTTTCAGTATGGAGACTTGGCACCTACTCATGTGCACAGAGCGGGATCATGTGAGAGCACATCGCTGCTTGCCAGTTCTTTGCAGCATCACTCACCAACACGTGTTGTGCAAATTTTAATGTTTCCACTTGTAAGCAACGTGCTCCAGCATTAACAGGAGTAGTATCCAATGGAGGAACTTTTTCAGCCCTGCAAGAAAGCCCTGAGCTCTGCAGACTCAAAATACAGGGGGCTAGCCAGATCTTTGAGGGCTGTTGTCTTAGGAATCAGATGCAGGCAGTTATTGCTGGCAGTGTGCAGTCAGTGGTTGGCGATGTGTGAGAGGTGTAAATTTTAGGGGGAGAGGATGGTGGCCCCAACCTGCTGTCTTTCATTTCCTGCTCTCTCAATGCTAATGTCATTTCCCAGGACAATGAAGACTTTGAATTTCTTTAAATTCATATTAAAGGTGCTGAAAAGGTGTCATGCTGCGCTATTAACGTGAAAGGCAGTCGAGCCTGAGGTAGGAACTGGAAAAGCCTCCTGCTGTTTAGGGCCCCATTCTGTGAATCTGTCCTTTTCTTCTCTGGTTTTTCATGTCTCCATTTTTGCCTCATGGGTTACATAACAAATAGCAGCATCAAAGTGGAAGAATTCAGTCACCACAAATCCAAAACAAGGCAAAGCAATCATGACATCACCCTTCTTGCCCCCACCACCTTCCAGAATGTTTTCCTGTCACTTTCTAGGATCATGCCAGAATGTTTCCTCCTGCAGGTTTCTCTTTCAACACCATATATGTAACCTCTTGGATACCAGATTGATGTATAAATGACAAAAAAAAGGAGAAATTGCCAAATGTCCTGAAAAAAGTTAAACAAAAATGCCATGGAATGCAACGGCCCATCATGTATTGGCTCATTGCTCTGGTGTGGATGTGAAATAATTCTAATAAAACACATGCTGGGTAAATACTCCATGTAAATGGGAATGAAATTTTTTCCCATTCTTAATCAGTATACAAATCTTAAACAAAAACTGTTTTGTTCGGGCAAATTCTGGGAATACAGAAATTAAAAAAAAATAAAAAAATAAAAATGCCAAAGCCAAATAGGTTGACTTCAAGTGTTTGTACCTTTGGTCCTAATGGTCCACGCTGCCCATGTCTGCCTGCAGAACCCTACGAAAATACACTGAATTTATTGGTACATCCTCACAGCATTTCATAATAAATTTTATCAGAAAAAACCTAATTCACAACCACAACTGTTACAAAAGCAACGTTGGAGACCAGTAGTATCAACAGAGAGTAGTAAAATGTAAACATGGTTTTAGGGTTGTTGTCCTGATAAATGCTGCCTTGCTCTATGTTATCCTGCAAAGATCTAAAGATCTCTTCTTCTTATACAAATACAACTTTGGTGTTGTCACTGCAGACTTTACGTATTTTTAGAAAATATTAGAAATGAAGTTATCCAAGTGCATTTGTTGCAAGGGATTGCTTTCAATTGCATACAATTTTTTGGACTTGCTTTCTTGGTTAAAATTAGGATATGTTACCAGTTTAGAGGCAACACAGTCTTGCTAGGTTTAAAAGCAGTTCTCCCAGATGTTTGTTTCAAAAAACATTTGGAAATGCAAATTTTTCTTTTGTCCCTGTATAGTGGAATCAGTTGAAAAGTACAATTATGACTCTGATGGTAAAAATGGACAACAGTCCATGATTGATCATTTTAGAAAGTTGAATGGAAATAAAAAGGAATTCAACGAATTGATTGAGTTGTCTTTATCTGGAATATGAAGGCACTAATAAATGCTTAATGCTAAATAATGCTGAAACAGCAACAAAAGTTTACAGTGATCTGTGGAAGAAAGAAAATAGAAATCCTGAGCCTACAGACAAAATAAATTTGATACTTCTGCTTCAAAACATAACCACTACTTTCTAATAAAAGATTAATATAAATTTCAACAGGTACAAGCATAACGTCAATAAATGTAATTATTTCCTACACATAATTATAATAAATGTAATTTATTTCCTAGCAGCTACCTTGAGTTGCAGCTCTCTTAGAAGCAGATACTCTGTTTTCACCCAAACACAACTGGGGACTCTGGAGTTGTCATGACTGGAAGTGGCTCATAATGCAGTACCAGTAAAAGCAATGGATAAAAGCATTGTCATGATTACAACAAAATTATTATGTGCCTTCTTTACTGACTCAAACTTTGCAGAGTAATTAAGCAGTAACAGGAAAATTTTGTTTAACTACAAGACATTTTTTGAGTATTTATAGCTTAGTGACTTGGAAACAATGCCTGTCATTAAACCAGAAATGAGAGTAAGGTTATCATTAAGGCAGGCCAGAATAGGCAATTTTGACCCTGGTTTGGGACACTAGATTGTTTCAGCTAACAAATTCAGTTCTTATTTTTGCAACTATATTTTTTGTGCCACTTTTTTAGTATCTAGGAAAAGACATAAAAGGGGGCAAAGGTCTCTAAGCTATTAAGCTGAGTCAGCTATAACTTCAGTGACTCACAATTACTAGTATTTTAAACCAACACAGTAAAGAACTGCTCAAAGTCACTCCTGTCCCCATGGAATCCCAGAAAGAGGGTTGTACAGGGCCTGTGGAGGCCATCTAATCCAATTAACCCTTTGAGGTAGAATTGTAGAACCAGCTCTAGATCAGCTCAGTGTCTCTGTCCAGCAAAGTCTGGGTATCTTCCAAGAACAGGTCTTCTGCAATCTCCCTGGGCAAATTGCCCCAGTTCTGCACCAACCCGCTCTTGAACAGGCTTCTCCTAAGTCTTAGCCTGAACATCTCAAGCTGTGAGTTGTGATTGCTGTCCCTTATTGCACCACCTGGCACTACAAGGAACAGTTTGACTTCATCACATTTGCAGTTGCCCCTCAGAGACTTGTAAGCAGCTACTGGATTACCCCTTTGTCTCTTTTTCTGCCAGACTACACCATTGGAGGTCCTTCAGCATCTCCTCATTGGTCATGTACTGAAGGCCCCATATCATCTGTACAGGTCTCTGCTGGACTGTCTTCTCCACATCCTTCTTGTAGTGAGTACAAAAAATGGCTTCAGTACTTCAGTGCAGCCTCGCCAGCCCTGGGGGAAGGGCTATAATAACACCATCCCCACATCTGTTGGCCGTGCCCTTTCTGGTGCACCCCAGGGCAGGGTTTGCCCTGTCTGCAGTGTTCAGTCTGCCATGTTTCATGACCCAAGGTCAGCAACAGCAGCACTTTCTCCAAACTCGGGCAACAAGAGTCATCCTTTCAAATCTATGCTTTGAAATTTCACAGGTTTCTTTTGGAGTGAGCACAGGGACAGGACAGCTGAAGACCAAACTATAACAGTGCAGACAGTTCTGGAAGGGGAAATGCTGGATAATTGCCTGCTTTGGGGAAGGCATCATTGCCTGCAGTTTTGATGCTATTGCTAAGAATGAAAATAAATCCAATTATCTGGAAGGCACTGATGCATTATATTCCCTACTTGATTATTTAAAGTGGCCCACCATAGCAAAAAATGTCCTGAGACACAGCGATGGAGGAAAAAAGCACCCCTTTTCCTGCCACATTGCTACCACACTACTGGGAACAATTTTTTAGTTTAAAAGTGGCTTGTCAAATTATGCAAATTTGATTGTCGAACTATAACATTTCAGTTTCATATTCATATACGTAATTCATCTTCATATGCAAGAAGGGAATCTATTGGGGCAAAAAAAAGAAACAGAGAGCTAGCTAATATGAAAACTCCTATTTCATCCTTTAATACCTCAAAAATATACCAGAGCAGAATCCAAAATTCATTACCCAATGAGGGATAAGAGAAACACCATTCATATTCTTTGGAGGACAGTTATTGTAATACCATTCTATGGCAAGTGAATCTGATTCTTCAGTGTAGTGACTCTCAATCTATAGCTCACTGGGCTGTATGTCTCCAAATTGCAGAAAGGACAACACTTTTGTTTTGAAAAAACCCTCAAGAACCCAACAAAAAACTATACTCCCCTCCTCCAAAACATCCACTTACCTTTGGCCCATTTGATCCTGGAATTCTGGATTCACTTAACAGGCCAATGGTACCTGATCCTTCCATGTCCTAATGGGAGAGAAAAAAAGCTACAGAATTTAAGAATTTATATTTTTGCATTTTTTTCTGTTTAGTTTTTTCTTTGTTTGTTGTGGGGTTTTTTTTGTTTTGTTTTGTTTTTTATCCC
>JAWWEU010000081.1:57074526-57088307 GCA_035583155.1 Acropternis orthonyx | reverse complement strand
CTCTCTCTCTCTCTCTCTCTCTCTCTCTCGCTCTCTCTCTCTCTCTCTCTCTCTCTCTCTCTCTCTCTCTCTCTCCCTTGTTCGGGGTTTCCATCTTACTTGGCCACCTGTTGTAATAAAATACTGCTTAAGTTACACTCACAACCGTGTTTGAGTTTCGGTTCTAACGTGCTCTCCGAACCCTCCCTGTAACAGTGCTGAACTTTTAACAACCTCAGGGTTTGAAATCACAACTCAGAACCTTCAGCCTTCAGAGACAAAAATAAATCAATATTCTGGCCATTTAAGACTTGCCTTTTCACTTCCCTTACAGTACGTGAACTTAAAATGTACACTTGGGAATCTACTTTCTAGTTCTTGTGCATAAAGTGTCTTGTAGAAGCTCACTAGAGGATGAAATTGTCCTGTAGTCTTTGCCTCTGTCTTCCTCACATCCTTCTTGAAGTGGGATGAAAAATACGGATTCAGTACTCAAAATGCAAACTTAGTAGCCTTCCATACTGGGTTTGCATGGCAAAATTTTGGTAGTGGGTGGGCTACAGGGGGGGGGGGCTTCTGTTTGAAGATGCCAGAAGCTTCCCCTGTGTCCAACAGAGCCAATGCCAGCTGGCTCCAGGACAGTCCCACCCCTGGCCGAGGCAGAGCCCACCAGTGATGGTGGAAGCACCTCTGGGATAACAGAGTTAAGGAGGGGAAAATATTACTGCACAGGAGCAAATGCAGCCAGAGAAGAGAGGAGTGAGAATATGCCAGAGAAACAGCCCTGCAGACACCAAGGTCAGTGTAGAAGGAGGGGGAGAAGGTGCTCCAGGGACTGGAGCAGAGATTCCTCTGCAGCCCGTGGTGAAAGCCATGGCAAGACAGGCTGTGTACCTGCAGCCCATGGAAGTCCACAGTGGAGCAGAGATCCTCTGTGGAGGAGCCCTGCACTGGAGCAGGGGGATGTGCCTGAAGGGGGCTATGACCTCCTTCAGGAAGGAAGGGAAGCCCACACTGGAAGCAGGGTCCTGTCAGGACCTGTGACTCCATATGGGTCCCAGTCCGGAGCAGTCCAATCCTGCAGGACTGTGGCGTGTGGAGGGGACCTGTGCTGGAGCAGTTCATGAAGAACTGAAGCCCATGGGAAGGACTCATGTTGGAGAAGTTTGTGGAGGACTGTCTCCTGTGGGAGGGACCCCAAGCTGGAGCAGGGGAAGAGTGTGATGAGTTCTGCTCCTGAAGAGGAACCAGTGGCAGAAACAACTGGCTGCAATTTCCATTCCTCAACCCCCTGCACTGGCTGGGGCAGAGGAGGTAGAGAAACTGGGAGTGAAGTTAAACCTGGGAAGAAAGGAGAGGTCAAGGGAAGGTGTTTTTAAGACATGGTTTTATTTCTCATTGTCTGACTCTGACCTTTTGATTGGCAATAGATTAGATTAATTTCCCCACACTGTCTGTTTTGCCTGTGACAGTAATTGCTGAGTGATCTTCCCTGTCCTGATCTCGACCCATGAGCCTTTCATCATATTCCCTCTGCCCAGCTGAGGAGGGGAGTGATAGGGTGGCTTTGGTGGGCACCTGGTGTCCAGCCAAGGTCAACCATGTCTTTGTCTCCTGTTTGCCCAATTAAATGGTTTGAGCTCCTTCAGACTCTCCTCGCCTGTCATATAACGTGCTGTCAGCCTGCACCAGGACTGCTGGAGTTCTCTCTTTCCCCCTACAGACTCATCTATCTGAACCCAGTCATGACTGGCTTTTTAGTGGCAAATCACAACAGAGTAGCTCATATTGCATTTCGAATATTGCGTGCTGCAGAAAATGAGACAGTATCCAATAAGAATTCTGAATATGCCTGTTGAGATGTGTTCTGATAAGCCGTTAGCAGCCAGATTACATTAAAAAATATTGAAGCCACCTGCTAATATGTTGCAGGGACAACAATTTATGGTTTTCAGAAAGATTTTCCACTGAAGTAGGAGCAAGACAGACGTTTAACTTACCTTTTCTCCCTTCCATCCTGGTGGGCCAACCGCTCCATCACGGCCAGGAGGACCTTGAGGACCCTGTAGATGATAGTAAATCTAAAGCAGGTGCCACTTGAAAGCCCAGTTTCTAGCATGTGTGTAAGTATTTTGGACCAGCTGAAGATACAGCATTTTCACAGACTAATGTGTAGCACCAGGTAACACCTCACACCAATAAATTTTAACACTTTTATTTCTTGTCTTCTGAGAGTTTGTCTTTGTATCAAAATGGTATTTAAATATAATTTAATAGAAAATTGTATCAAAGAAAACAGTAAACAAAAATAAAACCCAGCATAATGTGAATATAATGTTAGCATGCAAACCAATGGTGCTATCCAAGCAGGTTTTGACAACACTACAAAAGATGTGATGGGCTTGAAATCCCCAGGCATCTCAGTTACCCACAAGTTTGGCAATATCAGTGCTAGGTGAGACTCAGCTGAGAAAAGCTTGGTATTAACAAAATCAGAACTTGGCCAGGTTTTCTCTGTGATAGAATCATAGAATCATTAAAAGCATCTGTGATACAGAGGGAAAGGTGTCAAACAGGAGGCTTCTGTGCTGTCTCTGTACAAAGAGAAGCCGGGAGGTTGAAAGAGGTCTCGACTCACACAACTCCAGTGACACCCCAACATGGGAACTATGAGGCTGGGTCGGTCTCACCTCCCCACACAGAGGAATACTTGGTTTATTCAGACTCACTTTGCCAAGTGTCCCTGGAAACATGAGCCTGGAGATGCATTCCTACACTTTTAGCAAAAGTATTCCTAAAAAGTCCTTCTGCATAAAAAAAGTCATTTCCACTTTGCTTTAGTTGATGGTGCTCAGACTGTTCATGATACATCACTTTATTTTGCCTTTAAAAGTGCATATTAAGTTCTCCACCCAAGCTCCTGTGCTGTGTCCATTACTTAGGATGTTTTTGAATGAGTAGGCAGGCTGGGAAATACTGGCTTTGTAAGGCCAACCAATCAATCAGTACAGGTACTGAAGTTCAGCCCTCAGTAGCTGTATGTGCAAAGAAAGTAACAGGTACATGCGATTTTGTGTGGCCTACATTTTTTTAAATTGGGCTCTAAAAGTCTATAATTAAATTTGCAGGTGTGTATTCTGTCCTCGGGGGATCTTTCATCCATTTACTTATTCATCTGTTTTCGGGCAGGATGTAAATGGTTGCAGAAGGAGATAGAAAATGTTGTTTTCCTCTGATGTTTTCAGAATCATCACAAAGGTTCATTTTTCCTGCTCTCTTTATTTCCCCTCCTCCTCTGCCCTGCCCTGCTTTTACCCTTTGGATGCATTGTATATCACAGAGTAATTAATGGATTATTTTTAATATTAAAAATATCAGAAATATTGTCAGTATGTTTCAAACACTTTCATATTGCATTTTGGCATGACTACATAAACAGAAGATGAGGAGCTGGGCTAATAATAGCAATTATTCTAAAGTTTAGTGACTAATTCCCCTATACCACTTAGAAATTTTAAGCTTCATTGTGCTAAAATTGTTTATTTCCTTTAGAGCTTTATAATAGTCTCTCTCTTTAGCTAGCAGGCAACACTGCTACTCTCATCAGGGTTTTTTAATGCATTTGTGAGCTGCCTCAAACGAAAAATTGTGACAGAGACTATTCTTATAGAATGCCACAAGACAATTAAACTTCATGTAGTGTTTAGAAAATGTGCATCTCACCGGGTCAATATCACCTGAGCATCAGATGCAATGTAAAGCAGTTTGTGAGGTGGCATTTCCCATTACAAAAGGCTCAAACATTTCCAAGACATGTTTCTTGAGAGATGCTACATCACAAAGTTCTTGTTTAGCAAGGATTTAGGCCTGTCCACAACTTCAAGTAATTGGCCAGTCTTCTGAAGTTAGAATTCACAGCTGAAAACCCTTAATAACACAAATATTTCGACATGTTACTGAGTGAGGATTCCCATCCAAAATTTTCTGCTGGGAATAGATCTCACTCCATTTATCCACAGCATGCAAATGTGTGCAGATCTTTGTAGAGCAGTGACAGTTTCTTAGGTAATCTGAAACTGTGGGAATACATGGGTCTGTACTGTTAATATCTGGAGTTTTCCTTCAGCAGCCTGCAGACTTGTTCTGGTCTGATTCTTCTGAAAACATACTTTAGTAGTCATCTGTTTAACGTTTAACTTCTTGTTTTTAATTGATAAGCTTCCCAGGAATTATCCTGGAAGTGGACATCAATTTTTTCTGTTACATCAGAAAACTGACTGGCTACAGGTAATTAATGTTACAGCCTGTGAGGTTCTGGATTACACAAGAGGGAATAGATTCATCTTTAAAATAAAAGATGAATCAATACATATTTCTCCTTTTTTTTTTTTTTAAGTCTTTTTACATTATTATTTTATGGCAAATATTAGCAGTATATCCTCAACAATTCCAGTTACTTTATCTTCTAAAGAAGAAACAGTCACAGCCATGAAAGTTGAAAGTACATTTTCAATTGTAAAGACATTATTATAGAGAACGTTTTAATCTGATATTGCACTTTGTCAAATGCAGCAAATACTATTTTACAAGACTTGCCAATGGATTTTCTTAAAATTACAGTTTTAATCATCAATACAGTTTGATCTGTCTTGGATTCAAAAGGAAAAAAAAAGATACTGTTGGCACCTTAACAGTTTAATGAAAGCTGGTCAGCATTTCAGACTTTTTTATTTTAGAATGTCATCTGAATTACAATCAGTAGATTCAGAGAATAATGGATTTCACTGGCTTCACATGCACGTGCTTCTTGAATCCCGTATTAAACATTTCCAGGTGCTTAATTTCTCTCTGCACAAAGGATGTGGTTTTCCACCTGGAATGGCCAAACCCTTCTTAGATATTGTATAAACTCCCAGCTTGGTTATCCTTGAAAAAACTCTGCCAAGGCAGCTGAGATGTAGTAAGACCTCCTTTTTAACATCTGTCACCAATACACTTGTTTAATATACACTCATTACACCTTGTCAGATACACTAGTGGTGACCCACTTGGAAGGAAGTGCGAATGCATAGGTCGAATCCAGCATGAGGACAACTGCTACGGGCATCTGGAATGAGGGAACCATATCAGTAAATATACAGAATCACAGATTATTCTGAGTTGGGACCCACAAGGATCATCAAGTCCAACTCTGAAGTGAATGGCCTGTATGGGGATCGAATGTGCAACCTTGGCATTAGTAGCACCAGGCTCTAAGCAAGCTGGTCTCATAGTTCCAGAGAGGATTTTCAGAGGTGATCAGTGGTTTTCTTCACTGAAAAACACAGTTTACTGAGGATTTATTGGCAAATAAGTAACACTCAAACCTTAGCAACCATTTTTTAACAATAGAACTGCATTTCACATATCCATGGGAGTAAGTTTCTCTACCTAGGTGAAGAAAAGGACGGAATAGAGTTCCTGAAAGAGGAAATTTCAATTTATTCTACAAATGTCCTGCAGCTTCTGTAAGTGATTTATTGAACTTCATTTTCTTGAAAGCATGAGAGGAAAAATAACACTTAGCCTTATTCAGTGTGGCTAAAAGCATTCTTACTTTTTATTTATTCTGGTCCAGATTCACCTGTATCTGTCTGGCAAATGTACATCCTGATGTGAAGTAATGTGCTTTAGTTAACAAGAATTTTTTTCTTTTCTTTTCTTGTAAAAAATATGAATAAAATCCAAGCTCTTCAATTAAAAATATTCTGCAATTTTATTAAGAATTATACAGACTGTAAACATTAGAACTTTGTGTTGCAGGACAGAAACAAAACGAATGTTTGTGCACAAATGGGTACTCACTTCAGGGCCTGGTTCCCCAGAAGCTCCATCTTCTCCTGGTGACCCAGAGAATTCTACACCTGAATCAGGTGCTGGCTTTCCAGGGAGACCTGGCAGTCCTGGAGGGCCTGGTGGCCCAGGAAGACCCTGGATAAATCAGCAACACTGTTAGAAATTACCCTAACCAGGTTCATTTGTATATACACGGAACAGAAAAAAGCTCACAGGGGCTGTCCAGGCACATAAAACTCTTGGTTTGGGTTTTCCGCCCCACTTCTTTTTCATTAAGAACCAATTTCAGTTTCACAGATACACTTGTTTCGTAGGGTCACACCGACCTCCCTCGTCCTTGCTCTCTGAATTATGCCACCTCATGGCATGCAGGAGCAAGCAGGACGTTGCAAACCAAAATATTTTGTGTCAGCTCTCTGTAACTAAGTAAAGACCTTAGACAAAGACATATCCCGAGGATTGGTCTAAAGTTAAGAGACTTAATGCTAATGAAACCAAGGGATCATTCATTGTACAGAGGGAAGTGGGTGGTTTTTTCTCTACTACCATTTCAAAGGGTTTCTCCGTGCTGGTGTCAGAGAACTGAGAATCTCTACTCATGGTCAAGACCTTATTGTGCTCAGTGCTGTCAAAATGGCCTCTGCTCTGAAGACCTATCCTGCACAGACATGAGCAGATATATCTAAATTGAATGAAATGTTGCATAAGGAGAAATAGTATGTTTGCAAACATTATCTCTCAAGTGCAAGTCCAGCCTTGTTACTGATGGCATTAGCAGGAAAACATGGAGAGTTTGAAATTATGGCCCATGGCACTGAGAGTCAAGAAATCTTTAATTCTGACTGTCATCTCCAGGATGCTGTTAGGAAAGGAGTCATCCTGGACTTTCAGTACAGCCAACAAAGCCTTCTGTGGGGAGCCATTCCAAGCACTCACCTGTCTTGTTACCTACACAGGGCATCTAAAGAGCCTCCTAAATTAGGCAAGATAATTAGCTTTCAGCATATGACAATTCTTCCCTGGAGAGCCTTAGCAGTACGGCATTATGCACTTTTGAGGAAGAAATGAAAGAGAAAAATAGTCTTGAGACAGAAACCAGTCTGAGAGAATGAAAAATACCACTAGCATTGTTGCAAAGCAGAGGCCCCAGTATGATATAGCATTCTGGAGGTCATAGGAAACATAATGAATTCAGAAAGCTGCAGTATTATTGATGTTCAGTTCATCAGAAAGCTGCACTGTGAAGGATTTCATACAGACACACTTATTTTTTTAGAACAGGTATCCAAATTCAAAAAAGCAAAGAATAGTGTCACCTACCAGTGATTAAAGGGGGCTTACAAGACAGCAGGAGAAGGACTATTTACAAGGGCATGTAGTGATAGGACAGGGAGGAATGGCTTCAAACTGGCAGAGAGTAGGTTTAGATTGGGTATTAGGAAGACATTCTTTACTGTAAGGGTAGCAAGGCCCTGGAACAGGTTGCCCAGAGAAGCTGGGGTTGCCCCATCCCTGGAAGTGTTCAGGGCCAGGTTGGATGGGGCTTTGAGCAACCTGGTCTAGTGGAAGGTGTTCCTGTCTACAGCAGGGGGGTTGGAACAAGATGAAATGTAAGGTCCCAATGCAACCCAAGTATTTCTACAACTCTATAAATCTATGATTCCCATCAATCTTCTCTTCACTGTCTCCTCAGAATCAGATTAAAAGCATTTTCTCATTTTAAAAAGTCCTCTTGCCATAATTTGTTTGCTGTCCTCCTTCTTTCTCATATTTCTTCACCACTCCCATATATTTAGGCCTTTTCAGATCCTGAAATGAAACCCTACAAATCCTTTCTGGATGCTATGACTTAAGCATGTAGAAAATTTGCATTTTGAAATTGACCTTCTACTATCTGGATGAGTAAAATAAAGCACCTTATTATGTATATTATATCAATATACACTTACCCTTAAAATCTCAGTCTCTCTGTCAATATCTCCAGAACCCGATTCTTCAGGTTCCAGTCTATTCTGAAATAGGGAGAATTCCATTTTAAAATACTGCTTCTAAAGATGACAAATGAAAGTATCACTTGACAATGACTGGATACAGCTATAGTCAACATCCTTGTAGCAGTCTGCCACTGGTGAAATCAATTATAAGACAACAAAAACATTTCAGTCATGTTCCTGGTGCTTCATACCATCTTATTTTGTAGACACTGACCACAGTATTTACCTGCAGATGCTCTATGAGCAGTGACAACTATTCTACAGGACACACATGTTATGTGACTGTTTAAATGAACAGAAGATGAAGCAACTGGATATTATTTTAACTTCAGAAAGTTACCTGTCAATACAAAAAACATCCTAAAATAACCACTGTTTCCTAGAACAAGAAGGTTGAGGCAGTGCAGGACCTGATGTTCACTGCTACATTTATAGAAGTGGTCTTTGACTGGGTAAAGCTGTTGGACTGGAGCACTTTGTCCCAGGGATCTGGAGCTGCCTTGCTGCTCTCTTGAAGTCAGCACCAGAGCAGGCTAAATAGTGCAGCCCTTCAGAACACTTGCTCTATTTTTATGATGCAGAAATACACTGGTACAATTTAGCAGACCTGAGATCAGGGGAGCATATAATCTGTTTTGGCCACTGGGATGTTTCAAACTATCTTGTTAAATAATCACAATACCCGGTGTGACAGAGAGTGTTGATTAAAAGCCCACCACAGGATTTCCTCTGGTGTCAGTGATGAAATACGTCTACATGTAAAATCAGTTCTCACACCACAAACTTAAAATTCAGGCCAGATTCCTTCTTTAGCTGCATACACACATATCCTCATGGATATATTGGGAAGGATCCAATACTGAAGAAAGATGAATCTGAAATGTATTCTTTAACAGTGCCTGAGTACCGAGCTTTTACAATATGAGCACTGTCATCATGCTGGTGTGTGTTCTGGTATTGAATGACAGCAAACAGAACTGACTGTCAAACCATTTCTCTGTTCAGTAACAAGAGGAAATTAATAATTCAGGTTTAGAATGCCTTTTTGTGGAAATTTTTGTCCCTTGTTCTCCCATATATTATTGTTTTTGTACAGGAGAGCACACTCATCGACTGACTTTTTAAAATGTGAATACTGGGTGTTTTTGTAGCTTACAGTACTCACACACTTTAGCCAGACATCTATTTGCATTTCTGCACGGATGTTTTAGAAAACACGATTATAACTGTGGCAGTCAGGCTACTTTCCCAGAGAAAATCTCTTATTTAGTTCTGGATTTCTCTGTGGCAAGTTGAGCTCATTGACAGAGAACCCCAAATACTCACTAATCCTCTGGAAGGAGCAGATGGTCCCACAGGTCCTGGTAGTCCAGGGAGTCCTGGCAATCCCTCACCAGGATCACCCTGGAACAGGAATTGAGATAAATCAGCAAGGATTTAATGATTTAACTGTAAACACTAGCTGCAATCTGTGTGGATTTCCAGTCACAAGAAACAACAAAAGTGACTGCTTAGCTGTTATGAGCAGGTTTGAAGTTTATTAATTTCTAAGAGGAGCTCTCAAGAACCATGACCTTTGCATTGGGAAAGGAAGAAAGAAATCTTCCTTTTCTGGCTTCTGCAATGAACTTGCAAATGTACAATCAACATTGACAGCATTAGACAGTGTATATATCTTTCCAGAATAAAGTTTTGCTGTGGAACTTGCATTTTTAGGGTACATTATATATATCCCCTCCAAAATGAATAAATAAGTGTGGTCACACCACAGTATTCAATCAGTCAATTTCTCAGTTTTATTGCTATTTCCAATGCTTTTTCCAATACCACTGTGTCATGATTTTTTTTCTATGTATTGACCTTTATCTACTGCCAACACAATGAAAGACCTTGTTCAGATTCACGTAATTTTCT
Source organism: Acropternis orthonyx (assembly GCA_035583155.1). Classification (NCBI taxonomy): domain Eukaryota; kingdom Metazoa; phylum Chordata; class Aves; order Passeriformes; family Rhinocryptidae; genus Acropternis; species Acropternis orthonyx. The sequence continues at coordinate 57,078,585 of JAWWEU010000081.1, read as the reverse complement.
TTCATAATTAGTACCATCTCTTCTACTCTGGCTCTCTTATATCACCTCTGACATTTTGCTGAGGTTCATTTGAACTGCTTCAGCTTAAGATGTTTGTGACTTTTAATAACTGTTCTGCTCAAGTCCAGTATTTTTCAATGAAGTCAAGAGCTGAGGTTCTGCCTCTACTGAGGTATGCTTTACCCTCTAACCTGTCAATTTGCTATCTGAGATTATGAACACTTTATTTGTGTTCTCTAAATTCACATATTCAGTTAAATAGCAGGAAACACTGACTTTTACCTGGCTCTTGGTCACTTGCTCTGTATGCCTGAGCATTCATTAGATAAATATATTCATTCAGTTCTTTGTTCCCGGTGGCTTTGTCAAATGGTTCCTATAGTGATACTTCAGTCATGTCCACAAAGAATGTGTTTAATTCATTTAGGCTATTTTTACTGTCTGCCACTGTGTTCATTTACAGATGCTCTTCATCAGTTTAACATATCCTTTCCTTTTTTTCCAATGATTCTTACATTAGCTCCTGTCAGTTTTTGGTGCTTGTTTTCATGCCATTTCTTCCATTTTGTGTGTAGTGCAAGGAATACAAAAAACCACCATCTCTCACATTTGGATCCCAGTCATTGCTTTGGAAACCTAACTGCATCCTTTCCCTCCGTGAGGAGCATCTCATGGCTGTATCTCTGCACAGGATATGGACCGTAGTGGAAAAGTGACAGCCAGCTCCCCATTTTCCACTGATATATATAGCACCCCATTCATTCCCAGATTTCCATTTCCAATGAGAAGAACCAGAAACCGGCAAGTAGTTCCTCACCTTTAGATATTATTGTACTGAAAAACTGCTGACTCTCTTTGGAGAGCATAACTGTGTGTGTGCACAGTTCAATTCTTTAAGCTTTGCTCACCCGATGAACAAAGCCAGTCCTAGATCACACTGACTGGGATAATGAAATGATTTTCTGAACAACTAATAACTTAAAAATTATTCACCTGTGTAAAAGGGGATTAGAGAAGTGTCTTCTTTTTCCTGCTTTCTACTGCAGGAACTGACTCTGTTTAAAGTATTGCCAAGAAAAAGCTCTACATATGAAGCTTCAGTTTTCCTTAGTGCACACATTTGCTAACTTGTCTCCTCAATGTCTCTTTGAAGTGTCCCTTGAAAATATTACTACAATTTTTAAAACAAAAAATTAAGTTTTAAAATGTCTTTACTAAAATAGCCATTAAATTAAACAGAAATAGACTGCTGGATTTTTTTTCCTTCCCAATATAGCTTTAGCTCTCTCTCTTAGCTGCTTCTCCTGCTGCTGAAATGTTCTCCTGCTGATGGCTATTCTAATCAATAAACTAAGGCTGGGGACCATTCTTTGTCCCTGAGGTCAGGTAGAACACACTGGCTGGGCTCACAGTACTGAGGTTCTTGGCCTTGGGCCTCCTTTTAGCCCTGTATGTTCAAAACTAGTATTTTGAGTCTGGGGTTTTTGTGCATTTCTCAGGAAATAATATGAGAACTGCAATCCCTCAGCAGGAGTATTTGCAAGGAAAAAGCCTACTGGCTGGCACTGGGGGAGCACAGAGCCCACCTATGCACAGTCTCGTCTTGCAGCACACTGGGAACAGCTAACAACTACTGCTACCTCTGAGGCACTGGCTGTTTGGTATGGGCCAAAACACTGTCAGGGGCCATGCTTGCAAGTCTGAACCATCAGCAAATCAGTCAGTTTCTGAGCCTGTTCCATTTGGAGGCGCAGATGTAGCACTTGTTGCTGAAGATCAGAACAGTCACCTAACAGAAGCTGCAGCTGTAACAGCTGCAAAATAAAACTGCATTTGACAATTTTCACTTAGGTTATAAATAGAAGAAATGTAAACAAAAATTATCTTGCTATCTGTCCCCGTTTGCCTTGTTTTCATTAAAAGCAGCCTGACTGATTTTAGTTTCCTAACATGAATTATTTATGTCAGTACCAAGCCCCCTGGAAATTACTCTGGTCACAAGAAGGACCAAAGCAGATCTGCAGGAAACCTAAGAAGTTGATTGTTGAATGACATTTAGTTCATTTTCCCCCCACAGGGTGACTGGCAAGCACTACAGGGAAAATTGACCCTTTGCTAGAGGGACTGTAGTAGCTCTGCAGCACAGAAGAACATAAGAAGGTTCTTCACAAGTGTCCACAGAGAGGAAAGGCACTGTCTGCATTGGCACTGTATCAGGAAAGAGGAATGTAGAAAACTAGCCAAATGGGGAGAATAATAATAGAGAATAATGGACTACAGACACCTGTGTAATTCTAGACTACATCCAGAGGTTCTACTCCTGCTCAAAGACTTCAGCAAAAGTCACGGAAAGGCTGACAAGCGTGTGGACATGTTGTGAAGTACTGACCAATACTCCAGACACAAAGTGTCTGGGCACAGTGCCAGCTCAAAAGAAAGCATGAATCCCTGCCACCAAAGGGACTGTGCAAGAGGGTACCATTCTTCTCAGAAACTGCAGTACCACAGGTTATGGAGCCTAGGAGGAGGCACGGTAGTGCAGATGCACTGTTCCCCTGATGGCTCTCCAAAAGAAGAACAGCCACTGCTTCCATGGCTGTGGAGCCCACACATGCAACGGAGCAGTGAGCTCACAGGCTCCTGAGTCCACATATTTTCTGGGGCAAAATCAGTCTGCTTCTCACAGCATACAGAGAAAAGCTCTTCTCGGGATACAGCATTGCCCAAAATGGACAGCTACTGTGACGTTAATTCCTAACGCACACTGTTCATCACTCACTTGTTGCAGAATTGAACCATGATGTGCCTTTGAGTATATCAAGATATATGTGTGATTTTTAACCAATATTCCATATGGAATTGCTGATTGTGTGATTTATCTTAGAAGAACTGAGCTGGTTGGTATAAATAAATACAATGGCCAGACTTCATGAACGAAGACCTTGGGAAGGGCTCTCCCCACGTGGGTGTGCCCTTCCAGCCTGGGCAGTGGATTTTTTAGGTGAGGAACAGCGTGCGCAGAACTGGCCCCACCTTTTAAGTCCTAAGGTTCATTTACCACGGCTGATCGAGCTCAGACAGTGACAGTGAATCCTCGAGACTGTCTACAGCACCCGGTACTAACCGGGGCTGACCCTGCTGGGCATCCGAGATATGATGGGATCGGATGGCAAGGAGTATTGCTGATTGGTAAGTGCTGTAGATAATCCACCTCTGCTGGAAAGTGACTGTATTGTTTTGGTAAATAGATGAAAGGAATTATTAACTTGGCACTTGGAGTTACTGTCTGTATGCCAATTCTGGGTACAACATGTACTTTAATAATAGATTAATCCATTATATCTCACTTAGTCTCAGAAGAGATACAAGCTGCTACTTCAGATCATTTAGCTCTTATTTCAGTTATGTTCATTTCCTAAGGGTAATTTGATTACACTGCCTCAGTCAAATCACTTAGCCAGTGCAGTAAGTTACCCAGAGCAGTTATATGTAACAATTGACTCTTCTTTATTAAGTGTTCAATATATCTTCCTTAGCTCTCCTGTCAAAGCCCAACTTTTTCTATTGCTGGAATTTATTCAAGTTCTTAAAAAATACTTATGATTCTCTTATGGTGACCTCCACGCATTCATGAATGAACAGTAGGATGTTTAAATTCTTCCTGTGATTCTGTATTTTCGTTTTTCACTCAGAGTGTACCTGATAGATTGTTGTTTATTAACAAGACACATACCTTTTCACCTTTTGGGCCTGCTTTTCCTTTCAGTCCTGGCAACCCCTGAAGTCCATTTTTATCCTAAAAGGAAATAATTTTTAAATTAGGCATTATCTTTTATGCAGGTTAAACAGACTCTACACTTCCAGCAGAGGCTGGATGTCAGGGTGCTAGATTCTAACTCTTGGTTTCTGCAGCGGAAGGAGATATGGGACTTGCAGCTCTACGCAGTTGGCAGTGCCCAAAATGTGCCTCTCACCACATCTACTCTTCCCACAACAAAGTGGCAGAGGAACCTGTTTGGGGGATACAGATGAAAACACCTGGCAGGCTGCATTTGGATT
>JAWWEU010000081.1:57062807-57074426 GCA_035583155.1 Acropternis orthonyx | reverse complement strand
ATTTGACAGGGTGTCAACTGGGCCAGCACAGCACTGATGGCAAGTATTTTGAAAACTGTAATGTTTCGCTAGAACAAATAGTGACAGCTGTCTGAGAAGTCCTCTTCAAATTTTCTGTCTCAGGCATTCACTTATCTGAGAGGTAAGAAAACCATGTTTTATTGCAAAGTTGCTGAATATGCCTACAGCAGGTAAATTCTGGGCTAGAATTCTCTCTCTTCCCTAACCATTGTCAAACTATGAGGAAATGGAGACTTGAAAGAAATTTATTTTCAAGTTCATACAGAAATGATAGTCAACAGAGAACAGTGAGATATATTTCTAACAAACTCCTGCAAACTGCTCCTCTCAGTGCACTAAATCCTACCATTAACTTTAGCCTGTTCCTACCATCTGCTAAAGCATTTTTTGGTCTTGATCCACCTGAATCTATGCAGTTTCTACCCAGTAGGATGCTTCCTGAGGACATGCATCTGACAGGGAACACGTGGTACTAGGTAGCATTTCACCCCATTTTCCATTCTGAACATCACCAGTCAAATAAATCACAAATAATATTTCTATATATCTTCATATTAACTACATATAATATGCATGTGCTCTTCCAAACAGAAACGTGTTCATTGGCTAGAAGGAACTCTCATCAGCTTTAAAGGCAGTGCTGTTATAAAATGGGGCTATTTAAGAATTCAGTTAGGACACCGAAGAAAAAAATTCAGAAGGCAAATAAATAGTATTTTCCCTAATGGCATTTTGGGATTATGGGCAGCTGTGGTTATGGATCTTACTGGTGAAGATTTAGAGCTGTACTAATTTTAAAGATCTATAAAATAAAGTCATTATGGAGAAAATGTATCTGTAAGACTAATAGGTGGGGTTTTTTTCTTATGATGATTCTTCATGTAGAGTAACTGGTAGCATATTTATAGACAAGCATCAAACACTTGACCAATACAAATCTACTGTATACTAATTTTATTGCTAAGTGAAGCCCCACCAGTCCAATAGTAAAGTTGCATAGGTGTATGTAAGATTGGAACCCAAATGCACATGGACGAAAGAGTAACTATATAAAGCACAAGGCAACGGTTAATTTCACAAGATATAAGAAAATGTCTATGATAGGAAATAGGATTGTTTCACAAGGGTAGAACAGTTCCTTTGGTAGCATTTCAATTACACTTGAAGAATTTTCTCTCAGTCATACTGGGTTCATGGAATTTTTTTTTGGAAAACATTCTGCTTGAAAGTAGTCAGACTTCTGTTAATACAGCAAATATAAACTTCGTGTCCAAAACCACTCTAATGACACCTGACCTGAGTTTTGGCTAAATATTTGCAAAGTCCACTGTATTTCTTTGTACATACCAATGCATGAAGACAGCATTCAGCCAAGAGCTGAGAAATGCATCCCATGAATGACTGCTGAATTATTTTTTTAGTATATTAGAACATACCAACTTCATTTGAGATTTAGTTGCAGGGGGCAGGAAGGGACAGAGAGCTCCCAGCAATGGTCCATGGCAGGATACACAAAAATGAGCAGGCATGGGAATTGTGACAGACTCTGGGTGGGAAGGTCTGAGAGAGGGGAAAGATACACCAAGTGGCAGCAACAAATAAATGAGTAAGGAAACAAAGAAGCCAGTCTGTAAAGCATCAACAGAGGACAGGTAGGCAACAGCAGCTGAGACAGGCATGGAATATGACAGCTTTGGATTCGCTCTTGTGTGCATTGCTGGGTGATACTTCACCATAGAAGATGCATATGCAGCCTGTCAGCAGGTCATGGTGAACTGACCCATGGATGGGAGTTATCTGGGGAAGGCAGGAAGGAATGACACAGGAAAAGGATGCAAATGTGACAGAAAAGGGTAAAATAGAGGAATGCAGAGAAAGGAAAGCAGGAATGATGAAGCAGAAGATGCAGTTGAATTACTGCACATGAGCTACGGGGTGAGAGGCACATCTGGAAAGTTAATCGCAGCTGAGGTTAGAAGCAGAAAACATGGAATTGTGTCTACAGAGGGTCAATGTAGCACTTAATTTTGCCCTAGAAGGGATCTGAGTATGTCCCCCTTTGAAATTCCCCTCTGCAATAAAAGCCAGCCTCACCAGAGCTGAACTGTTGGTACAGCTGCTTATGCCATGCCATGCTTATTACTTTCTTTGCAACTGAGAAATCATACATTTTCCTTAGAAACCTGGATCTTGCTCTCTTGGCAACCTGAGGAAGTCAACTACAGCACCAGCACTGCCATCTAAAGAGAGGAGATCAAAGAAAGCACTTTGTTGCTTAAGCCTCAATGTAGTAAAAGTTGTGATTTTTTTTTTTTTAGTTAACTAAAATATGTACAAAAGAGTGCTTATGGGTAACCCATTTTTACCAGGAATGCCCTAAAATAAATCATCTTCGTTAGAAGGGTAAAGAAAACACTGTAACACAGAAGCAACAAAAGAGAAAAGCAATTATAAAAAACTATATTTTGATGTGTCATGCAGTGACAAAATAACAACCCAGAACAGTAAGAAACACTATGTTACAGTGTGATCTGTTTTTCACCTCTGTTTAACCACACCCATCTGTGCTGGTGGTTCAGAAGGATTTGAAGTGTGAAACATGCTGGATATACAGAAGCCACTTGGAGGGGGCATGTGAGTTCTGCACCTCTGTACGTGTTCAAACCTGACAGCTGGGAGGTGCTGCAGCACTGCAAAGGCTGCCCGAAGAGTTGGTGGAATAACTGCTTTAAGAATGTCCGTATGTTGGCACACCAGTTGTTTGCCTTGTGCTTTCTGATGATTGTCACTCATCAGGCTGTCGTGTAGCCCTTGACACATGTGCAGTGCAGATGTGGTGCACTGGGGCTTGCTGATGGGCTAAGACCCATCTTCCAGAAGTGCAACTGATGCCAGTGTATAAGGCTGTGCAGTTTCAGCCCTTCGTGCATGTGTGATGGGTGACCACTGCCCTTTCTAAAATATACACATTCCTTCAACAGGTACAAAATACTCACACGCTGACCAAGTTGTTCAAGTCTCTCTGAAGGTCCAGAAGGTCCTTGACCTTTTTTTTGCACATCTTCTGCTCCTGACCCTCCTAGAGATCCTGTGGACCCATCCTCTACTTCCTGAGCTTTCTGGCCCTGAGTAATTAAAATATGAAATATGAAAAATGTGTTGCATTATTTTTCTCTCCTTCTTTCCTTCCCCTCTTGCCTCCCTCTTAGAATCCTCGCTTTGTTCCATGCAGTCACAAACCTGACAGGCACCATACAAACAGTATATTCCATTCAGCAAAGCCAATCCATATTACAGCTCGTTCATGCATGTACAAATATGTTGCTCACTGAGCTCAGCTAGATACAAATGACCATGATCTAATTTTACACCTGCATATAAATCTGCAGAGTTTAAATCCATAATGTAGGTTTGAAAAAGACCATTTTCAGGAACTCAGTCTGTCTGGGGGAAAATTGTGAGATTTAAAATAGACATGTATAGGAATGCTTTAATTAACTCCCCCAGAGTTTACAAAACTAACAAAAGAGGGTTACATGTCCAGTTTGGTTAAAAAGCGACAGAAGATGAAACAAGGAAACTGATACCAAAGAGTGAAAATGAAAATTAGGAGAGGAGTGGCAATAACAATGTTTTTATTATTATTTTCTATAATACTGTTCACTAGCATATTATATAATAACCTTGGGCATCTACATAGTGAAAAGGATGTGGAACTTGAAATCAGGTCAAGAAAAAAACTTGGAAAAATGAGTAAGCAGCAAAACTACTTGTCACAATAGATTTAAGCTTTATGTGTCACACTTCTTAAATCAAGACTGGATTTTTATTTTAAGAAAAATGTCCTAAAATGGGGGCGGGGCGGGGGAGGGGAGATTGTAAGGATAATAATTTATCTGCGATTAAAATTGCTCCTTTATAAAATGAAAATGCAGGCATGAAAAAGTTAGAGAAATGATGCTTGGAAGTTCTCCAGCAAATATTAAAACCTCTTGTATGTCAGGTCCAATGGATCATCCTTAACCTAATGTTTCACAGTCTGTTATAATTTACCACAGTAAACACAGAAATGCAAGAAGACCCTGTAAGGAGCAACCTTAAACACTTGACTAAACACACACAATGTGAAACTTTTATTCTAAATTTCTGCCATCCATGAGTCTGTATGTTTGCTGGCAAAGAGAAGCTGTCATAACTCACTACAGTTTCAAGCAATACAAAGAATGGACTTCTGGCACAGGAGTCACAAAGACTAGAGGAAGGAAAGGTCATTATTTATTTTCTGCTTAGAAAAATCTGTGGTGGCTGTTTGATTATGAATATTAATTAATGAATAATGTGCTGCCAGCTGATTATTTTGAAATATGCCAACAAGTAGGGCAAGTATTTGAGTAGCTGGAGCCCTCCAGCTCACAGGATTCTGAATGAGTAACACATGTAATCCTAATTTGAAGAATCACAAAATTCAAAATTACAAGTGCAATAGGCATGTGATCTTTCAGAGTACAGTATCTCACCAGAGGGGGTGACTTTGCTACCTGTGGCATAGACACTTCCCCTGGGGTTTCTAAGTGCCTGCAGTCACATAGGTTGCTGTACTCTTCATGTAGGAGTTTCCTTAACTCTGACCGAACATCAAACTAGAGGGAGGCTACAGCCTTGCATCTTCTCTTAATTTCCTCATCTAAGAGCCAGGCCCACAGGAGTCTACCCAAAAGGAGAATCTAATTTGATAAGGGATTTGACAAAGAGTTATTTTGAAAATCTGACTAGCCCCAATACTTTGAATGTAATTTACAGTTATTATTGGTCCTGGCAAAATTGAGTTGCCAATCAAATCACAGCCCATCTTTGTCAGAGTTTCTCCTGCTTGGTGGTGTACAGCTCACAATCACACTTTCTAGCATCTCTTTTTCCATCAGGAGGGATCTTAAAAGGAATTCCAGCTTGTATACTTACAACAGGATGGCCTGACCAGGCATCTCTGACAGGTGGAAGATGTTCAGATGTCACCTTTTCTAGAGTACTAAAAAATGTGCTGGCAGCCTAGAGAGAAGCTCAGCACAGCTGTAAACAGCTTTTCTCATGGAACTGCTCTGACACAGACATTTTATATATATAAATATATATATATATATATTTAAGGACCCCAAGCAACTTCACTTACTTGCCTCAGTTTTGATCTAAGGTCCTCTGTGGGTCTCAAGTTTGCTCAGTCCTAATAATTTATTAGTCAAACCGTCTTTTTATTGTGAATGCTGGGAAAGCTGCTTCTTCCTTGTTTAATGGATTTTTCTTTCAGGATGCAGCTGTCAGGAGGCAGCACACAGTGCATTCTTAAAGAGATAAGTGGGAGCTGCAGACAATTCTCCAGTGCCATCCACGCAGCCATTGCCTTGTCAAGACATGCAATAGAGGATCAGCCTTTTGGATGGCAATTCAAGTAAGTTTGGGCTTAAAAAGGGATAATTTGCATAAAGTAAAAATTTTCAGGTTAGTCTCTTGGCAACTAAGGAAAGCCAGTGAGACACATTTCAGGCATGAATTCCCCCAGAGTTTAGTGTGACTTAGGGTGTCTTCTGCTTCAATCGCCTGATAATGAAGGACTGTGATAATGAAGGGCTTCTTTTCACTTGCTGAGCCCTCTAGGGGTGTAATTATAAATCTGTTTATATGTCCCGTTTCAGAGAAGGAATTAGGACTTACCCCAACAAGGCAGTAACTGTGAATAAGAACAAGATGTTTGCTTCTAGGGCATAAAAATTGAGGGCTTTTATTATGAGCATTTAGTTGGTTATTTTCTTTGTTTCTTAACTTTCTTAGGTGCAAAATGAGAAAAAAATTAAAGACTGAGAGAACAAATTAATTTTGTTAGTTGAAAATCTCAAGCCCATTTAAATGGTTATAGATCCAAACGTCTGTGTAGTGTAAGTGCTTTTCAGTCTGATATCATGAGGAGACACTCAACAATTTAAAAAGTAACTTTCATTTTGCCATGCTGCTAAGACAGAATAGGTAGAGGTATCAACTCAGAGAAACACCTGTAATTCATAGATTTTCCTGTGCTTGGGAAAAAAGATTAGGCATATGACAAACCCATTATACAGACCTCCTCTCCGCTTACTTCTGCCAAAACACCAGCACCAGAGCCATCTTCTTCCCTTAACATTTTCTGCGTGACAGTGGTAGACTCACTGTTGACTTGTCCAGTTTCTGTGGTAGCTGAATCTAAATAAAATAATCCCTTATTATTGAAGGACCAAAAGAAAACCTGCCCAGAGGTATTTATCAGAGACAGATGCTGCAAGTTTTATGAAAAAGAAATTACTTAGATTATGACCAAGATACATTACAAAGACTAATATTAGTCATTTTATACCTCTGAAAAATTCTAAAGGAAAGAAAATAAGAGAAAAGTGAAAGTAAAATTACAAAAAAAAGTCTGTTTTAAGGACAAGGAGTGTATTGCATCATAATTTTTGCCTCAAGCCCTGGTCTAATGGTTACCTATTTGTCAGCTATATAACACAAAAATTAAGAGGTATGTACACCAGGTACTATCTGAAGATTGTATGAAATTTAAATAGGAACATTGTCTTTGGTCTTATTAATATAACCAGCTATATTTTTTGCTTTCTAGGGCGGCACTGAAGAAGTCTTACTCGTGGAGGACTGGATTCCTCAGTGCATTACCCCTTGCTCTCATTGCATTGCTGCCTAAACTCGTATCCCAAACACTGGCACACCAAGCAGATTCACATTCTTTGCAGGGAACAGAAGTCGGACACAGTTGTTCATTCAGTGGCAGTATTCAGTTTTAAATGAAAGGCTGTGCTTTACTATAACAGGTCATCCAATAAATACCCATCTTAAATCCCTTTTGAAGGTGCCACGCAGCTTTAGAGCCAGTAGGACTGTTTGCAGAGGTACTTCTCAAGAGGTGCCCCACCTCCTACTGACCTGAGTAGAATGAAGAGGATTTTTCTCCTTTCGTTAACACTTGTACTTTACTGGAGCATTGCAGAGTGTCACAACAGCAGCTCCTCAGGTCAGTTTCTTAGTTTTGTCCAATTTCTTTCTTTTTTTATTTTTCTTTTTTTTTTTTTTTTTTTTTTAATAATTTCACTTTTTAAATTATAAATTCAATTATTTTTTTTTAGTAATTTCTCTGACTGAAATTTTCACACTGTAGAAGGGTAAATATATTCTCTACATTCTTCACAACAGTGAGACTGATATTTGCCCTTATATGGAGGGGAAAGTGAGGAATGTATTGAACAGTGGCTGCAGTTGCTACCACTTACCTTTGCTGCTGTTAACAAATTGCAGTCAAACAGACAGCAGGTTCAAAGACCAAATGCTTGATGTGTCAATTCTTTTGTAGCACACAGGATGTCCATAACTATAGGATTTTCCTTTCCTGGCAGCCCCCCAAATATGACAGTGGCTTTTCATACACAGGGAAATGACAGACTCAGAACTAGAGAAGTAGAGACCCCACCCTCCAAATAAAACCCCAAAACACGAGGCAGTGCCTTGTTCTTTAAATTTAGCTGCTTCAGAGGTTTCTTCTGATCTCTGATTTCCAGAGAAATCATTCTCTTCCAAATAAGACAATACAGTTGGGGGGGCTTCCACTGGCTCAGCCAACGTATCTTCAGGCTAAAAAAAAAAAAAAAAATCCCAAAGAGCTCTTTAGAGCAAAGGCTTATCACATATTTTAAAGCACAAATCACCTTCCTCAAAGTACAGTAATCAGAACTGCCACATCTATGAAGCAAAACAGAAAACCAGATCTTTCCTACTTGTTATCTTATCAGTATCTGTCATAACACTTATGCTCCCCTTAGAAATATTAACCATCATTTCTATCGTAAAAACCAAAATATATCAATGACCAATATATGCACTCTCTTTCATTCACAAGTTTTTAATTTATTTCACCTTCTATATAATTTTTTTCTCTCTACAGTAGTCATTAGTTTCTGCTTATCAGCAGACACCACAACAATTCGGTCAAGCCTCTTGAGAAAGACTAGCGTAATCCCTGTGAGTTCCACTCATCCAAAGCAAGTGATGCACACTTGGCAAACCCACAGAGAGGAAGACAAACGCAAGAAATGTACACTTCTCACTGCTGGTGTAAGACCCTAGAGCTGGCTGGTGCCCCCATTCTCCGGGCTGGCTGTGGGTGGGCAATGGGTGGCCACTTTGGTAGCCTCGTATCAGCTCTATGTGGGAATGTAAAGAGCCTGCTCCCCACTGGAATGAGAGACCTGGAGAATTGCTGCCCCGGTGCAGTGAGGAGATTATTTCGTGCAAACCTGCATTTGCAATTGAAATAAAATCTAAAAGGGGTGTTCCCAGGGTAACCTGGAGCAGAATTACTGGGCCAAGCACCCTGATCTTGAACCAGGTTGGTACGCGCCAAATGACTTAATAGCCCTTGTTGAAATTGTTCCTGAGATGTCAGCAAAGGGAAGGGAGGAAGCGTCATTGGCATGATTTTTATCCCACTGGTTTTGTATCCTTTATAATCGAGGAAAAGTTACAAGATACTTCTTGTTATTGAGAGACAGATTGAAAATAGGATTTAAGGCTCCATTTGAAGGGGAAATTAAATCTTTTCCACAGTGGGCCAGATCTGATCTCCACTATAGCTAAAAAAAGAAGTACTTTAATTTTATTTATTTACTTGAGAATGAAACAAACATGTTTCCTCTGCTTTTATTTCCCTTATAATTATACATGTTGTTCTTGACATTCTGTTTCAATTTCATCTCATTCATTTTCAACTAATCTATAGAGACCAATAAACATTTTATGCACCTTGTTTATCTGAATCATGGTAAATATACATTGTTAAGCTAGTCAAGTGTTACAGGGTTTTGTGTTTTAAAACCTTTAGTAGGACTGGCCCTTTGCTACTTTGGAAAGGAGGACCAACTTTTCCCTTTAAATGCAAAGACTTCCCCCTGCTGATGCAGAATAACCAAAACTTCAGATAAAAAGCAGAAAATAATTCACACAGTTCAGCATGTGCCCATTGCACAGTCTATACTATAAAGCATTCCCGGTGTTTATTTCTGACCATTAAGTCAAATAAAAGAAGAGTAGGACAAAGATTAGATTATTTTTTGAGAAATAGTTATAAAGAGAAGCCATAAAACAGCCGCCCCCCATGTCCCAACAATGTTAATAAATATTCCAAATTTAACTCTTTGCACTAGAAAATAATGGGAAAAATAGAGATATTTACTTGAAAAGAGTAGAAAATCAACCCAAACTTCACATTACACTCATAAGGATGCAAACTTGATAGATCGTAATGATTGCCTCCCTGATAGAACTGTAAGAATTAGGATGATGAAAAAAGTACATTTGTAATTTAGTGAAGCAATTGGCAAAAAAAAAAAAAAAAGAACAAAATCTCTTGGACTCATCCCAGCCAGGTTAGACATGATGTACCTGTGGAATAAAGAAGTAATATCTAATAACCATACACAAAAGCTATGGGTGAACATCAGCCAAGGATGTTGAAAGGATGTGCCTACTAAAAGGATGGTAGGATGGATACCCTCTGCTTGTCTACATACACTCCCTTGTGCACAAAGGAAATGGGGAAAGGGATTAGGAGATATCCTGCAGGTGCCTGAACTCAGAACCACCTAAAATCAGAGTTAGAAAAGGCTATTCCTGCCTCTGTGCGTGAACCGAGATTCACCATATTCTCCTGCTGTCTTGTCCATCTCAAAACTCCCCCAGAACAGAAAACTTCTTGGGAAACTCACAGATATTGTTTTTCCTGGACTTTCTGTCCTTTGGTGATAAAGAAAAGACTTTCTGTGGAACCTAGACCACCTCCTTATAGTTCAGGCTTTTTTGTTGACAGTTCTTGGCATCCATGCATACACCCTCATTCAGACACTGATAGTTTTCCTCAATGGGAATATTCTGAACTAACTCAAGGAATGGGTAATTCCTACTGCACAGTATTGAACTACTTAGCAGAAAAATGCAAATTAGAATATGCACCATCATCACTGCTAAGTGTCTTTATTCAGAGATTGCATTTTCAAATATGACCTTTGGCTTGTTTCACTCCAGCTCAGCACAGCAATTTGCTTCAAAGTACTGATTTGGAGCATTTTTTCAGTTACTTTTCAGAGTAGAAGATAAATACAAACTTCCTCAGAAACGCCTGTCAGTGGTCATACTGATTGTTAAATTGTCATTTGTTTCTCAGTCTCTTGCTTAATATTTCTAAAAAATAAACCTGTTAAAACTCCATGGGTAGTCACTCTGCAAGGCACACAAACCCCATGACTCATCTGCTTTTAAGCATTTCTAATTTGACAATAGCACTAAACATTTTGCTGAAGGAGACTACATAATGACATGCTGGTATGGTCTTCGGAATTCCCCAGGCATTTTGGAAAAAATACATGTGCAATCCAAGGAAATGCTTTCACATGAAGTTTTTGCACTTAGAAGAGAATAGTCATTTGCTGGCCTTTCAGGCTTTTGATTAGTTGGCTCACAAACCCACTTATCATCATCCACTCAGACTGGTTCACACAAAGAGTTACTGTAGTACTCACTGGGACTGCACACAGACATAATGAAGATTGTTTCTACACAGTCCAAGAAATTGACAATCTTCCATCAAAAAAGTGTCTGAAGAACCAAAAAGAGCTATGTGAAGCTTCTTTCTTTCTTGTTGTCAAAGGGCGATAATCTGCCGTGTATATATATATATATTTGCTTTATTAACATTGAGGTGTAACCCTTGGGAGAAAATTATTCGTGTACTTAAAGCACTATTCAGTTTCACAGAGAGTCTTAAAAACATTTCAACAAGCAAATTAAAATAACATCAAAACAGATAATAACTTGTGGAGAAATTAAAAATTAAGTGCAAACATTACAGATGAATGCAAAAATTTTTGCAGTAATACAATCTTTGATGACCAACTATGTCTTCAAGAGGTGCATCAGGAAAAGGTATGCTTTGTCTCTTCATTTATGAAAACCACAACTTTATGATTACCAAATAACAAATTATATTCTGTAATACTTTTTCTGTAACATTTTTCCTTCTGCCATTAATTCTAGCTTATTTATGGAATTCAACTGTAGGCAACTTCTATGTCTTCTGAAGGAGGCAGGACATTGCTGTACTACTTTGACATTGTCAGATCTTGAAATAACATTTTGGCACCCAAGACTGATCTCATGTGCTTGGAAAAAGCAAAGGAAAATATCACATTTTTACTCCTTAGGAGTGGTATATAGTGATGAACAGTTGCTATTACACTTTTCGGTCCCTATTTATGTCAATCACAGATGTGTCACTAATTTTTAACAATGTAAGAATAATACTTGCTCATTAAAATAGAAATTTTCTACTTTTTGTAGGGTGTAACAGCAAGTAATATGCTGAGAAACAACATTCTTGTGTGCTGGTTTTGGCTGGGGTAGAGTTAATTTTCTTCACAGTAGCTGGTCTGGGTCTGTGTTTAGATTTGTGCTGAAAACAGTGCTGATAACACAGAGATGTTTGTGTTATTGCTGAGCAGAGCTTACACAGCCCCAAGG